>CP137679.1:3469535-3541114 GCA_037976565.1 Mesocentrotus franciscanus | reverse complement strand
AAGCACAGGTGCAAACTGCTATCGTCTGACGATTGATGCCTCCTCCTTCTACAGCCGTCAAAGCCTGGGCCTAGTTACCAATGAAAAAGAGCTGGATTGGAAGTCCATTTGAATGCTGCATGAAAAGAAAAAGGTGCAAACTGCTATCGTCTGACGATTGATGCCTTCTACAGCCGTCAAAGCCTGGGCCTAGTTACCAATGAAAAAGAGCTGGATTGGAAGTCCATTTGAATGCTGCATGAAAAGAAAAAGAAAATTCAAATTCATCAGAAATCATGCACGGAACAAGAACATGTCTGGCACATTTTGATACAATTGACATCTTTTGATGCAATTTGGAACATTACATGTATAAGGACATATTCAACAAGTAACATTCCAATTTCCTTTTTTGCTACCAGAACTAGAGAAGCTCAAAGCTCCCACTTATGAAGAAATACATCTAAACCTGTATATGTGGATATGTCATCGGACTGCGGATCACAAGGTCTGTTCGAGTTCCGCTGCATCACCAATGTTCTTTAGTAAGACATTAATCTACATTTGCCACACTCGACCTGGGTGAGGTAAATGGCTGGAATTAATTCCTTGAAATGCTAGAGCGCCGTAATGGTGGCACAGCTAAAGCCAATAATTTCTAAATTTGGAAGCGCATAGAGATGTTTAAAATGTGATATGCGCTACACATTTCTGCTTGTACATGAATATATGCAAGTATTGCACTTTTTGATGACATGCGCATACTAATTGTAATTGTTACACCTTACAGGTATATCGGATTTCGACGAAAATGGTATCAGAATGTGCATAAGACTTGCAGCGAAATCTCTGAAAATGTGAGGTTAACCATACTTGACTGGAACCATCCGTTAATAGAAAGTACATGTAATATTTAAATATGTTTTTTTGAGAATTACCAAATCCATTTTTATTAAAGTGTAGCTTGGCAAATACTGGTTAATGCCATCTACGTCTTCTTTGGACAACTGCACGTAAACGAATGGACTGGATTAACGGTAGTCAGCGACTTAATCTCGATTAGCCCCGAGTCAGGCCATGGGAAAGACACTTAGTCTCGTCAGTCTACACTCCCTTTAAGGTTGACAGTTGGGTTTATTTGACAAATAAATGTTAGATTAGGTTAGATTTGCCTAGTTCTGTCTGTATACACATGGATTCCTGTAATCTGACTCCAGTGGTCTCAACAACGGAAAAGGGATGATTTTAAAAGAGATTGTTAGAGAAGGAAACTTTCATAACCATGTACCTCTCCAAAACAGCCCATTATTTTGTTGTTCTGCCTTTGTCTCCTCAAGTTGTCATCTTGCTTCATCAGCGTTCATCTCCTATGGTGAAGCATCATCCTAAAATTTAAAATAATGCAAAAGCATTATACACAAATTATAATTGCCCTCATGTTGATCAGTCTTCTGAACAAGGATACATATGTTCAGCTGGGGGCAGTGTTCGTAGTAGGTCCATGGGTAGATGATCAAGATTTTACTTTACCTAAAATGAAAACAACTTCTTTAGGGGGAGGTCGGGGTTGGGGGCAATTAAACCATTATAACCACATGTAGCTATTTCAGTGTGAGTTGAAAAATTGAATCAAGAGTTTCGCGGACATTATGCTTACATGAGAGGTAGTATGTCAATCCACATCCAGTACCATCCCCTTCCTCTCTCTAGAAAAATACATTTGTGAAAGTTATATGTTTTTTTTAAGGAAGACATTGAAATTTTATAACCGTAGTCCCTGGGGCAATTTTGGGGAGAGGCTGCCCACATGTCAGAGAGACTCATTCTCACAAAGTTAGATCCCTTTCACCCAAGGATAATTCCTATCAAGTTTGCTTAAATTCCAGCAATCCTTTTATAGAAGTAAGAGTATATCAAAATATGACCCTGGGGCACCTGGGGCTGCCCCATGCCAGATGGTTACCTCATATCAACAACTTTAGATACTTTCCCAAGGACGATTCCTGTCAAGTTGAGCATTTTGCTGAGGTGAGCTAATAAATAATTTCTTAGATTTTCATCTACATGTATTTATTAAATGAACCAAACTGTCAAACTTAATAGTACCGAAGGGCTATAAATGCCATATTTCATCGTCGTCTTGGTTACTGGTTCCAATCAACAGAGCCTGCGCATGAGGTTCACCGCAAAATCATTCAAGCAACGGGATGGACCTGGGCAAATTCAGTGTGGCGCTGGTGTTATCACCACGCCATTGTTTAGCACAAAATTGTTTGGAACCAGCACCCTTGACAACTTGGCCAATACATCACACTTCGGTACTCTATAACCTTCATTTGTTTTTGATGATATTTCTACTATGATTCAAATCAACTTGTTATCATGGTTAGATTTCCCATTTCTGTTACACATGGAGTCCCTGTAATCTGGACTCCAATGGTCTCAACAAACAGAAAAAGGAAAATTTGAAAAGAGATTGTTGTCAGGGTAGAAGGAAACTTTCATAACCATGTACTCTCCAAAACGGCCCATTATTTTGTTGTTCTGCCTTTGTCTCCTCAAGTTGTCATCTTGCTCCATCGGCGTTCATCTCCTATGGGAAAGCATCATCCTAAAAAATGAAGAAAAAAAAATGAAAATTAAATATGTAAAAGCAGTATACACAAATTATAATTGCACTAATGTTCATCATTAAGTCTTCTCAAGAATACATGTTCACGTGGGGGCAGTGTTTGATGATCAAGATTTTACCTCTTCTGTCCCCCCCTCCCTCCTCATACAAATTTGTGACAGGTCATTTACAGAACTTGTTTCTGACAAATTTGTAAATCTACTGACTTTGGAAACATTGTTTCCAAACTCTTCCTGACACCCCCACAATATAAATTTTTTTCAAATGATACCACTTTACTGTGGCCACATTAGTCCATCCTAGAAATGAATCACTTCCATACATTCTATTTACAAATGTTTAAAACATTTTGAAAAACAATCCAAAATTATCACATTTACTCCACAATTGTACTCATATACAGTCAAACCTGCTTTAGTGACCACCTGTCTACAAAGACCACCTGTCTACAAGGACCACATTTTTGTTTCCCTTGAAAATGGTTTCTCATTGAAACATGTACTAAAGGAACCTGTCTACAAAGACCACTTTTTGTGTTTCCCTTAGGCGGTCGCTATAGACAGGTTTGACTGTATCTTTTTATATATCTTTTCATGGTTTACCTACATATATTAAGGAAAATCAATTTCAAGATCACTGAATATTACACCATCATGTTTATAAATAGACGTACATGTAGGCCTATACCTGTCAATTTTTATGTGAAATCTTTAGGTGTCCATCTTGCATCTTCAACATTTGTGGCAATGTCTATAATAAGTTCCATGAGTTGGGTTCTTCTGTTAAAGTTAATCTGAGGAAAAGATATCGAAACGAAAGATAAAATCTTTCTCATAATTTTCCCTACATCTATAGGCCCTATCCGCATTTTGACATGTTTTCGCATTCGATAGAAAAATTGGTCATCTTTTAATAATTGTCTTATTATTGTTATCTTTCACAGTTCACAGACAACTAATTTAACGAAAAGACAGCGCTCTTGTTTAAAAACTGCCCCACAAAATATACCTTTATGCTGTGCTCAGTTTATCTCATCAATTGAGCTTGTAAAGCTACATTAGCCCATCACAGTTCTACATATTCGCAAATGAGAACTGACATGACCAACTGAATTTGTCAACAACCATCATACCTTTCCTATTGTACTTTTGTCTATTTATCATGTATTTCATCTTTTGCACAAGCTGCACCTTGAGCATTTGATTGTCAAGTGGATTTGGTGCCTTACAAATCTTATGTATTATTATTATAAATGACAGTCATCTTGTTTCGTTCAGTACAACTCAATACCTCATCCACTTTGGCATGCCATGAACACATACTTTATAGAGTGGCATTAATAATAACACTTGGATCAGGGAGATAGAAACACTGCAATTGAACAAATTAATTCATCAAGACAAATTATTTGAGATTTATCTAAAAAGCCTTGATCTCGAGTCCGACTCTGAGAGTGGAAAAGGGCAGGAAAATGCTCCACGCAGACGGCGAACTAGGGACATTTAATGTTTGGAACTTCACGAGAAAGAATGGCATCGCATGATTTGTTAGAATTTTCGCGACAAAGTGATGTGTAGTAGTAGTAGTAGAATATATTAGCGCCTATATAATTCATTGCCAGAGAAGTTATCTGTGAAAAACCGCTCATGTGACCGGAAACCGGGCAGGCAACATGCAGTAGATCTAGACTACTTTGACTTCGATGACTACTTTGATGACTATTTTAAACACACACAGATATGCATGCATGCGTACGGCATGTAGCAGGATAGCACTAGCACTATACTGTAGGCCTACATACAAAGTCTATAGTATAGTATAGAGTCTAGTACTAGTAGTAGCAGTAGCAGTGCCATTGCCATTGTATAATTAACGACTCATTTCACTTTTCAGAATAGATCCACCATTTAAGACCCACCTAGATTGGAATAGGGTAATCTGTTGCAGTATAACTCGAATTTATTCTGATCACTGATGCAAGAAACTTACGAAATTGAACGGTTAACTTAAAAATGTAATTAGGTCTATGAGTTCGAACTTCTTCTTATTCTTTAATTTGCACGGAAATTCCCGAGATTGTCCCCCTAAAGTCTGGGAAGACTTTCCCGGGAGGTAAGGGGGTAAGGCTGAAAACTAGCTCATGACGACAAAAACTGAAAAGTTCGAGAGTAGATTGCACAGTATGTTATTTCCAAAACATCTAGATCTAGTATGAAATCCTGAAATAGTATGAAAGCACTAGAAAATAGAAATGTATCTAAAGTACATGGCAGTCATGATTGTAGCGGAATATATTAAATATATGGATAATTATAGCACGACTCACCTTCGAGTTTCTTGGGTCTTAGACTCAGAGTTCACCGCACAGAAAGATCTCTTCTATATTTCGATCAAGCGACCAATAAGACTTTGGTCGTAGTTAGCGCAACAAAAGAATGATAGAATTCAGGCTATGGTGTCTTCGAAATAAAAAAAAAAAGTGAAAATGTAACATGGATGATATTGATAAAGAGAAGAAAGATTGGACAAAAGCTTTCACCAGAGTCTCCAATGTCACAGCAAAATAACAGATTTCATATCATAGCAAAACACGAGGGGTAACCTCGCTTTTCATAAGGACCGCTATTCATAATTTGAGAAAAGGGTCTCTATTCATAATAGGACATGAGGGTCGCTATTCATATTACGAAATGAGGGTCGCTATATTATATTCATAATACGAAATGAGGGTCGCTATATAATACGGGGTGATCGAGGGTCGCTATTCATTCAAAAATGAATATGAAATAAGCAATGAACAAAATGATAAGAAAGCGAAATAATGAATATGGGACACCCCACGGCTGTGGCGTAGCCGCGGTGAGGGGGCGAGAGATTTTTTTATTTATTTATTTTTATTTAGGGGTGCGATATAGCCCTCGTAGCGACAAGGAGGCAGGATATAATGATAAATACAGAACAAACACAGGAAAAATACGGAATTTAAACATAAATATGCAATCAGGTTCAGAAAAAGGTAAACATTGATTAATTCGAGACATAAATTCAAAGCAAACACAGAAAATATACATGTAATGATGTAATAATTATTCAAATCCATTTATAATCATGCTACGAGGGCTATTGATGTTACGAGGGCTTTAGCAGGGGCGGATCCAGGATTTTCCAATAGGGGCGGCCTGAAATGTAAAAATCGCGCCGATCGATATTTCGCTCAGTGGGGGAGTAGTGTGAGCACTAAGTAAAATAAACAAAGAAACAAAAAAAAAACTCAAAACCCCTCCCATTGAGCAAACGAAAAGGAAAATTTGTAGTTACCATCTTTTCTCTAAACTTTTTTGCCAGGTGGGGGCGGGCCCGTCGGGCGCCCTCGCCCCACGTGGATCCGCGCCTGGGCTATATATATCCTACCCCAATTTTTACGCTACATGACGCGAAAAACCCTTCAAGGTCCGAAAGTGTTCAAGCCCCTATCCCCCCAAAAAAAACAATTTGAAGTGCCCCCTCATCCCTCTCCGGGCAGTAACTAGGCTCATGGTCCGGTCCAAACCCATTTGGTTTCGGTGTTAGGAAAGTTTCAGGAAATCAAGATTATGGATAAATGAAGTTAGGTTAATCAATATGATTACTCGTATCCTGAGGTATGATAATTCCTGGAAAACGAAAATCTATCAGTCTTCATTGGCTATTAATTGAAGAGCTTCTGGATGCCTGGATATGGCTGAGGCTATAATGATTTGTAGGTCCATAAGTCCTACTTAAACCTACTTGCTACAAAAACATTATTTTCGTTTATAAACAATTACTAGTTTCTGAAATAGCAAACTCAGTGATAGTGGGCCTGCTTGTTCTACTTAATGTCTCAGTGGCAAAGCCTGGATAAGATTAGTCGGGGCAGGGTAGTGGGGCAACATTTCCCATAAGGCGGACAAATTATGATATGATAAGATGTTTTACTACTTTTTCGTCACCGCAGGAGCGGGGAAATATATTAGCTAGATTATGGGGATGTCTCTATATAATTATCAAAGATAAAAGGTAAAATATACTTCTTAAAGAGACAAATATTCGGGGCCATGTGTAGCCCCCGCCCCGCAGCTACGCCACAGCCGCGGGGCGTCCCCATCCAATATTTCCTTTGATATTACCATTTTGTTCATTGCTTATCTAATTTGTATGAATAGCGACCCGAATAGCGATTTGAGATTATAATATGCCCTTTTAGTTTTAGGAACACGCATTTCTATCGAATTTTGACATTTCAATTTCAAGTTGAGGTTATATAATACGCCCTTTTTATAGGAACATGCAATTCTATTGAGTTTAGAAACTTAAACAAATAGATGTAGGTAATTTTAAGCATTTTCAAACTATTGCTAAATAAAAGATTGAACTAAACAAAATATGAAATACTTGAGTTTCAAGTTATTTTTGGCCAGGTTTTCACAGTTGGTAAATTATATTAGAGCTTCAGATGGAAATCGGCCATTAATTAACGCATAACGTTTAATAAAATATATAACTCAAATTAACAGTATTTAGATTTAAAGGCCATATAAAGTATTGTATAATATTTCAATAAGATAAAGAGCTTATCAAATTAAATGTTTTTGATCATTACTCCTAATTAGGGCGCATATGTTTGTCACGTGCCAATATTTTTTTTGTCTTCTGCAGATTGAAGTTAGGGCTCAAACCGGCATATCGAGGGCTTATCTACACAATAATGGCAACAATTCGGCTTTAAGTTTGAAGTCTTTCAAAAAAAATCGTATGACGTTTCCGTTACATATTGATCCACACCATGTAAAAGCGGTAAAGTTGTTCTTTACTGCCAAACATGTGTCACATGCCGACAGTTTTTTCCGGGTTTCACCGTTTCAGATTGAAGTTGGGCTCAAACGGGTATTTTTTCCTTTTCGATTAGACGATTTGGAAACACTACAACCCCGTTTGGTGGCTGGCTTCCTCATTAAGCGCTAACATTGTGGGCTTCCAACGTATTGGTCGCAGGCTTATTGGTCGCTAGTGTCAAGGGCTAGTCTCGTACGTACAGCCAATTGTATGGTGAAGTACTGTTCCGTTTGGGGCTAGACTCGTACGTTTAGCCATTTTTATGGTGTTATTAATTTGATATAAATTGTAGCCAACAAACGATTTGGGAGTAAACAGTACATCTCTCTTGTCTTATGTTACATAAAAATACAATATTAATGGTAAGATACAATCAAGTGGAGCAGAGTGGAGGTATACATACATTTTAAGTTGATTTTTTAAGTTGTAGGGTTCAGGACGCATTTCGCCAGTGGACACATCTCGCCGTGACTTAAGCGGCGACATGTGTCCGACCTAAGACACATATCGCCGACGTAAGACGCGTCTCGCCACCCAATTTTCGGCGACCTGTGTCTGCGGACACAGATCGCCACCCGGACACTCTGGCCCGTGACACCGGTAAGTCACGTCATCGTCGCCGCAACCCACCGTCAATTGCCGTTCCTTGCCGCCTGTCAATCCGCTGCCATAGCGGCCCTTATAAATAGCGAGCAAACCATAGATAATTTACCTTGCTATTCATAAGGACCGCCATTTATAAGGACCATTATTCATAAGGACCGCTATCCATAACGCGCGACTAAATGAATAGCGGTCTTTTATAAAAAGCGGTCCTTATGAATAGCGAGCGGACCCAATTGGCATGGCGCGTCCTGGAGTTGATTTTTCGAAAGTCTTCGCGATCAGGTTAAAAAAGGAATAATGATAGTGATTCCATATTGACATAATCATTTAGTGTCCTAAATTACACTTTTTGGGGGGAATATGTTGACACTTGGCGCCGGTTAGTATCAAATTACAAACCATCACATATATATGTTCTTTTCCTTCCTAACATTAAGATTTGCACAAAAGCAGGGTTTTGATTCAATGTTGAATGAAATTAATGATATTAAAGAGCTGTCCTAAACAAAGAGCTTTTGTCTATCATTTGTTAGTCTGTTGTTTTATAAAGACACAGAAAGTCATAGATGAGAAGGTCGGGATTTCTTAAGAATGTACTCGGACCTTACCTTATCTTCATCTGTTGTTCTAAAGAGTGTGTAGCATAAGTCTATAGAGGGAAGCATTTGTCGATTCACTTTCACTATGACGTCATCGACGTGCAACAAGGAGTGCAATTTGGCATTCGGGAGTGCAGCGATGCTAATTAGGTTTTAAAAAAATTAAAGCAAAATAAAAATAATGAATTTGTATTGTTTGACACATGTCACGGAAGCTTTTCTCAATTTTGTAACACCAACCGAATAGACCAGTTCGTAGTTAAGCACACGGTACAAATCACCCCTATATATCCACAGATTATTTTAACATGGAAAAGTCCCACTTACTGCATTTTAGAATAATCTTTGTCAAATTCATTGCATGGAGGTGATTGTTTTTCCTAATGAGAAGAATAGTTGTGAATAAATAAATAATGATTAATTTTCATGAGCACGTTTCCAGTATTCGTCTCGGTGGGTTCTACAATAATTTTGTACAAATGACCTTTATTCTTCCCATGCGCATGATACGATCTTGCTTATTCCTAACTTCAGCCCTCGGCTAAACACTGTACCTCAACCACTTGTTAACCTAGAAATTTGACGAAATAACTTTTTAAAATTTTTGAAGTTGTTTTAAAAAACCATAGGCAGGCTTTACTTTAATGTCAAGATGAATATTGTCACCAATATCACAAATTAACTATAGGATCAAAGGTCACTTTTCATTATGCCACCGACCATCATTCGATTTTTTGTTGTTAGACGATATCATACAAAAATAATTAAACAAATGATAACAATTCAGAGTTAAAACACTCATTTTGTCAAATGTCGCCGTTAATGTATCGATATGATATTAGTGAAAGTTGCTCACCAAATGCAGTCGTCAACACACACCAGCTTCATGGTTTCAGATGATAGATCAATTTTGTCTACTTCGACAATAAAACCATCTTCTTGAAATAGCTCACTCCGAAAACTCCTGTATTTCAGAAATATACGATAACAAATACAACTTAGAGATCTTTGTATTACCTAAAATGATAAAACAATATCCTGTAATTTCGGTTTTGACTTATTTACCACAAACAACTCCCGGAATAAGTACCTTAATGTTTAAAACTGACATTGTGTATTGTATCACTATCATCTTGGTTCAACCAAATCGTCCCATCAAATTTTATAATCGTTATGGCTAAGAACATAATTACAAACCGACATGACTTTGTAAGACCTATTGCCCAAAAAAGCGTTTAAAAGCACGTCCACAACTTTAATGTAACTTGATTTGCCAACCAATCAGGATTGCATTTAGGGGACTTTCATTTTGTGAGTTTCGATTAAACGCACTTTTTTTAAAAAGCAATAAAGTTACGGGAAAGTATCTAACTTGAACCCTCATGTGGATTACAGTGGCGCAGCTACAGGGGGAAGTGAATATGTGCCCCCCCTATCGAATTGGTTTAGGAGCTCGAGAGAGAGAAAGAGAAAGCGCACGCGCGCGTGTGTGTGTGTGTGTGTTAGAGAGAGAGAGAGAGGGGGGGACTCGACTGAAAATGAGGTAATATTATTATGTGACCCCCCCCCCCTCTGGCATTCTCCCTTTAATACTCTAATACCTAATATTTCCACCCCCTTGTCGTCTTTGATTGCCCCCTCAATACCTAGACCCTCAGTACTCCACTGGCTGACTTCATTACATTACTGAACCTGGCCTTCTTTGTTTAAAGGACCTTAATGAACCACATCGAATGGCAATGTGACTTTATGACCTTTTTTGTAATAGAAGATGGTCAGACTGTTATGAAACGAATGAAGAGGAAAAATCAATAAAGAAAAGAATAAACAGAAGAATGGTGGCATTTCAACTGATTCAAACCTGGATCTTTTTAATCAAATTAAGTTATCATTCAACCCAGATTGATGGAGGGAATACTCACTGAATGTAGGCATGGAGAGACTCGCCGTTCGGGGCCTCACTGTTCATTTTGCCTGCCATTTCTTTCTTGTTGTCATCATTTGATTTATCCCTCGTCAGCTGAAGGTCCCTCTGAAACTGTGTTTCCATGCAAACTGTCTTCTCCATCTCAATATAGTCCATTTGATATATGGGAACTTTCGGCGATTGGGGTGCCCGTGTCTTCTTGCTAGATTTTTTCTTCACCTGTCCTTTCTGAACCACACCCGTCGGGTACTGGTAATCTCGCTTGGGCAGTTCTGGTGCAATAGTGTCTTCATAGAGAATGACGTTGGCATTCCCTTCACTCTCGAGACCAAGATTGTTCACGCGGGACACAGAGGACTGATTATCGTGATCCTTCAGGTGCATGTAGAAGTTGTCACCAGGCATGTCAGGGGAAGAGGGGAAGGGAATATTTGGGTCTTCTTCTTCATTATCATTTTCTATCTGGTCATACCCGGATTCATTGACATCACAAGAGCTTTCAGCCTGATGGAAGGCTTTGGTTGCAGTCTCGGGGTGTCTGTAACGGGAATTCTTGGTATACAGCTTACCAGGGACGGGATCCTTGACGAGCAACTTCGGCTGACTGGTACTCGTACTCGTCGAAACTTCTAGATCTTCGTATATTTCGAATGCTTCACTACCAGTATACTTAGCGTCGTCATCGTAAATTTCCGGTTCATTCACTTCGCGCGACGATCTTCGCATTTTGTCAGCTGAGTTGAGTGAGTGGATTGCCGACTGTTGCGACGGAAGTGCCATGGTGCTAGCCTGCAGAAATGACGGAAAAATTTTGGTGAATTCTTTATTTTGAAGGTCTGAAGAAGCTGGAAGAAAAGCAGTTGTCAGCTTACCCAAACAGATTAAAATTCTGCACTATTCAGCTGGGCAGGCAAGTTTTTCAGATTCAAAATGATTTTGCATTTGATAAGGCGAAATGAGATTGATCGATTCCTCGTTTCTCGTCCCCTTTTTATTATTAATGTTTGACATAGAAGAAGAAGAAACTGTGGCAATGTAGAAAATGAAGTAAAAAGAACATTAGAAAGAAAAAACAACGTAATAGGCTCTAGTATGATTTCCGCTTGATAACATACATGTATTATAAGGACCATTGACATGATTGAAATCTAATCTACGAAATAGTTTATTTAAGAAGAAAATCAGAAAAGTGCGATTAATCACCATCTCTTGGGATTTTCGCTTTTGCTGTGCCAAAGCGTGGGCACTTGAAGGAATGGATACTAGAGAGGATCGATTCGTCATCTGGAATTGACCAGCGGGAGCTGTGTTGACTCTCTTCCAGTCGGCTCCTGGGCGAGGTGCAGTGTCTGCTGTGTTGTGGACACTCCTCGGTAGTCGTGGATCACGGTCGCGGTGGAAGTCAAGGGAATCAGACGAATCTGTACTGGTCGTCGAAACCGTCGACGGATAGTAAATGGGTTCTTTTAAGGCTCTCTGTATGGCGTCTTTCCACTTGTTTCGTAGACGTCTGAATAAAGATTTGCAGGAGGTGAACAAGCCGGATATGTTCTTAAAATTTGTTCTTCAAGTCAGTAAGATACCAAAATTTGCATTCCTCGTTACAATGATCGAAACTATACCTAAGTATGACACATTAATTACGAAAAGCAAAGTATAAAATGTGAAATTTGACTCTGAATCTCATCATATTCATGATTTTTCTACCCTGGACCTTTGTTAAACATAAATTGGGATGGGTGAAACCCGCAAAGAAAATTGTTTTGGGGCTTAATAGTCATTATCAATTAAGAACACATTACTTTGATAATGAATGTATTTTCAACAAGAAGAAATTGACAGGGCTCTCGAATTGTTTTGAACTAGTTAGTAAAAACCATTTTGGGCCTAAAGCATGAGTATATTCCATCTAGACTGGTCTTTCTTTCCCTATTACAATGCCGACAACTGGACTCCCAGAGTTTTATCACCTATATACATATACATATACAGTTCATTTTCTTCTATAGCTCAACATAACTTTTGGAGAAATAGAACATTTGAAAACCTCACTTGTTTTCAGCCTTCAGAAAAATGATTTTGTCGCCGCACTGGATACAGAGGAACGTTTCGTTGCTATGCGGTGTTACGACCACTTTCGCTGGAAGATTCAAATCAATGGAGCATCCTTTCACCAAGAGTTTCTTGGTTGCCTTAGCTCCTCCAAGCTGCCCAGGGTATCCTAGAAGGTACGTTTGGCCATCATATGACACAAGTCGCCAGTACAAGGGGTTCAGTTGGTAATCGCTGGACTGCAAAGAGGAAGGAAGTACATATTTTGCTAGTTCCCGGGGTGGCACAATTCGGTCCGTGAGACGGAAACAGGTAGGGGGATAGGAAACATACTTGTTTCATCTATTTCTTCAAAAACCATGGTCAAACTTTGACCAAATGTGGGAAGAATGATATACTCTGTGATTCATGGCCTTGGCGTACAAGCCGGGGGAGGAAGTAGCCCCCCCCCCCCTCCCGCAATAATCGGGCAATAATCGGGCGAATCTTCCCGCCTCTCTCAGTACTCTCTCAAGACGTCACAATTTTGGACCGAAAGGTAAATAAAAGTTAAAGAAAGAAGAAAAAAAAAAGAGCGCTGAAATAATGACTGCAGAGAATCCTTCGTTATTCTTTTTCGATATTAAAAAGCCTAAAATACAACCATTACCAATATTCAACCTGTAACATGCTTTTGTTTTTATATTTTACCTCTGACATTTTTACTTCTGAAATTATTACCTCTGGCATTTTTACACCGAGCCGTTCAAGGCGCCTATTTGTCCCTTTTGCAGCCAACATCAAATTCTGTAGAACTTTGCAGGAATTATGAATATGTCATGTATGTCCTATCTGTGAAATTTAAACGTTAGCAGTGTCCTAATATTCAAATTATGCAAGGAAACCCGTTTACTTGCTAGACTTCACTGTCAGACACTATTGAGTGACTGACTGGCTTTTTTCATCTTTGGTAATAACATACATAAAATGAGCTGTAAAGGGTACATGAGCATTTGTCTACATCAATAACCCACTTCTTGTAATGGCCAAAATTAAACTGATTGAATCTTTGCGCAGCATAAAACGTACGACCATTCGGTACAATGGTCTGAAAAATCAGACTATTACTTACTGGCTCTATAGCTCCTAAGTCGATTCGACAACTAATAGTCGTTATTTTCCCACTTAAAGACATTTTCAAGCCCTTTCGTTTTGAGGGAAGTTCTAAATTAGTATTGTCTTTCAAATGCCGTTGGAATTTAACCTTTTCATTTTTTGGGCCTGCAAATGGGACATAGTACCTTTAAGTGCTATCACCTAAGCAGAGATGCCAACCGTTACGGTTTTGCCGTATCTGTTCCGATTTCCTTCGCGAGCTTAATCTGGGCTCGCTGTGGTACGATAAAATAAGACGCATGCCGCCTATAGTTCGACACATAGCCTCCGCTCACGGAGCTTCATGTCGCACGTATTTACTCACAAGTTCACTGAATTTGACCACATTGGATGGGCACTTTCGCTCGCTACACGCTAATTGCGCACATGATCTATGATGCCACCAGCGGTCCGCCGCCATCTTGTTTAATTCCGAAGCAACGCGCGGTTGTGCGTTTTTTATTTGGGGGCATGATGGTGGATGACCGTGTGCAATACCTACAGTAGCGGAGACTTCGGTGATTCAGCAGGCCGTGCGGTGCGTGCTGTTCGTGAACGGCCTGGGCCCGGTACTGGCGGTTATGGCAAGCCCTTTGTGTAAAAACTAGTTAAACTCAGTTTATCTCAGATAAACTCAGTTTATCAACAGATAAACACAGCTTTTCTTTGATAAACTGTGTTTATCAATTGATAAACTCAGATTATCAGAAAAACTGTGTTTATCAATGATAAACTCAGTTTATCAACAGATAAACAGAGTTGTTCTGATAAACTGAGTTTATCAACTGATAAACTCTGTTTATCAATGATAAACTCAGTTTATCTGGTGATAAACTGAGTTTATCTGAGAAAAACTGAGCAATCTGATAAAAACTGAGTTTATCTGAGAAAAACTGAGCTTATCTGAGAAAAACAGAGTTTTTCAGATAAACTGAGCTGACAGATACTTCTACAGCCAGCTGCGGCGCGTGCGCGCGGCACCTCTAGCTCTGCATGAAGCCGCTGCATATTAAGGGTGTGAGGCGGGGGCGTCTTTTTGGAGCCCCCAAATAATTTCATAACATTGATTTGTTGTTGTTCAAATGCCATTTTTGGTACAGGGCTTCCTTAGGACCTACTGAACGATATTAGGGTAGAAGCCCCCGGCAAGAATATCGGTGTCTGGGGCGGGGGCGTCGCCTCGTAGCCCCTAAATAATTTATAAGGTAATATAACATTGATTTGTTGTTGTTAAAATGCCATTTTTGGTACAGGGCTTCCTTAGGACCTACTGAACGATATTAGGGTAGAAGCCCCCGGCAAGAATATCGGTGTCTGGGGCGGGGGCGTCGCCTCGTAGCCCCCAAATAATTTATAAGGTAATATAACATTGATTTGTTGTTGTACAAATGCCATTTTTGGTACAGGGCTTCCTTAGGACCTACTGAACGATATTAGGGTAGGAGCCCCTGGCAAGAATATCATATAATATCAAATAATTTATAAGGTAATATACCATTCATATTCTTGCCGGGGACTCCTACCCTAATATCGTTCAGTAGGTCCTAAGGAAGCCCTGTATACCAAAAATGATATTTTTACAACAAATCAATGTTTTTGTGCTCACGTCTAATAGTTTGCTATCAAGGTTGGATTTCCCTGTAATAATATAGAGATATCGACTGCTACGAGAGGACTGGCTGTTTTTATACGCTCAAGGGAAAAGTTGAATCCCCTGCCATCACCCCGAGGCGCGCCGGCTCTAGCGCCGAGATGTTGTGCATGCTATGTGCATTGCACGTCAGTCAAAGGTCTAGCGCCCACTACTGACAATGTTTATATAACTGTGCTTTTCTAATTCCGATAAACTCAGTTTTTCTCAGATAAACTAAGTTTATCAACTGATAAACTCAGTTTATCAGAAAACTGTATTTATCTCAGATAAACTCAGTTTATCAACAGATAAACAGAGTTTATCAGTTGATAAACTGAGATTATCATTGATAATTAACTTAGTTTTTCTTGATAAACTCAGTTTATCAACTGATAAACTGAGTTTTTCTGATAAACTGTGTTTATCTGTTGATAAACTGAGTTTATCTGAGATAAACTGAGTTTATCTAGTTTTTACACAAAGGGCTTGCCATAGGCGGTACGGTGTGCATGTGGTGCATTAGTGTGTAGGAATACGAGTTTTGTCATTTTGACCGTGGATTTGAATTTGCCGTTCGACGCTTGAACGAGGTGTTTTCTTCCTGAATATTATCATGGATTCACGCAAGAGAGCGAGTAACTTAGGAGGATCGAGATCCTATGACTGCAAACAGATTTTTTAAAAACGTTTTGATGCACATCTTTATTTTTAACCTAAAATGGTAGGTTCGAAATGCAATGCAGTAATAAGAGTGATTGGGTGTTTGTGTGCGTTTTTGCGCGAAAAATATGCTGCGTTGTCTTGCGTTCCGGAAAGACCCCATTTGTTCCGGACAACCATCCTAGAGGGTTGGCATCTCTGCTGTAGTATAATTAGTGACAGACCCCGGTGAGCAATAGCCGAAAATCGTTTCACAGAAACGTGAGAAGGGGGTCGTGCAATAGAGCAGCATTTTTCAACCGGGGTTCCGGCCCTGGGAACGATTTTTTCACCGGGGGTGCTGAGATATATATACGTATATAATTATATATATATAGGTATATATATATAGAAAGAAATTATTTGTCTACATCTTCACAATCACTAAAAGACAGGAACACAATGAATAAAACTTATCTAATAAAACTGACCTTTATGAAATAGTACCAGCT
This sequence comes from Mesocentrotus franciscanus, assembly GCA_037976565.1. NCBI lineage: Eukaryota > Metazoa > Echinodermata > Echinoidea > Camarodonta > Strongylocentrotidae > Mesocentrotus > Mesocentrotus franciscanus. Next base: position 3,524,547 of record CP137679.1, on the reverse strand, counting down.
TAAACATAGCTTCAACTTTATTACAGCAATCAGTCTTCGCCACTAAATAATAATCATCTAACTGCGCGGCAGGGTATTACGAGGCTGAGCCTGAACAACGTTTGTAACAATATAGTTTATCAAGTTCTAAATTCTCAAATGTTCAGAAAGATACATTTTACTTCAGCGATGTTTCAGTGTGTAGGTGTTTATCTTTCCATTCAAACAACACTGCATAATATATTTATAATTCAACAAAATGTTTAAGATGTTACGTCATAGATTGATGCACAATATTTTGATTATTCAAACTCAATTGCTCATGGCATGAATCTCAGATAATTAAGAGTCTGCCAGAGAGTAAGAAAGTGGACGCATCTCTCCCATATCTTACTACTGAGTTGATTTATTGGCCTTTTATTACATCTTGTATTCTTGTAGGCTTTCATCATCTTCGAGCATTCATTTCAGTGGCGGATCCAGGAATTTCTTACGGGGGCACAAAATCTCATGGGGTGAAATATAAAAATAAAAAAACGATGGAGCAAAGCGACAGAGCGTTGCGCCAGCGGCGATGGAGCGGAGCGACCAAGCGGCTGGGTCTGGGAGGGGTAAGAACCCCCTCCCAGAGTAGGAAGCATTTGCAATTTTAAAATCACATTAGGCGCATGTTCAGGCACTTCTTGGAGTAATATGACGTAAAATTGCTTTCTCCTACCCCCTCCAAGAGAAGGGATCCAGGGGCGGATCTAGCTTTTTGCTAAGGGGGTTGGCCCAACGACGATGCTGCATCGTCCACGAGCCGCGAAGTGGCGAGGGGATTTTGGGGGGCTATTTTGAACCCCCGTAAGTGATGTTTTCCTGGCATCTTCTAACACAATGGAGACCATAAAAAGCAGTGCATGAGAACGTCTTTTTAAATCAAGTAATAGTTTAAGGGGAGTTTGACCCAATGAATATGCGAAGCATCGTCCACTCGCCGCATAGCGGCGATGCGATTTTTTATTGCTATTTTGAACCCCCGTAAGTGATGTTTTCCTGGCATCTACTAACACAATAGAGACACAAAAAACAGTGCATGATAACGTCTTTTTAAATCAAGTAACAGTTTAAGGGGGGTTCGACCCAATGACGACGCGGAGCATCGTCCACGAGCCGCAAATTCCGAGCCGCGTAGCGGCGAGGCGATTTTTTTGGTGCTATTTTGAACCCCGTAAGTGATGTTTTCCTGACATCTACTAACACAATGGAGACCATAAAAAGCAGTGCATGATAACGTCTTTTTAAATCAAATAACAGTTTAAGGGGAGTGGGTTGACCAAATGACGTTGCGGATACTGTGTGGGTCTGGACACATGATGGCGTTTTTCTATGCACATTTAAGGGGGTGGGGGTTAAATCCCCTACCCCCCGTAGATCCGTCACTTCTCATTATTCTCTTTTTCCCCATTTTCTCTCCTCTGTCTTTCCTCCTATCTTCCTTTTCAGTCTCTTCTCTCCTCTCTCTTCCCCTTTCTTCCTTTCCCCCTCCTTTTTCTCCTCGCCCCTTTTCTCTCCTCCCTCTTTTCTTCTTCTTTCTCTCTTCCCTTTTCTTTCTTTTCCCCCTCCTTTTTCTTTCCCCCTCCCTTTTATCCTTTTCTTATTTTACCGGGGGGCACGTGCCCATGTGCCCCTCCTGAATCCGCCACTGCATTTTTTTTTTGCTCAACGAGGGGGGGGGGGAGGGGGAAGTGCAATTTTGTTCAACCTCCCCCCCTTGGGCGCCAGGAGGGCACAACTTCTTTTTATAAAAAAGTGTGTTTTTACCTGTTTTTCTAGGGAGGGCGGGCCCCTGGATCCGCCACTGGTTCTCTCATCAATTCAGCTCTCATTTAACCAACGGGTACCGATTGCTAGATACAGGGCGCAAGTAAGTACAAGTAGTGCAGTGGGGCTTTAAATATTAAAACATGTCAAATAAAATAATATTCATTTCTTTCTATGTATAGAATTGATTTTTTAATGTAAACTAATCTTGCATAACAGTCGTTACAAATGAAATTACAAATAAATAAATAAATAACGGAGCACATAGAAAGAAATGGATTTATTTTTGTTATTTTAATAAATAAACGACTGACAGGCAAGACTAGGTAAACACCTTTATGTGACATTTTTGAAATATTTAAGTAAATTATTTGATTGTGTTTCTTGTTTCTTTATTTATTTAATTCTTGTAAACGCCTGATCTGCAAGACTACGTAAAAATAGTTTTATTTAATTTTTTATTTGTTTCAATTTTGATTATTTCAATTCAAAACGACTTAAATTTCTATTCCTTAAATTCCATTCTAAACGACTGATGTGGAAGACTAGTCAACGCACCCTTTCGAGAAAAGCCTCCCGCTCATCACGAAAGGGTGCGTTAAGGCGGTACTCCGTTCTCAACGTACCCTTTCGGCAAAACCGGGGGGCTTTGGACGAATGGTCGCGTTCAAGTTAACCCTAATAAGGCCGGGGCGGCCATCATGGCCCCCCTCCCCCTCCGCGATTTTTCTGATTGTTCGGGAACGCATACGGATGACGCCCCGCCGCTTCATGACTTTATTCTTTTGAGTCTTGCGCATCTTTTAAAACAATTTTTTGAAAATCGGACCTACCGTTACAAAGTCACGTGACCTTTTGTCTTTACATGTCAGCCCGAAAATCGCTAATTTTCGTGATTTGTGTACAAAACATATGGAAATATCATTTTCGGAGATAAAACATTGGTTATTTGGTCTTGTTTAAAGTTTAGGTGTTTGTTTTGGGGGTCAAAATAGTTGAATTATAGTTAGAAATGAAATAAAACAACAAAAACAATAAAATACATAAGTTAAAAAAACAATAAAATACATAAGAAATTATCAAAACAATAGATAACATAAGGAATAACCTGGCTTTTCAAAATTTGTTTTCGTATTATTATTCCAAATGGTCTAACAAATATATGTAGTGGAAAAGAAAGCTTAAATATGAAGAATATATGATTTATGGGTAAAAATATGAATTTTTTGACCTTATTTGCATAATTTACCATAAATATGCAAATGAGTAATTTTTCAAAAATTGAAATTGCTATAGTATTCTATACACTTCACTTGACATGCATGCAAATTTTCGCGGCGATCGGCCGTTTCACGGCCGAGATCTTAGGGGGCCATAATGGCCCCGGCCGTATTAAGAACTCAAATAGCCCGGCCTTATTAGGGTTAACGCGACGCACCGCGACGCTACCCGACCATTCGGAATAAGCCGATATGAAATGTAGTTTAGTTCTGGAGAATAAATATTCATCTAGATGTAAGTATGTTCATAATATCAACTTTTTGGTCCCACTGCTTTGAATAATTTTCCACTGGATATTCCTTCAAGCCCTTCAGTTTGATCTTACAAGAGAAAATCAAAGACGTTATACAATCTGTGTATTAATTTAAAACGTACAAGCAGAAAAAGGATATATACATGATATGAACTTTCACAAGGCTTTGCTCAAAAAGCAAGTATGTGTATTTGGCATCATGTTAAACTTGAATGATATACTATTAATGTTGCTCCTTGAATTAAAATCATATTAATTTGATTTTGTAAATGAACCGCGCCGGTATCTAGTGTCGCGAGTATTATTGGGTCGCGTGCCAGCTAGGGATACATGTTATAGGATTTTGTGAAAGAAAGTTAAACAAATTAATAAAGAAAAAAGCGTCATTTGTGGCTGTCGGCTGTGTGACAATTTCGTAAACGAAGCATAATGATATACATTAAATGTATCATACAAATAACAAAAAAATCGGGGGTGCTTCAGCACCCCAAGCACCCCCGCTTCCCAGGGCCCTGGGTTCCGCAGAAAATCTTTAGGGGTTCCGCGAAAGAAATTGTTTAAACATTTATTGTTGGATTTGGGAGGGTGATGCGAGACTTATTTCTTGTCAAAAGGGTGCCGTGACCATAACAAGGTTGAAAAACGCTGCAACAGAGTACCGAAGTGCTCACGTCGTATTCGCTCGTCGTCCAGGTTACTGGTTTAAAAATGAAAGAGCCTGCGCATGAGGTTCACCGCGAACCTATTCAGGCAACGGACTGGAGCAGGGCAAATTCAAAATCACGTCGCCATTGTTTAGCCAAATTTTTTTTGGAACCAGCAATTTAATTGGCCAGTATGTCGTCACCATTCGGTACCCAATACATCTCAGACTTACCTTTATAATCTTAATGCCTTTCTTTTCAAGGATTGAAAGGAGACCCGTCTTCACATCAGTACCTTGTGCCTCCAGTATTGACGTGGGTATATCTCTCTCTTGCGCCATAGCGTCAGATCTTGACGCAGAATCTGCAAGGGAAGCAACATGTAGTATGAATTTATGTCCGGCACGATTCGGGGGTTGCGTTGAGTTATGCCCGCTTCACACGAGGCATCATTTCGATTGCGTCATTACCATGATTACCTGCGCAAAACAAGATACTGGAGGCATTAAGCCTATATAAGCACTAGTAAGTTGACGCAATGTCCACATGGCTCATTTTTCATTCACTATGAGTATAAGATATCATTATACAACTTCCAAGAATGTTCTGTAATCTGATTGGTTCAAATCGGGTCACGTGACATTCAGTGGTATAGTAATAATGACTGCTATGAGAGGCATAGTTGTTTTTATTGCTTAAGGGGATGTAACCTCCCCGAGAGCCCAAAAAACAACTATGCCTCGAATATTAAAGCAGTCATAACTTTTATATACTGAAAACAGGGTCATAGAATACAATTTTGTGCGACTTACTGGTCAATCATGCATGGTAATCAAGTTTGTTTACGCTATCGAAGCATGTATTGATAAACTTGCAGTCTCAGCTCCCTGCTTAGTTGGCCATAGAGATTGTACGCATATATCCCTATGCAGTCTACGTCTAGTACGTGCATTGCGCGATCATGCCAAATTGGTGAAAGTAATAAATTAAAAATCAAGATTCAAACCTTCATTGCTTGTGATCCTGAAGGTGATACTCAAAAAATGAGGTGTCATATGAAAGAGCAGCTTTATCTCTATATTTCCAAAGGGGCGTCATCTCGTCATTACATGTAGATCTAGGCCTAGCTACGATCGAGATCGGCGGTCGTCTGCGCTGTGTTTGTAGCAACCAAATTAATCGCACAAAAAATGTATGGAATGCCGCGCTCGCACAAACTAAGTAAGCTAATGGGGATCGCAGGATGATGAGGATGAGGGTACAAAATACTTGATATTCCCTGTGGGCTATTGATATTCCCTGTGAGTGGGTGTGAGTGGGGCATGGCTTAAAATCACGACTCCAATTTCGACCAATCAGATGGCTAGATTTCTAAAGTGAGGTATATAAACTTATATACCTCACTTAAAAATCTAGCCATCTGATTGGTCGAAATTCGTGCCATGCCTACCAGTCAATAGTCTTTTGAAAAGTGCCCTAGGGCGCTTTTCAAAAGACTATTGACTAGTAGGCGGGCATGAGTACTGCGATCCCCATTGGTTTACGTGTTAAAATTGTCTTTGTGCGAGCGCGGACGCCATACAGTGCTTTTTGTCTGCGATTCCCAAATGATTGAAACTTTCAGTCATTTTTCCAGCGAAGATTAACAGACAGTGTTTCAGATTTTCTATGATGTTTTAACCAATTTTTACTCAATAAAAGGCTAAGGTAAGAATTCTTGGTATATTTTTGTTTTAATTCGGCATATAAAATTCATATCGACTGCTTTAATACTCGAGGACTAGCTGTTTCTATACTGGCTCGCGGGAAAGTTGAATCCCCTGCCATCACCCCGAGGCGCGCCTGGGTGGGGATTTAACTATCCCTTGAGCGTATAATAAAAACAGCTAGTCCTCTCGTAGCAGTCGATATAACTATACTATAATTGCTTTTGGAATAGCTCATTCCCTGCACTCATAATGAGGTCGAGGTCATCAATGCGAGTGGCACTGATCGGGCGTGTCAAAGTTTGCGTAAAGTGTACGCGCAATGATGCTCGGATAACCAAATCAAATTCAGCAATGCCAGGAAAAGTGTGTCTTGGGTGTGATTATTACGTTTTGCGCGCAAAGTGCGCAGGTTCTCATACGCGTAATAGATGCGCGTACTAATTGGATAGACTTAACTTAACTTAGCAAATTTTTGGATCACTTTTTAGTCAACGGTTGAGAGACCGAAGCGTGAGCGTGAAGGTATAAGAATACAATTCAATTATTTATTAATTGGCTTGGGGGGCAGCTCAGTAGGAGGGGGAAGTTGTATAAAACAAACACGTTTGCTCGACTCGCCACCTGGATATACCGCACTAGGTCCTGCGGACCTCGGTGCAGTATATCAGGGGCTCTTCTCGCACATCGTGCATTATTTGGCCCTGAATGCACTCGCTACCGTGCGTTATTTGAATGGCGCGTTAAAGACCGCACAAGTGATTGACGCAGTCCTAGGTCAGTAAATGACGCATCGTAAGCAATGGTCTCAATCTTGGCTTATGTGACAACCTTCTTATGGATCAAATAATAGAACCGTTACGAAATAAATATTTCATTATTGATTATTATTATTTTTAGTGTAAGGTAAAAGCGGCAATGGGGCCATTGTTCTTGTTTAAATCAATATTGAAACCAATATGACGTGATTTCGAATAAAGTTTAATTCTAAATAAATACTTATGTCCAGCGCACACTGCACGATACTCCTGCGATCCGACTTTCGACGAAATAGCGAGTACATTAGATATTGAAATCGACACAAATATTAGTTCCCGATTTAGTTTCTGAAATTTGATAAAAAATATTATATTCCACATACTAAGAATTGCTCTACGATTGGTCTAAAGTAAATCACGTGACGAAAGATAGTTCGCCCATCAGTGATGGGAGAAGAAAAGTTCGTTACACTGTGTAGATAGTACTAGTGAAAGAGTGTTGCACTCTGTAGATAGTAGTACTATCTACCGAGTGCAACGCACTTTAATTGTATACGCTGCGTATTGCTCTCCTCTTTAAGCGCTTTTAGTGTTACTACGCGAACTTTGGTCACGCGCGAACTATGGTCACACCACCATACTGCAGCACTGTACGTATCGTGCACCGTTTGCCAGCTGTCAATTGATGACTTTTTGCTCTAAAATGACGGAAGAAGTGAAATGTTTCCGATGTGGAATATAAAGCAAATAATCACCTTTTGGTTCCTCGGCGATCTAAATGTATACGCTATCTTTCCTCAGCTTCGCTTCGGTTTTTGATTTTTACAGCAAAATCTTTTAACCAATCAATGAACAATGAATATATAAATGAAGTATACAAAACAAATATATACTGTCTTTATTCGAGTCTCTGGATTGAATCAAAACTATATGGTCCCTCGTTGACTGCAATACTGCTATTTTGCTTCGGTGCTGCGCGCCTCAGCAAAATAGCACTATTGCAGTCACCTTGGGCCCATATAGTTTTAACCAGAGCCTCTCATGGCAGTATATATTTGTATACTATCTACACAGTGTAACGAACTTTTCTTCTCCCATCAATGATGGGCGAACTATCTTTCATCACGTGATTTACTTTTGACCAATCGTAGAGCAAGATTCTTAGTATGTGGAATAGAATAACGTTTAATACTAGGGGCCTTATGAAAAATATACGGTGCTGTGTCCAGTGAAGCCGGTTCCCAAAAGACTGTGTGTATTTTTGACATCACTGTGTAGGATGTAAAAAATGACAATGTGATGCAAGAGAAAACATATTGTATTGAAGAAAAACTTAATTAAAAATTAACAGTGACTCATTTTGTTGACTTATATAAGATTATAGCACTTTGATCTACAACCTTACGATGTTGGACATAAAATGGCACATTGGTCCCTCAAATGTTGTGTGTATTCATGATTTTAGGGAAAAATCTCCATAAATATAAATTAAAATGATTATTGATACAAGAAAGAGAATGCTATTGGTTTGATATAAAATAGCAGGAGAGGCTTGCAAATTATTTATTGACTAGAGATAAGCTGTTGATCTGCAACGAATTCAGTCCCTAACATTTCGGTCCCTCAAATGCGTTGTGTATTCATATTGATCTTATAAAGAATGTGGGGCTATTAAAAATCATTATATTTCAAAGTTTTTAAAACGCCATTAAGCTGTCCATTGAAACGCTTTTTCTTGATTGAACATATAATATGTGTTCATGTCATGCCACACAAATGATGGGTAGGTAATTTTATGCTATCCCAAATGGGTTTATGTCTTTTTAAAGGATGCGCATTTTGAGTGGAAAACGCGATGTGTACATGTACATCTACCGTGTACATGTACCGTATATGGCAATTCTCACAGGTATTAGCAATATTAATCCACGGGCCAATAATTGATTAAAGGCCCCACTTTTTTAGACACACTCTTAAATTAAGTATTTATGTTAGGACCATTAGCTATCAGATTTGCTTGTTTGCATTAAATTTGGTGGTGGGTGTGACAACTAGGGCTATTACCATTGTAACGGAGCTAGCACATTAGAATTTTAGAAACAAATACATATATTTGTAATTTAGAAGGTTAAGAACAAATCAAAGACTCTCGATATGGGTATTTAAAGCTTCTCATTTGATTAAAACTTGAAGTTATTACAGGTGTCAGTTATGTTTAAAAATTGATGTTGCTATGAAAACAGTGAGAAAAGATTGATATGTGTGTTTAAAAAATACCTGAAAGAAATAAACATATTGTTAAGTAAATGTTTGCATAATTCTAAATGATATTTTTCTGTTTGCTAGGACCCTCAGCTATCATAATCTGTTTGTTTGCCATGAAGTAGGTGATGGGCGTGGCCGCTAGGCCGTTACCATGGTAACTAATCAAGAAATATTGGAATTATAGAAAATACTAAAATTGTTTTTAACATGAACAAATTGATAATCATCTAATAATTCTAGCTGACAGTTTGATTATAATAAAAGGAAATAGGTCATTTGAAGCCAGAGTCAAATGAAAAAATGGCCGTTGTCATGGAAACTAATATTAAAGAAGTTGACATGCGTGAACCAAAAAATGAAATAAAACTAATCAATTCAAAATATAAAACAGGCAGAATATGAGCCATATCAAATGATTTACGGTGTGAGTCAAAAAAAGTTTACACCTAGAAAATTGCTAATTATTTTTAAAATCATTTATGAACAGTAAGTTATTATACATCTTATGAAAGAGTGTTTTATCCCAAATCATTTAGTATCATTTTTGTGTGGTATGTGTTCACGTTTGGATGAACAGGAGACATTGTTTAAGAAAGTGCTTAAATCGACTTGCGCCAAATAATGCTCATGTGATGTTTGAATAAAACAATTGGGATTTGGGTATTAATTTCGGTCTTTGCAGATCCAAATAACATCCCTCACAAAATTAATCATGCCACACATATCTAAACACACACAGAATCACAGTCAGTCACACACACACGCGCACACACGCACGCACACGCATAGACTCACTTCCGCGCACTCGCACACTCAGATAAATGAAAAATACACGCAGCCAAGTCATTATTACGTAATGAACATTTCTATAAAATCGCAAATTTCCCATTTAAAGGTAATGCAAAGTTTTGGGAAATTTTGAAATTGGATGGATAGTAGTTCTTTAAATTGTTGATATATTTGGATGCCCCTGTGGATGTATTATAAGCACTAACAAAATTAGCCTCTAAAACACTTCTGCTTTCGAGAAAATTGACTAATCAAAATTTACCGGTGCTCCCGGTAAATTTCAAATATTTCAATTAGCGCCTAAGGCCATTCCATGGTAGCTGCGACCATGAAAATCTCAGAATATGCAGTTCTGATATATAATTTTCCAAACGGGAATAGCAAATCGTTCGATTGTAGTCAAGAAACATTATTTTAAAGCTAAAGTAATATCAGTCTTGAGAGGGCGCTAAACAACATAAAGAGTTTCTTATTTACAATTTCATCACTTTAAACTCGATTTCAACCGCGACAACGATAATTGAATATTGTAAAATCGCATATGCTTCTAATATGTTAATTTGAACCGAATTCATGACCCCATACCAAAACTTTGTAATACCTTTAATATCAAAATGGAATTTAAATTCAATCATAATGCCATAATGAAAGTTTGGTGCATTAACATTACAATGAATTGTTTGTCCCAAAGGACTTGGCCAGTCTGCATCTAAATGTGCTATGTGGGTGTGTGTGTGTGTGACTTTGCTTATGAAAAAAAGCATATGCAATGCATCTCATTTGATACATTCAATTCATTCTCTCACTTTAATACTTTTGCGCAAGTCGATGTTTGCACTCTCGCAAGCAATGCCTCCCGTTCATCCAAGCCTGAACACATACCACACAAAAATGATACCAAACAATTCGGGATATAACACTCTTTCAAAACATGTATGATAACCTTTCGTTAATAGCTGACTTTTAAAAGAAATGACAATCTGAGTGTAAACTTTTTTTGACTACCACGGTATATCTGATATCTAGTACCCTCTGCTTTCATAATCTGCTCGTTTAATCATAAAGTTAGTGGTGGATGCGACCTCCATGGTCGTTAACATGGTTAATAATCGGTTACACATCAATACAAAACTGAATTTTTATAAATACCATCTATTTGTAATTGTACAACATAAAAACAAATGTAAGCATCTAAATCAAAGTTTTTTGAGCTTCCAGTTAGAGTGCAATGAAATCTGAACCATTTGAGGTCACGATATTTAGACAAAAAAATGTGTTATGTATTGAAAAATTTTGTTTTATATCAGTCAGTTACATTAATATTTTTCCAAATTAAAATTTGGGAGCAAAATAAAAAACGCTCTAGCTCTTAATTTACAAACCGTTTGCAGTTTTCTTTTGTATTTCAGTAATACCACACGGGTTAACTCACATCCTACTGCGAATATAACGAATTTATCAGAGTCCTGAAAGATTAATTTGCTACTGCATGTCATAGTCGCGATGAAGAGCAGCAATGACGAACAATTGTCGCCAAATTCCGCAATCGTTACTAAGATTGCTTTTCCCTAAAAATTACCATGAGTCATAAAGTTAATTATGCTGATGATAATAATGATATAATAATAATGATTATAATAATACATTTAAATTTTATAATAATAATGATCACCATCATATTCATATTCATATTCATAATAATGATGATGATGATGATGATGATAATATAAAAAAGTGATAGTAAGATAATACTTTTTTTTTTGCCTCATCAGAGGATTTATTAGATATATATGGTTTACATTCAAAGATACAATAATACAAATCAAACATACATAATCACAAAAGCATCATTATTTGCATAACAAAGAATTGAAATTAAGTTTTGCTTTGCAAAGCATTTGAATCATCATTAACATAAGAATTATACTGAAAGTTTTGTTTACCCCTTTTTTTTCTTTTTAAAAATTAAAAATAACACGTAACAGCTCTTTAGGTAAAAACTTGTGCTTTCTGGTCATATTTATATTGGACTGACTTTCCAATCTTTTTATAATTTCTCTTTGGAAAATTTGTTTGAAAGCAACGTTTCTTTTGTCTATTCCAGTCATATTCCGATCGACAATCAATTTATAAATGGTCTAAAAAGCTATAGTTATGAATAAAGAACAATGACTTTCACAATCTATTTTGAGCAAGTGTTGGATACTAAAATTCAATATCTTTACTTGGTATATATCTCGTAATATTTCTTTCAGATGTTTAATGAAGGGCTTATTTAGTTTGCCTTCGATAACTGCGTGATTTATATCCTCTTTTATATTACATTTTGGGCATACATCGTCATTAGATATTCCCCATTTGAAAAAATTACTTTTTACTGGCAATATATTATACAACAATTTCAAGTTAAACTCTCGCAATTTGTTTTCTCTCATGTGTGCAAGATTACGCTTGAATACCGTAGACCAATCAATATCTACATTAAGTTTCTTTTCCCAATAAAGACAACATGTGTTAGTTAACACAGTTCTTGAAGGAATGAGTTTATAAAAAAACGATTGCTACTCATATCAGTAACATGTTTTACCCTATTTGCAACCAACAGATAAGGAATTTTGTTTTCATTTTCTTGTCTAGTATAATCATGCATAAATTCTTCTTTTAAACTATTGACCCATACAAGTGGTATCGCTCGTTTAAGTCTTGCATAGTCAAACAGAGCATTGCATTTTCGTTTGAAGTGCACCTGCGATTTAATGTATTCTGTTGACCGAAAGCCATCTCTCGTAAAAAGGTCTCCTAAATATACTAGACCACTGTCATACCAGCCTTTATAAAAGAACGACTGATTATCATATACCACATGTTTATTGTGCCAAATAATCTGATCTGAAACTTTCACTGGTTCATTTATAGCTATACAAACATCTTTCACTGTAGTGCGGTATCTATTAATTTCCCATGCCTTCAAGATTTCTAAGTAAAATGACGGAATTTTCTTTTGAACTAGAATATCATTAAGTTTGGTTATACTATAAGAGCAGTTCAACAGTAAATTGATGTCTCCCAACAAGTTGAACCAATAAGAAAACAATGTTTTCCACTCTCCATTACTCTCATTGAAAAATCTACCCAGCCATTTCAGTCGGAAACTGAACAATTGCCTTTGTATGTCAAGTATTTTTAGACCACCTTTACTGTAGTCTTCCATAAGAGAAACCCTTTTGATTTTTTCGGTTTTCCCATTCCAAATAAATTTGAATATCATGCCTTCTATCACCTTCAAACAATTTGGAGGGACGGAATCAACCATGATCAAGTGAGTAATTTGGCTAAGTGCTAGACTTTTCAGTACCGTGACTCTTCCAAAAATGGTTAAGCTTCTTTTTGTCCAGCTATCAAGAATTTTCTTTAATTTTATCAACTTCTGCTCCCAGTCCATCTTTAGAGCTTCATTATTATTAAAATATATATAATGACCTAAATATCTTATAGGCTTGTGGGTCCATTTCAGATCATGTCTCTCTAAATTCCAACTTCTACCAATGTCTCCTTACCATATCATGACTGTCTTTTCTTTATTTATTCTTGGACCTGCTACATCGCCAAACTGATTCAGTTCATATAAAATTCCCTTCAATGAAGTTTCATCCGGATCAAAAAATAATGTATCGTCGGCATATTGCAAAAGCTTTAGGTTAAAGTCATACCCAACCATTTCTATCGGTTTAATATTATGATTTTTTTCTCACTTTGTTTGCCATGAGTTCGGCAGCTAAAATAAACAGCAGTGACGACAACGGACATCCTTGTCGTATGCCTCTTTCAACATCAAAACTTTTAGATATCCAACCATTAACCAATACCGAACTTGAAATATTTTTGTATAGGACAGAGATCCATTTGCGAAATGACTCACCAAAATTAAACTTTTCTAAACATGAGTTAAGAAATTGTATATATAAGACATCGAATGCTTTAGTAAAATCTGCTAGGATAATTGCTCCAGTTTGACCATTTTTAATGAAATATTCAATGATATCTTTTGTCAACCTTACATTACTGGCTGCCAGACAACCTTTTATATAACCTGTACCTGTACAATCTCTCCAATGACTTTCTGTACCCTTGCAGCTAAAACCGCTGCCATTATTTTATAGTCATAATTAAGCAAAGTGATTGGTCTCCAGTTTTTTTAAATCGTGAGAATCACCTTTCTTATAGTATGTAATGAGACCTCTCTGTTGTGTGTTCGACATCATTCCTGTTACATAACACTCATTCAAAGCTAGAACAACCAATGTTTTATCTCTGACCAAAAAACCTGATAGAATTCAATAGAGATTCCGTCTGATCCCGGTGTCTTAGTTTTCTGCATTGCAAATACTGCACGTTTACATTCCTCTTCGGTAATTAATCGATCACACAATTCTTTGTTTTCGTTAGATAATTGATTAATATTTTGAAAACAATATAATTTCTCATATTCTTGGTATCATGCTTTTCTTTTTTTTATACAAATTTGAATAAATACTTTACAACTTCTTCCATAATCTCTTCATTATAGCGTTGCTAACAATTTTACTATCATTTCCACGTTTTAATTGTGAATTTCCTTTTTTTTTGCATTACTCTTTTCTAAACCCCCAAAATACTTCGTACTTCTCTCTCCTTCTTCCATCCACCTAATACGAGCTCTGATTCCAGCTCCTGTAGATTCATGTCTATAGATCTTCTCAACCTCTCCTTTGTATCGGTGTACTCTTTTAAGATAATACTTATAATTATGACAATAAAAATAGTAATAATAATAATAAAACAAAATAAATGATAATAATAATATTGATAATAACTGTGTTTACCCAAGCCCCATCAGCATGATGCGAGACGGGACCGGGACATTGACTATATATACTTCTACTGTCATCATGTGGAGGTGGGGGAGAGAGAGGGGCAGACAGACAGACAGAAACATAGGAATTACACTTGAGGAAGAGGAAACATAACGGTAAGAGTAAATATTATTGAGGGTGTAATTTAGGATCGGAATGATACCACTATTTCTAGGCCTTCTAATTCTTGTACTACTTTACTTCTGCGATTGGTGATTATCCTGATGATGCTGCTGATAATAATAATATATTAATAATTATAATCATCATCATTATCATCATCATATTCATATTCACATTAATAATAATGATAACTATGATAATAATACTAATACTACTACAACGAGTAAAAAGAACAAGAAGAAAAACTTTCAGCGATACCAGTGATTATTTTCTCTATGAGGGCGGTATACACGTGCACATTACAAACTTCGTGGTAAGAAGGACGTAAGAGAGGGAAAATGGAGGCAAGGACGAAGAGAGAGAGAGAGAGAGTATGGCCCAGGGTTCAAATTCAATTTTAAACCCAATACTGATGATCATTTATCTGCCATGTTCATGCCGCGTGACGTTAGATAAAAAAAATAGTACCACAGAGTCGTTTATTGTCATCAAAACATTCAAATAGCATTGGAGAGACGTTGAACAAATAGGAATATTGATATGTCATCGTTAACCTTGAGAATATTCACTTCTATTCCTCTCTGCGTTATCATCCGAGCAGTGGAATCAACCAAGTGGAATCAACTGTAAGATGAATTATTATGATTCCTGAAAGAGGTAGAGCAGCAATGGTGAACAATTGTTGCTCAAATTCAGCAACAATCTTTGCGTCCTGAAATGGTTTTCCCCAAAAATTACATTGAGACCTAAAGCTAGATGAAACTATGATCAAAACGCTAAATCCTGGCAGGGCTTACTTCGATTCACTGAGTCATCGCGTCCGGTCGGATGGTCGCTTTAAACGACCTTTCGTGAAACGAAAGCCGAAGATTATGTGAAGATGGACGTTAAGGGCGCGACCTTTCGTAGATTTGCCGAAGAGTTTTCTCAAAGTGTCGGGTAAATTTGACCAGACCATTTGTAGGTGAGAGGGGTTAAATTCACAAACATTACCCCCGGCATTTCGTGAATGAAGAGGCATGTTTTCACAAAAGGTCGGGTAACGCGATCACCCGACCCGACGCGATGACTTGATGATTCGAAGTAAGCCCAATCCTGGTGTAGTAATATGATTGTACAGTTCTCAAGAAGGGAACAGTGTTAACACTGTTGAGGCTATCTCGTGTTAACAAAGCACCCTCACTATGTACATGAATGATACAAATATCCAATCTCATTTTCATCATCAATATGGTAAATCATGAACCTCAAGGGATCATCAAATTGCAAACCTGGGAAACAGTAGCTTTAACAAGTATTTACTTCATCATCCTTCTTTCCAGTTTGTTTTTTACCTGTAAAATATATAAAGTCAGTGAAGTAGTTCCAGGGGAGGGCAAAATGGTACATCCATCCCCCAATTGTATTGAGAGAGAGAGAAAGAGAGAGAATAGTCCGGGGTTAATAAAATTCAGTTTTTTATTTTTTTTATTATGAAAGCTGGTACTAATAATGAATTTATCTGCCATGTGATTACATGTGAACCATGGGTGTCGATCCGGGGGGGGGGGAATGGGGATGTATCCCCAATATTTCAGGTTGGGGGATGGCCTGTACAATCATCCCCAATAATTCACCATCAAAAAATTTTAAAAAGGAAGAGAAAATTAATGATGAGAGCCCGATGAGAGTAGTTAATGGTTATTACTCGCAAGATGACCATCAATATACACATTTTGCTATCTCATTTTCATAATACATACATATATAAATAGAAAACGAAGTAAATGAGACAACCGTATATGAGACAAGGATAAATTGAATTCTCGCTCATACGGCTTCATCAGGAATTGATGAATTATTCAATTTATTCAATCAACAGCATCATAGAAATGCAGTGTGCCAAATGCAAAGCCGCAGCGTTAAAAAGCAACGAGCTAAATGTTAAGCGCGAAGCGGGAAAGTCCAAAAAAGAAGTAGAGAGTGGGAGAGAGAGATAATGAGAGACAGAGAGGATAATAACCCAGGTAGCAAGCCCATGTGGGACCCACATGGGTCCCTCTTTTCTCTGAAACATGGCCCCATATGGAAAACCATCTAGGGCCCTAAGGCATCTGCACCCACGAAGCATATGAGAGTCTGGGACCCATATGGGTAAAGCCATATAAGACAGATGGGACCCAGAAGGGACCCATACCAAACTGGGCCCAAATGGGTATGCCCAGCTTAATCCCATCTGGTACCCATATTGGTTAACCCAGATATATCCCATGTGGGTTAACCCAGATTTTCCCCATGTGTTACCCATATGGGCATATTCATATTCTACCCATATGTGTACGCCCAGCTCATTCCCATCTGGGACCCATAAGGGCTGGCCCAGATAGATCCCATATGGGTTACTAAATATTGGCCCCATATGGGATACATATATCTCTTCTTTTCCCATAAGGACCCACATTTTTTGCTTGCCACCATCAACCAGGAATTAAAACGTGTTTCAGAATGGATCAAAGCCAACAAATTATCCCTCAATCTGCAAAAGACGAACTACATGCTCTTCAGTAACATAATAAATGAACTTCCAGGCAATGTTGTTTTTGATTGTACTATTACTCAAAGAGTTTTGAATACTAAATTTCTGGGAATAACTATAGATGAAAAGCTTTCTTGGAAGGAACACGTAGATAATATTT
Source organism: Mesocentrotus franciscanus (assembly GCA_037976565.1). NCBI lineage: Eukaryota > Metazoa > Echinodermata > Echinoidea > Camarodonta > Strongylocentrotidae > Mesocentrotus > Mesocentrotus franciscanus. The sequence goes on along the minus strand of CP137679.1, from coordinate 3,507,376 downwards.
GTAAAGTTATTTCAAGAAATATTGGCATTATAAACAAGGTCAAGTTTTACTTTCCAACTCGTATATTATTAAACCTGTATTCAACGTTGATCCTCCCACATTTAAACTACGGAATTATAGCGTGGGGCAATTGTGCTGACTATCATTTAAATAGAATTTTATTACTACAGAAAAAGCGCTGCGTGTTATATGTCGTTCTGATTTTCGAGCGCACACAGATGCACTCTTTCACACACATAGTATTTTAAAGATAACATATCTATACAGTTATAATCTGGGAATATTTATGTATAATTTAAATAGAAATGAACTGCCAAATGTTTTTACTCAATGTTTACCAAGAATGTCAATATTCATCATTATCCTACTCGGTCTGCCGGGCTTTTTCATCTACCGAAAACAAGAACTTTGCTCTCAAATAAATCCTATGTATTTTCAGGCTCAAAACTTTGGAACTCTCTTTCAGATACAGTTAGAGAAAAACCCACATATTATAGTTTTAGTAGAGGGTTCAAAAAGCATTTAATACAAAAATACATGTCTCTTACGGATTAAACTAGGATATGGATATACCTCTCACATCTCCCCTATTTCACACACACACACACACACTCTCTCTCTCTCTCTTTCGTCTTCTAATTTTATGTAGTGTGCAGCTTTGTTTTGTCTTGTTTTGTTTTGTCATGTCTTGTTTATTTTGTCCTGTTATTAATTGTTTCGTCATGTCCTGTCTCATCGTATTATGTCAGTTTCCTGTCTTTTTTGTCCCGTTTTGTAATTCTTTTCTTTTGTATATTTCGATTGCGTGGAAACTAAAAAAGGGTTTATGAAAATATGTTATTGTATTATATTTATTTTACTGTGATTATTTAGACACTTTAAAATGATTTATGAAAATAATGTTCATATTATATTTATTTTTGGGAACCTACAAAAACAAGCTATGCTTTCCAGTAGGTTCCTGTTTCATTTCATAATTTTGTACTTTGTCAACTATGTTCTTTATTGTGTGATATGAAATGAAATAAATTCGATCAATCAATCAATCAATATATGGGTTCCATTTAATAGCCCAGATGGCACAAAAAGGGAAAAGGGTAAGAAACGGGCAGAAGAAAAAAGGAAGGGGGAAGAGAAAAGGAAGAAAGACAAGAGAAAGAGGGACATATATATTCCAGCATTTCCTTCAGGGAACTGATGTGAATGGGCGATGAAAAAGAGGTTGACTTTAAAGTAACCTACAATGACATATTGCTCATGTTTATTTCTTACAATGTCAAAATTACTTTACAGGACCCCCTCCCTAAAAAGCTTAGGCATGGGTGATGGTAGGTATGAGGTATAAATGCATGATCAGGAATTAGTTGAGTGGATGGAAAAGAAGTGAGAAATAAGCTGAATGAAACATGGAAATTGCCATGGAATGATGGAAGGCAATGTGAGACAGGCCCAACATGTTCTAAAACAAGTAATACAACAAATACTCCAGTTCGATATTTTGGAGAAAGATTATTATGTCACAACTTATTTTTGTTTTATTGAAAAGCTGATGTAGGCTTATGTATTGTATTCAAACGTAACAGGCATAAGATAGTTAAGGTTTTTTTGAAGGTTAGAATGTTATTAAGTTTGAAGTTTTGTTTATAACACCCTTCCAATAATAATGCACCTTCTAAGACTGGTTATAGTTTTTGAAGAAAAAATAGTGCTCTGGTCAGGGCCTTAGGGGAATATTATGCTTATATTTTAGAGCGTATCTGGTATGATAAGTATATCTGGGTGAAGAAGGAGATAATGGAAGTTTGTTGTTTGGTAAGTTTTATATTATGTTTTTAAGAAACAGACAGTTTGTATGAGATCAGGAGTGGAAATTTTCTGTCATTTTGAGAACCAAATTTTGCATCAGTGATATTCTGTTTTATTGAATTGAGTTTCCCGCAGAGAGGATTCAGTTGGTTTAATTAAAGAAGGAAGAGAGCCAAATGAAGAACCAAAAGCAATATTTTTCATTTACTAATGAGAGCTATGTTTTTTTGAGATCTCCTTACACAGAATATTGGAATGGGTTTTCACGATGAATGTTGTTTGGAGACATCAATATTCATAAAATGTATGTTTCTATCACCAGGAAATAAAGAATTTTCTGTCTACATGAACCTTTCCTGGTTGCTTATTAATGCATTTGCCCACTGGTAACATAATACTTTCACAAGTTGATATCCCTCACCATTGGATTTTTGGTGGTAATGTCTAAATTTCGTTTAAAAATAGATGATATCAGTCTGGTAGGCCTACACTGCAGGCAAGAGTCAGGACTAACATTTAGCATGTTATTAATTTTATTACCACTCTTATATTCTCTGAAATGTTATCTTTATTGAGGGTGACTTGAAAAAGTTAATAACTTGGAAGGGAGGGGGTGCAACCTGCCACACGCTTCTACCTCTTGGTTGCTTTGATCCATTGCCGAAAATATTTTGGCACCTATCATCCCCCCAACCACGGATACAAATCGACACCCCTGCATGTGACGCTACATAAAACGGTACCACAATATTGTTTATTTCTTAAAATAATTTGTTGGCTTGCACCCAGTAGATTAAGACCGCGTGCTCGATCTTGGATTTTGAAAACAAGTCAGAAAATATCTTGGAACCATCGGGATCTACTGAGTGCAAGTTAGAAATTTCATAAAAACAACTGAAACTTCTCCTAGGAAGCCTAACATTTGTGTTTGAATTGTTTATGCAAATAGCATTGTAGAAACGATGGACAAATAAGAATAATAATACATCGTCATTAATCGTGAGAATGCTCACTTCTTTCTCTCTCTCTCTGCTTATTCCTGCGAACAGTGGAATCAACCGAGCGGAATCAACCGTAAAATGCATTATCATGAGTCTCTAAAGAGTGAATTGCTATTCCATATCATTGTAGTATTGAAGGGCAGCAATATAAATTGATGCTAAAATTCAGCAACAAATATTGCTAAGATCGCTTTTGAGACATAAAACTTTATTTACTAATTTCCTTTCATTATAAAGACTGGAGATAATGTTGATAATATTAGATTAAAAACAAAGTCGAAAAGTTATTTATAAGCTTCTGAATATCGAAATAACATTATAGAGCACTGTTTATTGGTGAGGACCCTTGACTCTCATACAAAAGGTTCGTTCCTTATCAGTGCTACTGCTTACATTCTTGGGCAAGGTATTTTTCCCACATATTCCCTCTCGACCCAGGTGGACCTAGCAACGAAGGAGTAATGGTAATTGCAGGGCCTGCAGGAAAAGCAATATCAATAATGATGTGGCTATACCCTGGCTAAATCATGTAATGTGATACAAATTCTCATACTTTTTCTGCTTATTTTGCAAGGGGAGAGTCGGGAACAATAATAGCAACTAATCAATAGCGGATGTCGATGCATCAACAGACACGACAATTTTTTAAAAATAAATCAGTCAGTTACATTTATATTTTTCCGAACATTTAATTTCTTATAATACGTTTTTTAGAACTAATAACATTTTTCCTACCTTATCGTGAAACCCAAATGGCTCAGATTGGATTGCAATCAAACTGGAAGCTAAAATTACACAAACTTAGATGCTTACACATGTTTTTATATTATTTGTTAAATTATAGATATGTGGTATTTATACAATTCAAATTGGTAACGGCCAAGGTGGTCACATCCACCATCAACCTTATGACAAAACGAGCAGATTCTGATAGGTGAGGGTACTAGAAAACAAACATGTATCATTTGATATTGTTTGTTTTTCTGCATGTTTTATATTTAGTATTGATTAGTTACATTTCTTTTCTTTTTCTTCTTTGAGGGGCCGGGAGGGGGGTTCAAAGATAACTTCTTTAACATTCCGTTTCCATGGCAACGGCTTTATTTTGTTTCTTAAAATGATTCAAATTTTTATTTATTCAACGGACAGCTGCAGTTATAACATGATTACTATTTGTTACATGTTGTTGAAAATCATAGTATTCCTTAAAATTCCAATATTTCTTGATTCTTTTTCATTATAACGGCCCAGCGCTCACGTCTATCACCTTCTTTATGGCAACCAGACAGATTATCTTACCCGAGGGTCCTAAAAACAGAAAGTACTCATTATTTAAAATTATGCAAACTTTTATTTTTATTTTTTTAAATCAGTTTCAGGGCATTTTTTGTGGTTTTTGTCTTTTGATGTCCTTAAAAAAACATATATTGACATACTTACAATGTGTTTTGTCTTAAATTAGCAAATATATGACATTCTCTGAAATTATATTGGTCTTGATCCGTTAGCATGGTAATAGCCTTAGTGGTCACATCCACCACAAACTTTAGGGCCAACAAGCACATTATGATGGTCCTAACTAACAGACACATTAATTAAGATTGTGTCTCAGGTGGTGTTTGCCTTTCCAGTTTTTGGTCCATGGACTTATACTGCTAATATGTGGGAATTGCCATATACGGTACATGTACAGTGTGTTTCCACTCAAAATGCGCATCCTGTAAAAAGAAGTCAATTCATTCGGGATAACAAAATGACTTATACATCACATTATCTGATCATTTCTTTCGGTGTGTGGCATAACAACATACAGTTAACAACGAAATTATTCATACCCTTACCAAGTTTTATAATTTCTTAAGTATGTGAAAAATGATTTGTTTTAGCATGGATGCATGGATTACCCCCAAAACAAAATAGTTGGTCTACTATTGGCTGATCTACTGTTATTGATGCAAGAAAGAGAATGATATTGGATTGAAATGAAATAATATTAAAGGCTCGCAAGTTATTTTATTGACTAGAGATAAGCTTTTGATCAACAATTGATGTTGGTTCCTTTTCGGTTCCTCGAATGGGGTGTGTATTTATGATCCTAGGAAGAATCCCCTTGAACATCATTAAGATACATTTATGGAAGAAAGAGAACGATATTGCATTGAAATAAAATAATATTAAAGGCTCAGAAACTATTTTATTGACTAAAGATATGCTGTTGATCTACAACGTATTCGGTCTATCAAATGATGTTGGACACATTCCGGTCCCTCAAATGAGGTGTGTATTCATGAACTTAGGAAAATCCCCTTAAATATTATTAAAATGAAACATTGATGTAAGAAAGAGAAATATATTGAATTGAAATGAATAATATAAAAGTGCTCGTAAAAATATCTTTGCAACTTGTGCGTCAAATTGAACCGTACTTTGAACTACTGTAGAAGTTTTTTCTCTAAAATTATCGTTCCGTATCCATACATTCGGATGGCTTTGTGACCCATGACCGTAGTCTACTTCACAATTTACCCCGATGCTCAGTCAGCAGTTCTTGGAGTCCAGTTTAGCAAAATAAATTAAATTGTATAGATTGATTTAAAACACGATAAAAGAGAAAGGAAAAAACCTTCGGCCACTAGGGTGGTTTACAAATTTACGATTTCGATCGAGCTCAAATCCTGTGTCTATTTCCAATCCAATCCAATCCAACAAATATTTGATATAGCGCCTTTTCCTTGCGGTTACAAAGCGCTGCACACACACACCGCTCCACAATGTTTGGGCCACTTAAAAACAAAAGTTTCAACTTGATTAATTGACTACTAGAGAGTAACTAGTAGTCAATTAATCAAGTTGATATATTTTTTGCTTCAACGCTTGGAAGTATCCAAGCGTTGAAGCAAAAAATATATCTAGACTTTCTAATAAAAAATCTACTAATTAATGATATAACATATAAACTAATATAAGGAATATACTTTTTATAACACTTAAGTTTTCTATCAACCATCCACCAATTTAATAAAATAAATAAAATAACCCAAAATCACCCTCTATGTCATTCAATGAAATTCAGTACTTAATAAATTTAGAAATGGTCGATAGAAAACCTAAATGTTGCAAAAGTACTTCATATTATTTAATATATCCTATCATTATTTTCTACATATTCTTATCAAAATGGATATATTATATTCTCATTCAAAATCAAAAAAGTATCTAGAAATGTAATTCGGTAACGATTGGAATCAATCCGCCATGAATCTAGCTGTGTATGCGACTTGTCATTTTTCAATACTCCGCTGCAGCTCAAAGAAAAATAATATATTAACTGCTATTACCAATGATGCAGGTGCTGCTACCTGGACATATGTCACCATGAAGGCACCTCAAGCCAATAAAAAGTCAAATGGTATGATTTTAAGTTATATTCATTTGATTATTTGTTTATTTACAATTTTATTTAAGCTAAGGGTAGCCTTTTCAGTTAAAAAAACTGCTATCCCTGAGGACCCTGCACAATAAAAACAACAATGTATGTAGAATATTTACAGTATTGATAAGTACAGATTGCATACATAACAAAACATAAGAAACAAATATTAGGAATATAAATATGTAAAGTGCCTGATTATAAACATATGATGTAATACAAAGAATATTTAATAGGGATAGATTGAGGGAGGGAAATAGGCTCAGTAAAGTTGTATTTTGTTCATGATGGTCACATTTTAGTTGTTAGCATTTCCTGAAAGAATATACCTAACAATATACAAATGGAAATTTAAAGTGTTTTTTCAATGTCAAGTTCGCACATTTAAATATGTGATGCCCATGGTAATAGGAATTGCCATGGGTTGTATTTTTTGTATAATGGTTTGAGATCGTGTTGTTGTAATATGTGCCAATGAGATTAAAATCTGTAGGTTACCTATTTCGGATAAATGAGAGGCATGTAAACATGAACCGTTAATATCATTCAAAGCAATTGACCATAATCACATCCCTCATTATTTCAATGTTATTCAACTCACTTTTATATGGATCATTACATTACTTTTGCAAACTAAACAATTAAGATCCGCATAATCTTTGATTTTTTTTTCAAGGAAAGAGACCAAGTAAAAATTAAGACTTAATAAGACTTAATACAATTACAGCGGTAACTGTACATCGAGGATTATTTGACGAATTATTGCCTAATTACACCCCAAAACATAAACACACTGACTCGACTGATACTAGTCACAATTAATACTCACAATCTATGAAAATTGTCTTACTTTCTAAGTGCAGAGGAGTAGAAATCTACTCTTTCAAGTGTGATATAAGAGATCGCTTATTTTGGAGTTGAATTGGACCTAAGACCTAAGTGGAATTCATTCCAAAGTAGTGGTTTAGATTACTCTGTTTAGATTGGATATCACTAATTTAAGCGTGGAATTCCAATCCAAGACGAAGTGCACTCCAATAAATCCATGCTTTTCTACCTGAGGGCCCTTCAATTATTTTTACCTCAGCAATTGCCAGATACTCTTGGCATTTAAGCCTCTGGAGAGAATTCTAAAATTGTGAATTTTCACCCCTGTACATTTGAAGAGTAACAGTAACTTTTGGCCTGCATTTTTAGGTATATCTGTTTTTCTTCTATTCATATATTTTTACTTTTTCTTCCACGAAACTAGGTACGCTCCTTAAATCATCTATTTGAGGAAGTGTACCGATTCGACATAGTAATGAAGTATGATCGATGTTTCTGTTTTAGCTTCATTGTTTTTAAACGATTTAGTTATATTGATTTATATACCTCTCTTAAGTAATCTATCCATCTGATTGATCGAAATTGGAGTCGTGATTTTAGCCATGCCCGCCTACCAGTCAATAGTCTTTAAAAAATGCCCGCATGCCCGCCTACCGGTTAATAGTCTGTTAAAAAAAAATGACCGCATGCCACGGTTAACTGGCCGCACAAATACATTTTGGCGAGATCCCCATTGGTTTACGTGTAAAACGTTTCTTTGTGCGAGCGCGGATACCATACTGTGTGTGTGGGATTTGGTCGCTTAATGTGTGCGATTCCCGAATGATTGTAACATTCAGGAAACTTTCTAGCGAAGATTAACAGAAAGTGTCACAGATTTACTGTGATGTTTTACTCAAGCAAAGGATAAGGTTAGAATTCTTTGTAGATTTGTTTTTGTAAATTCGATATATAAAAGTTATATGGACTGCTTTAATATTCGAGACGTAGCTGTTTCTATATTGGCTCTCGGAACCACCGCCGCGCGCATCGGGGTCATGGCTGGATGCAACGTCCCCTTGAGCCTATATAAAGAGCTATGCCTCTAAGCAGTCAATATATCTATATCATTATCAACAAAATGTAAACAGTTTTATCAAATCAACCAATATCCTAAGCTATCACTGGAAATTACTGGACATATAACTTCACTTCTTTGTTTTACTTACCGTTCTTTTCCATGTACTGCCAACCCATCACGTAAGATTATTTATGTTACTTTCCAAATCTGTTTCATGATTTTCATGTATAGACCTACATGTATATTATGAGGTAAAAATCATGCAAACCTTCCACCTGCCTTTATAGGCAATGGACCTGGTATATTGCAACTATTTCATTATCATGTTTATGATACTACTTTGTCTAAAGATTGTTTCGATGTGTTCTATTTTGAAACCATGTTCAATATATTTATACTATGTGTACTCCGTATGTATCCTACTCTTCTTGAATAAAGAAATGGTATAAACAACATGTTACAGATATCTGGATAAATAAGTGCAAACTTACCGTAATGAAGATTGGTCTGAATTGTACCTCTTCAAAAATTTCTGGAAACAAACCTGGTTTCGATCGACGAGGTGTTAGATTCAACAAACTATTTCGTAAACCACCAACTTTATACACCTAGAGATCGCGCAATGGCGGGGCAAAGCTTAACCGTTAGTTTTATACGTTGCAAAATGGCAGCTACCATACAGTCACGTGAAATTCCCTTCTGGATTTAGATGTTACTATGATTTATATGTCATTGCGGTCCAATGCAGGCGGACAAATAACATTTCTGGATTTTTTTTTAAATTTTTATTTTTTTATTAAGGGTTTCTTTTCTCAACAGAAAGAGCAACCTTTGATCAGACTGTCAAGCATGACCTTGTCCTAGCTAATGGCAATGCATGTAGAATGGATGTAATCTGTGATGTTAGTGTGCAGATATTTGGCGTAATTACGAATCCGTCATGAGGACCGAGGGAGGGTTGTGCATGGGGTATGGCAGAGATGGGTAGGAAAAAAAAGTTTTGAAGTTATTCGGTGACCGGAGAAGTGCTGTCTATGGGTTGAGTGATTATATACGAGTTGGGGAGCAAAAAGAAAGGAAAAGAAGCATGAAAAGGAAATATAGAAACAGCGCATACACGTTTTTCACCCCGTCATGTGTGTCTGTTTGTCTCCCTCTCTCTCTGTATATACATGTATATCTTTCTCTCCACCCCCCCCCATCTCTCTCTCTTTTTTTCTCTCTTTCTCTCTCTCTCTCTCTCTCTCCATGTTTATCACCTACTAGACATGCGAGCTGGTATATATGCGGCCGAATAAAAATATTGATGAAAATGGAAATAATTCATGAGGCTTTTAGCAACAATATGATTATTAACCATGCAATAATATATTTTTGTTCTTTGTCGGAAATCAGTAACTTTTCAAATATGCTACTACCCTAGAAGAAAACATAAGAATGATGATGATGATGATGATGATGATGATCCATGATGATTATGGTGATAATGGTGATGATGGTGATGATGATGATGGTGATAATGATGATAATGAATGTGATGATGATGGTGATGATGATGAAGATGATGATGATGATGATTATGGTGATTATGGTGATGATGGTGATGATGATGATGATGGTGATAATGATAATGAATGTGATGATGACGATGACGATAATGATTATGCATGATGATGATGATGAAAGTGATGATAATGCAGATGATAATGATGATGATGATGATGGTGATGATGATGGTGATGATGATGATAATCATGATGGTGATGAAGGTGATGATGTTGATGGTGATGATGATCATCATCGTCATCATGGTGGTGATGATAATGATGATGATGATGCATGATATTGATGATGATGATGCTGATGATATTTGTGATCATGATGGTGATGATGACGATGATGATACATGATCATGATGGTAATGAAAGTGATGATAATGAAGATGATAATAATGATGTTGATGATGATGGTGATGATGATGATGATGATAGTGATGATGATAATGATGGTGTTGATGGTGACGGTGACGATGCATGTGATAATAATAATGATGATGATGACGAAGTTGTCCTCATACATTAATTTAATCCATATAGATTTGTTGGTTATTCACCCAATAGAAATGAATATGCGATTACGCTCTCATTACTCTCATTGACGTCAAAGGTCTTGTATATTAATGCAAAGAGTAGTACCGTAAAGATGAATAAAATATATAGATAAAGCCAGCCTACTGAAAAAACAGCATTATGATTCCCTCTATAGCATGGAAGGAGACCCAAAAGTTTGGATCCCCATAATATTATGATACATGTAAACAAGCATGAAAAGCCTGAAACAGTGGGATGACATCGCCTAAAATCAGGCAAAGGCCTGAAAATTTGTCATCCCTATTGAAAGCCATTATTCCCACTCTGAGACAAATGAAGAAGTCAACAAATTTGTATTTTTATGTGCGATTGACCATGGTATTTATTGAGAGCTGATTACAATCAAGCTGGTCAGCAAAGAAATTATAATGAAAACATAACAAACAACCATGAATGCAAATCAATACTTAGAGCATTATATGTCGAGAGCGATCTGTAAGGAACCAATAGGGGGCCCGGCCGGGCGACAAAGTAATATCTTTTGACTAGCCGTAACAATTCTTCCATTCGCCTGGCCAAGCGAACGGGACTTCCCCCATCTCTTGCTGGTTTTGCACAGACAAGAGGCACGGGTGAGCGAAGATGACTTGCCGCCGGAAACCCTGAGCGTTACACACGGCATAAGCCAGGCAATCTCAGTTTCAACGGACAGGATCCCGCTCACCCCCCACACCCCAACCAAAACGTGATAAGCCCAAACGACTTCCCTGGGCCCCCAGCAAAAAGAGAGAGAGAAGAAAGGTAAGGGAAAGAAAAAGGACAAAAGAGGAAGAAGAAAAGAAAAGAGGATATCAGTTGTGATTTTCCCGCCAACAAGTTGTGGATCTGGAGGGGGAATATGTCCTGCCTCTCCCCTCCCCAGATCCACAACTTGTTGGCAGGAAAATCGCAACTGATATCCCCTTCTTTCTTTTCTTCTTCCTTTTTGTCCTTTTTTTCCCTTACCTTCCTTCTCTGTCTTTTTTTTTTGCTGTATGCAATATGTCCTTGCCTCTCCCCCTCCCACCCCCGACAAAAAAAAGGGATAAGGAAGGGAAAAGGAAAGAGAAGAGCTAAAAGCGAACAAAAAAGAGGAAGAAAAGAAAAGGGTGAAACGTAGGGGAGATCTGTTGCGATTAATCCCGCCAAAAAAACTGTAGATCGGGGGTATCGGGAAAGTCCGTGAAAAATATAGAGGAAGAAAAATTGAAAAGAGGGAAAAGAAGACATTTTAATTGAATAAAATACGTATATACATATCCTTTTGTTTAAATGTTAAGCTGTCCTCCAAATGACCTGTGCCCCTATCCTTGTACCCTCATTCCCCCCTCCCTTCAAGTTGACACCCTATGTAAATTTCAGGAAATATACTGGTAATATAAGTATTTAGGGGCGTTTCAAGATTTAATAAAGGAGTAGGGAAGAGTTAAAAGTGAGTTAAAAGGGGCTTGAATGGGGTGTTAATTGAAAATTAGGGGGGGGGGCAAATTGAGATAACAATTCAAAAAGGGGGCAACTCAAATTGAAATTTGAGTTTAATTTAAAAATATGATATTAACAAAATTATTCAAAGGGAGGGCACAACTGAAAATAGACACGGAACAAATTTAAAAATAAAAATAAATAAATTAAAGGGAACGCAAAGAGAGGGCACCAAGTTAAAGATATAGACCGGTAGAGATAAAATTGCGGTTTAAGGGTTTTGGGTGCAAAATATCCATTCAATATTGTTTAAATATTGCCTTCAGAGGTTTAGATGGCAATACTTCAATCTAAATTTGCAAAAAAAGCAGAAATATATGCCCAAATGTTCGATGTTGAAGTGCATTCGCGATATCTATCCAGGCCGGATCGATATGATAATTTTCCAAATATATCAATTAGTAGGCGGTTTCCCGGCAAAATTTGCATCATCACGTATCAGTCAAAAACATATTATTCCACATGATTGGTAATAAGAGCTTCCATTTCATTTTTTGAGAGGGGGGTGTTTCCAAAACTGGTCTATACCTTTAAATAGACATTTGAATTTTTAAAAATAATGTTAAGCTGCATTTTACCCCTTCCCATGACAATATTTAGTGCGCCTTTGCTAGCTAGGAAATATATTTCACCCCCCTTCTTCCCCACTTGTTATTTATTTTAAATTTCGACATCCTCCCTTAGAATGCAAAGGGTTTCATGTGCCTCCTAATCTTATACCCTGATAACCCCCCCCCCTCCAAGTTGACACCCCTATGTAAATTTCGGGAAATAGAAAGGAATATTAATATTGTCAGTTGCACAGAGAGAGAGAGAGAGAGAAGGACGGGAGCTCATTTCTTTCAAAGTCTTTCTCCTTGTCTTCGTCCGTGTCCTTGTGCTTGTCCCTGACCTCGTCTTGACTTTCGTCATCGTGTTCAATTTTCTACTTAACAGCCTATGGAAATATGCAACTACTAAATGTATTAATTTATGGAATCTTCGACCGCTCTTGGGTGTTGGAGCATTGACACATGTACACAGTCATGTACTCCTCGACTGTGTTTTTTTTTTATTATGTATATGAAAGCTCATCATTTCGAGCAGTGCATGTGTTCTTTTCTTTTTTTTTAACTTTTTTTTTCTTCCTTTTTTTAATTTTTCTCGAATAATCCATCATCGGTACAAACACTGCTTTTAACGTATTTTTCAATTTCCTTTAAAGTACGACACAATATATTTTTTTAAAATTCATTACTTATCGACATTTGATATTGTGTAATTACAAAAAAGTTCAATTTTTTATGGTATATTTTAAAATGTCATTTGATATTAATTGTATGTAAGCATTCTTTCATGTTTTGATTGAGTTTTGAAATAAAAATTATTTGATTTGAGTTGAAATTGAATTAAAGTTGGCGGCAGATGAAGCTATACCAATTTTGTTGTGTATCAACAGATAATTGATCATTGATTAATATTCATAGTTCACAAATAGAGGAAATTAGTTTTCAACCAACTTTTAACAATACTGTGGCGGCCCCGACCTCTATGTCAGAATCGTTCCCATTCCCAGCAAGGGAATTTTATTCTTTACAATTCTTCATTTCTAAGTCATAAACTATGTCAGGATTTTCGTAAGATGCCACTTTATATCAAGAATTTCCGAGCAGTCAAAGAAATTAGGTCTTAACTCTATTTGCAAAAGGGCGGGGCACCTACAATTAATTTTACTGTTTGTTTCTTCAAAATATATGACTCTGATGGAGGTAAGTTAAACAAGACACAAGTGTTTATTGGACCATATTTAAGTTTCAAGAGAAAAAGGAAAATGGTCAACTTTCATTGGCGACTATTTACAATATTAATATCACCACTGTTACAATTTCTAATAGGCTTACTTATTAGTACTTTAACTCATATGATTTTATTTATTTGGGTTCTTTATATTTATCTCAATACATGAAACTAGTAAAATTCAAGGGCAATGGTTCATTAATCAATAAACACGGACTTTGTAAGAACTATGGAAGTTTCTCATTTGAGTTTAATTCAATTTCTTCTAATATGGCATCATGGGATGGGGTGGTATTAGCCTCCGAGTCGGTCACAAATGCCATTACGAACTGCTACGAACGCCGTACAAACGATTTTCAGACAATGGAAATTCGGGAAGACAATGGAAAAACAGGGAGATTCGTACGAAATTATCGTTCGTACGGACCTTTGTGACCGTAGCATTAGATCCCGAAACATGAGGTTGTGCTAGTCCGTAATCTGCTTTATTTCTCATTTATAAACTTCAGAACCAAAAGTAAATCATCAAATTCCAAAAGGGTATATGTCTTGTGTTATCGACAGATCACAGTCAATTATATTCATCAACAAATCACAAAACACATGCAGGCACGGATCCAGGATTTCTTGGGGGATTTAAAATCATGCAAGCCAAATATTGGTACGTAATGGTTTCCAGCAGTGGCGTAATCATCAAAACGTTTGGGGGCAGAAATAAAAATCCGCATCACCACCACTTTTACCTGCAGGCCCCGCTGAACGTTTTTTTAAAGTGGGTGGGGGAGGCTAAAGTATTTACGATTAGGTAGAGCGTAGCGTAAATTGGCGAGGGACCAGGGCAAACCCCGCTTAGGGTTAAGGGCGGAACCCCGGAAGCTCAGGGGTATGGGCATTTAATTACGGTCAGATGAGCCTATTTTTATACCTTATTCATGACACTGGCAGGTCACTGATTAGCGTGGGGTCCAGGGACGGAGCCCCCAGAAGCTCAGGGGTTTAAGGATTAAATTACCGTCAGATGAGCATCCAGAGGCCCGCCTTAGGGCCCTAGGTGGAGACCAGGGGGTTTTAGGCATTTAATTACGGTCAGATAAGCATATTTTGATACTTTATTTGTGACACTGGCAGGTCACTATTTTTCTTTCTTTCTATCTTTCTTTCTATTTCTCTTCAAAATACTTTTTCAACAAAGTGGGGGAGGGAGCTCGAGCCCCCGAGCCCCGTCGTTCCGCGGACCCTGGCATATTGGCCTCTAAATAAGCATATTTCTTGCCTGACTGTAAATTTGGGAATTTGTAATTTTCCAACAAACGCATACAACAGTATGATTAACTAAAAAGTGAGGAAAAATCCCGAAAAATTATGTCATTTCAGCAAACTTTGTAAATCACTGGTATCGATTTAGAAATAAACCACGTTTGGATATGTGTTGGGGGGGTCAACTGCCCGCAAGCCCCCAGTGGTGACCAGTGGCGTATTTGGCGCTTGGTCTCAATGACGAAAGAAGAAGCGATACAAATCGCAACTTATCTTCCCTTCTTTTCCCCTATTTCTTGTCTTCTTCCTTTTTATTTTCTTTCTCTCTCTCTCTCTCTCTCTTTCCCTTTCTCTCCTCTTTGCCTTTCCCTTCTTTTCCTTCTCCCTCTCTCTTTTTTTTTTTTTTGGGGCAAGGCCCCTGGGCCCCACCTCTCCCCTAGATCCGCGCCTGGCTTACGCTGGGTTCGTGTGCATTCCATGCGCTCATCTGCAGAGATCTGCGGCTCAACATAATTTAGGGCAAAACAAATTAAGTTTAAATCTCCTTTTTTACAATTAATTATATGAAATGGAATATCAGTTGAATTAAAGATTAACAAATGACATTTCATAAACAATTTCCCATTGGATTTAATGCGATAAACTGAGAAATAATGAAAGTTTAACATTTTCATGCATCTCAATAAAGGATTCAAATGTCAAGGGCTCATATGCAATTAATTGGTAAACGGTAATCTGTTCTTGTCAAGCAATATTAAAAATAAAGGATTATAATTTTGGGATTCCAAATTATCAAGTATGTTTTATTATCTCACAAAAATTATTTTGTTTAGCGCCCTCTATACTAAAACTCAAGTATACATGTAAACCCCATTTTAGCTCATTTTCAATTCCTGTTTAACTCCTTTTTAACTTTGTTACCCACCCTGAGTTACAAGATTACTCACACACTGAAATTCGATCTCATTATGTAGCTTTATATTTTCTAGGTAAGAACTGTCATATAAATGAATATCCTCTTTTCTTTTCTTCTTTTTCCGTTAATCATAATAAGGCCGGGGCTATTATAGCCCCTCCCCCCTCCGCGATTTTTCTGATTGTTCGGGAATTACGCATACGGATGGCGCCCCGCCGCTCGCTGACTTCTTTCTTTCGAGTCTTGCGCATCTTTTAAAACAATTTTTTTGAAAATCGGACGTACAGTTACAAAGTCACGTGACCTTTGTCTTTGCATGTCAGCCCGAAAATCGCTCATTTTCGTGATTTGTGTACAAAACATATTGAAATGTCAATTTTCCTAAAAAGAGATAAAACATTGGTTATTGGGTCTTGTTTAAAGTTTAGGTGTTTGTTTTGGGATTCAAAATAGTTGAATCGTAGTTAAAAAATTAAATAAAACAACAAAAACAATAAAATACATAAGTTAAAAAAAACAATGAAATCATAAGAAAGTATCAAAACAAGAGATAACATAAGGAATAACCTAACTCTTCCAATTTTTTGGCGTATTATTGTTTCAAATGGTCTAACGAATACATGTAGTAAAAAAGAATGCTTACAGTGGCGGATCCAGGATTTTTTTACCGGGGGGCACAAAATCGCATGGGGTGAAATATATGAAAAACGATGGAGCGAGGCGTCAGCGGCGAGGGAGCGGAGCGACCAAGCGGGGTGGGTCTGGGAGGGGGTCAGAACCCCCTCCCTGAGTAGGAAGCATTTGCAATTTTAGAACTACATTAGGTGCATTTTCAGGCACTTCCTGGAGTAATATGACGTAAAATTGCTTTCTCCTACCCCCTCAAAGAGTAGGGATCCAGGGGCGGATGATGGGATCTAGCTTTTTGCTAAGGGGGGGGTTGACCCAAAGACGATGCGGAGCATCGTCCACGAGCCGCGTAGCGGCGAGGCGATTTTTTTTTTTTTTTTTTGGGGGCTATTTTGAACCCCGTAAGTGATGTTTTCCTGGCATCTACTAACACAATGGAGACCATAAAAGCAGTGCATGATAATAACGTCTTTTAAATCAAGTAACAGTTTAAGGGGTTGTCCCAAAGACGATGCAGAGCATTGTCCACGAGCCGCGTAGCGGCGAGGCGATTTTGGGGTGCTATTTTGAACCCCCGTAAGTGATGTTTTCCTGGCATCTACTAACACAATGGAGGTTAAACCCCCGAACCCCTCCCCCACCCCCCCCCCATAGATCCGCCACTTGGATCTTTTGCAAACTGGAAGCAATAAGCATTACATGTAGGCGATGGAGAAAAGTGCTTGCGAAACGGATAGAAACTTTGTGGTAGGCTCTTCGCGGCCACAGGGATGACAGAAAATAATATGACAATAAAACCAGCAACTGTGGCAGGATTAATGGCGGGGACAATCTGCATGCTGAAAGAGCACTTAGAATAGGTATATCGGAAAATTAATTCAAGACTAAGTTATAAGTTATAAGTTAGAAGTTATAAAGGAGATAAAATCTTTGGTATTAGTCATGTTCGACTTAAAATTGCATGCCCCCCCCCCCGCCCCTTACCCGGTAAAAAAAACACATCTTCTTATAATATCATCCCCCTCTCTTTCGTTTCCCTTCTCATTATTCTCCTTTTCCCCCTTTTCTCTCCTCCGTCTTTCCGCCTTTCTTCTTTTTCCGCCATTTCTCTCCTCTCTCTTCCCCTTTCCCCTCCTTTTTCTCCTCTCCCCTTTTCTTTCCTCCCTCTTTTCTTCTTTTTCCTCTCCTTTTTCTCCTTTTCCTTTTTTTGGCCGGGGGTGGCACGTGCCCCCTGTGCCCCCCCCTGGATCCGCCACTGGCTTAAATATAAAGAATATATGATTTATGGGTAAAAAGGTGAATTTTATGACCTTATTTGCATAAATTACCATAAATATGGAAATGAGTGAATTTTTCAAAAAATTCAATTTACCATAGTATTCTATACACTTCATTTGACATGCGTGCAAATTTTCGCGGCGATCGGCCGTTTCACGGCCGAGATCTTAGGGGGAGGGGCCATAATGCCCCCGGC
This sequence comes from Mesocentrotus franciscanus, assembly GCA_037976565.1. Classification (NCBI taxonomy): domain Eukaryota; kingdom Metazoa; phylum Echinodermata; class Echinoidea; order Camarodonta; family Strongylocentrotidae; genus Mesocentrotus; species Mesocentrotus franciscanus. The sequence continues at coordinate 3,489,587 of CP137679.1, read as the reverse complement.
CGTATTAAGACCTCAAATAGCCCGGCCTTTTAGGGTTAAAAAGTATAACTATAAGGCTTCTGGATGTCAATAATTATTATTATTGCTATTCCCTTATATGTACTAGATTTGGTCAATTTGCGTTCACTAGCCCACAAAGATAACTTCTCGACAGAATTCACGAATGCTTTTAGGCCATCCTCAGGCGTTTACTCTTTATTTTTCCTTTATATCGTACTTTGATTCTAGTACGTAATATCTTCAATCAATCATTTCTTAGTGTCTGTTATTATTTCTTGCCTGGGACTAAAATTATTAAACAAAAAGGCCTAAATAAAATTTAAAAAATATTGAAAAAAGAACTAGATCTACTCCCAATCAACTCCTTTGTGTTCCCTTTTAGCCCACGCCCTTAAAATGCAAAAAAGGCCTGAAGCCCGTAACTAAGGGGGGGGGGGCTGCGGGGGTGCATCCGCGGCCCCCCTCCCTCCCCCGCTTGCGCCAAGACGTATTTAAAAAATATTATAATGAATTGACAGGCCAAGTCGGGATATCTAAGAAATGCCTCAACATACTTCTAGCTCCGTCCCGCGCCACATCTGTTTTCCTTTTTTGGTGTTCAAATATTGTACCTAAATTTGATTTTCAGAGAGTAAAATGCCAGAATTTTCCCCAACGTCTTCGTCCCTGCATGAAGAAGGGGCCGTCCTCGGGGCTGGTGTTGAATACGGTGGGGCTGTCTTTTCTTCCGACCCGCCGCTTTCGCTGATTGCGGCAAAGCTGTATTAGCAGCCACAACGATGCTGGCACTCCGGCCAAGACGGCTGGCTGTCGGTTTCCTTCCCCGCCCCCGCTTTGATGACCGCTGCTGAGCTTTCGTTTTCGGCATTTTGTCTAAATCAACTGATTACAGACTACAGTTATTTACCCCTTTAATGTTGGGATAAGATGTCTATATGCAGAGTGCAAGTGTTGATCCGTCACAAAATTAAGGAAAACGATATATTATGAATAAGAAATGGTAATACAGAATATTCAAAAAGTTTGTTCACAATCTGACCATCTCTCGATCATGAAGACCATAGAAATAATGAGGCGAGCTGAGAGCACGCGGTGTTATGGCGCGAACCTTACTGGTTTTAATGCTGACACCAATACTTCCGCGACCCCCCTCCCTCTTTCTTCTCGGAAGTGACCTCGAGGCGTGTGGTCTACGGCTCGGTACAAACTTCTCCGCTCAGATTGGGAATAACTTGTTTTAGCTCCTTCGAGAAGTTCACTAAAATGTATTATTTGATCATTCACTGTAAACATTTCACACGAGTTTTAAAGACACAGGGAAAAGCCCTATTGAATCCTTTCTGACCCACACTCGTAAAGAAATTTCAAGGGTGAAACGCCGTAATCTTCGAAACCTTCAAACCCATTATACATTTACTTAGCGCCGTCGTCGTAACTTCCAGGATTATTCAGTTCGTGCTGGGACCAACTTTGCATTCTGTCAGCTGGGTTGAGTGAGTGGAAGGCCGACTGTTGCGACTAGAGTGCCATGGCGCTAGTCGCAGAAACGACGGATACATTTTGGTGAATTCTTCATTTTGAAGGTCTGAAGAAGCTGTTAGAAACGCAACTGTCAGCTAACCAAAACAGAGGGGGGGGGGGGCGCTTTTGAAAACAGAACCACTATTCAACTGGGCAAGCAAGTTTGTTTGATTCAAAGTTATTTTGCATTTTAATTGGGCGAAATGAGATTGATTTCTCGTTTCTCGTCCCCTTTTTATTATTAATGTTTGACATTTGAATAGAAGAGAGAATAACCTGGGGCAATGAAGTACAAAAAAGCATTACAAAAAAATGGGGAAAAAAAGGTAATAGGCTACCGTGAGATTTCCGTTTGCTTTAATCGTAATGTAAATGCATTACAAGAACTTGATTTTACATGATTGAAAATTTGTCTAGAAAATTGTTTGTCATAATTTAATAAGAAAATCAGAAAAGCCCGAAAATTTACAATTTCTTCTGGTTCTGGTTCTGGTTCTGGTGGGCTACTGCATAAACTCCTCAGCTGGGATGTAACATGCAGGCGCAGTCAACTGAGCAGAGTATTTAATTTCTGAAGTGGGCTCTAGCAATTATTTCGCCCATGTTGAGATTTAGTAAGTTATCTTTAAAGGTTCCAAGGGTGGGTGCATTTCTAATATGGGTCGGGAGAAGGTTCCATTCGGGGAATGTCCTAGGATATAGGGAATGTTTATAGCAGTCCTTTGCAGCAGATACCTTCTTGAATGATACTGAAGAGCGTATTCTTGTAGATACCCCTACTCCAGATGGTCTGTTTTGGTAGCGGTCAGTATCAACAGCAATTAAGTTATGGATGGATTTGTAGAGGAAAGTAAGCCTCCGGGCTGCTCTTCTGTGCTCCAATGGTTGCCATTTTAGATAGGAGATCATCTCAGAGACGCTGCTCCGGCGTTCATGACGAATCTTGCACCACGTCGTTGAACTCCTTCGAGTTGTTTTATGTATTCCTTCTGTTAAGGGTCCCATACTGAGGCACAGTACTCAAGTCTCGGCCTGACAAGAGTTTTATACGAAAATACTTTTACTTTTGGAGAGCAGCTGTACAGGTTTCTCCGAAGTAATCCAAGCATCCGATTGCCCTTGATGTGACGTTTTGGATGTGATTTGCCCAACTGAGTTTGCTGTCAAGTTCTACCCCCAAATATGCGTGCTTGAGTACGACTTCCAAAATGGAATCCCCCATTCGATATTGAGTTATGATTATCTTCTTTTTGTGAGTAACATGCATGGCATAACATTTTGTCTTGTTGAATTTCATTTGCCAGCGTTGTTCCCAAGCAACCAGGCGATTGATGTCTCTCTGAAGATCCAGACTATCTTGGTTGCTCTTTATCTGCCTATACATGATGCAATCGTCGGCAAAAAGACGGACATCTGACGTTATTCCGTCGGATATGTCGTTTATGTACATGAGAAATAGCAAAGGGCCTAATACAGTGCCCTTCGGTACTCCTGAAGTAACGTGTATGGAAGATGAACAGGAATCATCAAGAACAACTTGTTGAGATCTTTTCGTAAGGAAGTTTTTAGCCCATATGTGCAGAGATCCTTGGATTCCCGCATGATGAAGTTTTAGGAGGAGTCTTTCATGTGGGACCATATCGAACGCCTTGCAAAAGTCCATGATAATGATGTCGACTTGGCCCCTGTCCTCCAACATCTTGGCAAGATCATTGACGGTCCAGGCTAACTGGGTCTCACATGAGTGGCCCCTACGGAAGCCATGCCGTTTGTCGTTCAGGTATCCGATTTTCTCTTTGAAGGCGTCACTAGTAAACACCCTATAACAGTAAATTCTCCCAACCATTTTTGAATTTTCCCAACCGTTTCTCCATGAAATAAGACATTCATAGCTTTGTTACGATTTACATTCACCTAAAATGTAATTAAATTGTAATAATATAGTTGGGAGAATTAAGGAATCGATCAGATCAGTTTTTCCCAATTTTTATCATTAATAATGGTCTGTTTTCCCTCAAACTTTCAGATTATCTTTAATTTTACATCTAGCTTTGAATTCAATACCTTAGCACCATTTTCTCTCATCTAAACAATGTTACCAAGTCCCTTTAAAGATGAAGCGGTAAAGGGGAAACCCGCAAAGTAAATTGTTATAAGGCTTGGCAGCAATTATCAATGAACTTCACAAGACTTTGATAATGAGCGCATTTTTAACATGAAGAAACAAAAAGGGCTCTCGAATATTTTTGAACTAGTAAGTAAAAACCATCTTGAGCCTAAAGCATTAGTATTCCACTCAGGCTGGTATTTGTTTCACTGTTATAATGTCGACATCTGGACTTCCAGAGTTGTATTACCTATACATATACAGCTCATTTTCCTCTATAGCTTAACATGACTTTTCGAGAAAAAGAACATCAGAGGAACGTTTCTTTGCTATGTGGTCATACGACCACTTTCTCTGAAAGGTTCATGTCAATGGAGCATCCTTTTACCAAGAGTTTCTTGGTTGCCTTAGGTCCTCCAAGCTGATTAGAGTATCCTAGAAGGTAGGTCGTGTCAGCATACGAAACAAGTCGCCAGTACAAGGGGTTCAGTTGGTAATAGCTGGACTGCAAAGTGGAAGGAAATACATATTTAGCTATTTACATTAGTTAATATATAGTTGAATTTATAATGTGCACATTTGCCTCTGGTGGAATGCTCAAGGCGCCTACAAAGTGCTATCACTTGTGTGAATTTACTTCATAAATTTCAATTTTCAGAGTTGCTAATGAAGGATAGCGTTATTTTCATACAAGAGTCGTGTATTAAGTATTATGTGCATTGATTCCAGGGACATGTATGATTTAATATTATCTTTAGAGAAAAGGGAAATTTACGATTTTTAGTGCAGGTAAATTAATTGGAGAGGATGTATACAAAGAGAGGCGGCGGTGTTGCACTGTATGCGAGGGAAGATTTACACCCAGTTTGTTATGAATTTGACCGGTTACCACCCCATCTTCAAATACTATGGGTAAACATGAACTTAAACATACTGCAAACTGCGTAAAAGGTAACGATGATTTATATGTATACGTTGTATACTCCCCACCCCGTACACCTCACCATAACAACATCATCAGTCATCTGATTATCATGGGAGATCACATTAGAAGCACTCATCAAAATGCTTCATTGATGATAATTGGAGACTTCAATGTTAGTGTAGATGCAAGGCATCTCGGTTTGTCAAAGATGGTTTAGCAACATACTCGCAATAATCGCACCTTAGACATGATTTGTAATGATCATCCCGAACACTTAAAACGAGCCCCTATGGCTAATTCGGATCATGCAACTGTGTTGATGTCTGGGTCGTCTCAAAGCTCTTCTAATGTCATTAATAGTTACAGACGCCCTCTACGGTATCTGACATAAGAGCATTTGGTCAATGGATAACATCCTACACATTTGATTGGCTAAATCATATAAATAACACTGATGAAATGGTTAATACTCTCCATGAAGTGCTCAACAAAGCCTACTATAAACACTTTTCAGTCGTCTTCTCGAAACGGAAGATATCAGACAAACGACAACGAGCATTTGATAGCGGAAATCAAATTGGGTTTCGTGCCGTCCGGAATCTAGTTCAGCGAGAGAAAGCAAAGAGCAAGGCAAAGTACTATCCTCGGAAGGTTCACAGTTTAAAGCAGACCGAACTTTCTCAGTGGCATCGTCGAATCCGAAACATGGCTGGGGTCTCCAAACCATCATTGAACATACCACCATGTCTTGGACACAATGACTCTCAAAAGGCTGCTAGGATTAACGAGCATTTCTCTGATATTTGTAGTCAACTCCCGCTACTGGACCTTACATCTTTGCTGTCCTACTTCCCTTCCTCTTCGACACCACCCACCATCTATGCTCATGAGGTTTACAATATCTTGCGAAGGCTGAATGCGTCTCAGGCCACCTTGTCCAGTGATATCCCGATAAAACGTATAAAAGAGTTTGCGTTAGAACTTTCTGAGCCCCTGTCGGTATTATTCAATACCATTCTTCGCACGGATATCTATCCTTCTAGCTGTAAAAGAGCTGTGATTTCCCCGATCCCAAAGAAACAGCAAATTACACAACTATCGGATCTAAGACCGATATCCATCACGGATATCTTCTCCCGAGTATTGGAGATCTTCATCTCCAAGTGGACCAGCTCCGACCTTTCCCCCCATTATAGATCAAAAGCAATTTGGAAACGTCGCTGGTACATCTACGTCACACTACCTTGTCAGTCTCTTAAATTACATCCTCAAGGATTTCGTCAAGCCGGGTCGGTGTGCTTCTTTGTGTGCGATATATTTCGCTTAAGCGTTTGACAATGTTAACTACAACGTCGTCGTGAAAAAGTTAGTCGAATATGGTGTACAACCTGCCCTGATACCGGTCATTTGCAGCTTTTTACACGGTTGCATGCAAGCTGTCAATGTGGGTTCGTCGGTGTCCTGTGACCTGAGTGTGACATCCGGTGTTCCTCAGGGCACAAAAGTAGGCCCCATGCTCTTTCTTGCTATCATAAATAACGCACTGGTCGAATACAAATACAAGGGGAAATATGTTGACGACCTGAGCATAGCATAATTCCGCCGATCAAGTGAGCCCTCTATGCTCCAAAATCAACTTGACCACCTCGTCCACTTGTGCGAAACTTATGATATGAGGCCCACTTCTTCGAAAAGTTGTGTCATGAATATCTCGTTGTTGAAACAAGCAGCGTTTCCAGCGTTTCAGATAGCTGATAACAGAATAGGATGTGGTTTACCATTTGACATTATTAGGTGTCACTCTTAAATCTGATCTAAAGTGGGATACCAATGTTGTGACGATGGTTTCAAAGGCTAGCAGACGTGTTTAAATTCTGTATCGGCTCAAAAAATATTAAATCCCGACCTCTGATCTGATAGCAATCTATGCCATTTATATCAGACCTGTTCTTGAATATGCGTCACCTGTGTGGTCTTCATTGCTTACTCCTCGACAATCCCATGACGTCGAAAGGGTCCAGAAATGTGTGTGTCGGATTTTTCTCGGCGGATACGACTCCAATCATGGAGCCTTGGACCAGGTTGGTCTTAATCCTCTATGCGCCCGTCGTAAGAGTCTTCTGCTCACCTTCTCATGTGGGCTCCTGACATCAAGTCACCACCGTGACTTCCTTCCTGAACCCAGACGATCTCTTACTTGCAGACAATTACGCAACTCTAAACTCAGTCACGAACCAAGATGCAGAACCACTAGGTATTATCAATGTGTCAGCTTTTAGCTGTAAATTTGAATCATTATCAATAAACTTTACCAATTACAATCAATTATAAATACAATGTCACAGGGCTTACCAATCTGTGTTGATCGATTACATTGTGAAAAAATTCAGAACTTTCTTATATTTCTATCTGATTTTTGCTTACATTTTCACAGATCTACCTGTTTCTTCATTTTTCTGCTTCTGTTGAAACATGGACCTACTAACATGGTAGACTTCCTCTTTGATAATTTGGTTAAGTGTAGTATAATTCTTGTCAGACCCCGTTGAGCAATAGCTGGAGCATTGTGTCACAGAACCATGAGAAGGCGATTGTGCAATAGAGCAGCGTTTTTTAACCTGGGTGCCATGGCACCCTGTGGTGTCGCAGGACATCTCTAGGGGTGCCGTGAGAGAAATTAATTAAACATCTATTGTTGGATACATTATGAAATAAACGTCATTGTCGTGAAAACTAAATACTAGAAATTGATATGTATTTTCATGAAGAAATAACATTTAAAAGACATTTAAATATCTTTTTTTTTTTCCTCGATCGCAACATTTCGAAAAATTATGATTTCAGGAAGTGATAACATGTCCTCACATTCGGGCAGTAAGGTTCCCGATCATATGTTATTCTTTTAATCTCGAAATTGCTTTTTTTCCACGCTGCGTCGCTTCACTCGCTCGAAAAATTTAGAAACAGGATGATTCTGGACAACGAGATACTTTTATGTTCATGCATCGAGGTGATTGAATATATGACTTTGGTATTCATGTATTAGGCAGCGAGGTGCCCGCATACATAATATCATATCTTATCTAGTGTGTTTTGTTTACAAAATAACATTTTTTACAATACTAAAAATGTCATTGTTGTTTACTCGCTCGCTTCGCTTTCTCGCAGAATATAGAAACAAAATGTGTCTGTTCGTGTGTACATGGCATATGACGTGTACCAGAGTGATGAAAAATTAATTTTGTGAAATGAATTTGGGAGGTTGACGCGACTTCTCAAAAGGGTGCCGTGACTATAAAAAGGTTGAAAAACGCTATATTACAGTAGGTGTAGTTATTCAGATTCAGATTCAGGTCAGATTGAGAGGGCAATAGGGTATATTTAGTATATACGAACTGTGGAGATCGGTTATTCAGGTGGGAGGCCGCGTTCATTGCAAACAGTGTTCAAAGGGGAGGTGTCCGATATCGGAGAGTCGCTAAAATATTTGCACGCTTTCATCCCTATAAGAGAAGAGAGAAAAGAGGTGGATAGTTTGCTCACACTTGTCATAAAAAGTGCTCTGAAATGCAATTTTCTAAACTACAAAACGTGAAATGTTCTTACTTATCCACTAAGCGACCTTGCAATGTAAGATATATAATTAACCGAGGATGTCGTTATAACGCAAAGTTTTCATACCGCAAATTACAAAGTCTTCTTATTGGGGGAGGGGAGGGTAGGACTATAGCCCTCCCCTCCCTCTGATTCAAGAAATTGACAGTTTTTATTGCGTTGATGGAGCTTTTAAAAATCCTGGCTCAGTCCCTCTCACTTATTTTGTCGCTCATTACGCTATTGGCTTTATTGGTCTTTGCTTACAAAAGTATCCCTTTTAAGGTCCTTCCACTTGCAAACTTTCAATTTCGAGGTACATTATGTTGTTAAGCTTTGAACATGTATATTGCCTTGCCAATATGCCTATGTAACGATCATATTTACCATGTATTTTTATGTTTTGATTTTGAGTCGAATAAACTGAACTGAACCCAACTAAACTGTATTAATTTAAACAATTTTTAATTGATGTTTGACTATATAGTATTCATTCAACTTTACGGATGTTATTAATTGAAAAGATGATTGGTACTACAAAATCGGAGAATCGCGTTGAAAAGAGCCATACTTAAGCTTTCCGTCTTGTATAGGCCTATTATTAATTCTTTAATTGAATAATGAAACCAATAAATTACATCATATCGAATCACAATGAGCAAATAAATGAATTAAACGACATCAAATTATCATTTAAACGTATGTAGGACTTTATATTAGTCATATGATGATATAGAACGGTCTTTTTTCTATATGGTAAATAGTACTGTTGGGGTCATATTTACTGTTGAAATCATAGTTAGGTCTTGATATAAACACCAGGGCATGATTTCATAAAAACCTTCATCAGAACAAGTTCGCTAACATCCCATTGAAGCGTGTTTCAATTATATACCCGTTTCAATTGGTTATTGGTGAACGTGTAGTTGCGACAATCTTGTGAAACGATGACAAGTAACAAAAAAACATTCGGAATTATGATGCAACCAATTATGATAATAATAATAGTAATGTTAGTGATATTAGAACTATTTATAATTATTATACCCAGCTGCACAAACATAACACGGCGGGATCATACAAAGTGTTGCTATTAATAATCTAAACACTTCGGATAATATGAAAACACATGACGTCATTAATAATTTCTACATGTAAATACTTTAAATGGCACTTTACAGTAATTTTATTTTAGTAGTAGGAGTACATGTAGAATTTGATCCTCATCGATTGTAAAAAATTCAAAAAAGTTATTGAACCCTAATGTAAAAGAGAAAAATAAAGAATCTACTGAAGAAACGTCACATACCATTATATTCGCCAGCCCAGTGCGATGTGTTTTTTCCGAACATGGCGATTCCAGTGTTGTTGTATGAATGAGCACACGCAAGTAACCCCTCATTTTATTTGTTTGGAAATCCCAAGCTACCCATATTTGGGTTGTATAGCTGTGTATTGTACACATTCCTTTCTTGGGCACGTCTTTCTTTTTTCTTTTTGTCCGTTGCTTGTTAAATTGAGTACAAATGTGTACCATTTAAACGTGTAGATTACTCGTGAGATACTAGACTGACACTATCCCTACCGGTCTGTAGAATGAAGAGTATCGTTTTGAATTGGTTTCATTCATTGTTTATGTCTGCTTCATCATATTTTATATTGATTTCATATAAATCAAAAATAAGAAATGAAAAAAATGCAAAATAAGTACATGGCTGGCTTTCTTTACTTATGTCATGATTTTGTTGAAACGTCTTTATTACAATCACTGTTATTCCATATTTCAATGTTATAGCGAGGGCATAAATTAAAAATAATTATTCTGTTTTAAAGAATCCCTTCTGATATGCTCTGTTATGACTATAATCCCTTCAAGGATCCAGGGCCTAATTGTTATTTGTTCAAATAAGCATGACAAGAATACATACACAGTGTTGTTTGCAGTTTTCACCTATTTTTTAGTCATCAAATATTATGACGTTTCTGTATGAATGTATAACAGTGATAATACTAAGACACTAATCTGATTTGATTGTTAACTTTATTTTGTACCTTTATGCAAATGTATTTTGATAACAATTGTGTTTATTGTGGCCTTTTTCTGATTCCGGTACTTGTACGATGTCCAGTTCGTACTTTCAATGTTATTGTATGAATGAACACATACAACACTAGTGACCCCTCATTCAATTTTGTATTTGAAATTCCCGGCGACCCACATCTAGGTTGTGTAGCTGTGTAACCATTCTTTCTTGGGCAAGCCTTTCCTGTATGCTAATACACAGATAATGTTGAACGTTGAACCCTTCTTTATTCGTTTTTATTCATATAATAATGCTCTTTTATTCGATTTTGAGTTTAGGGTTGTAAGTTCGGGGCAGCGCGGCGTTTGGAGGGCATGGTGCTTTGGGGTGGCGAGCATTGTTCACAAACAATGTTCGCCAGCCCAGTGCGATGTGTTTTTTCCGAACATGGCGATTCCAGTGTTGTTGTATGAATGAGCACACGCAAGTAACCCCTCATTTTATTTGTTTTGAAATCCCAAGCTACCCATATTTGGGTTGTATAGCTGTGTATTGTACACATTTCTTTCTTGGGCACGTCTTTCTTTTTCTTTCTGTCCGTTGCTTGTTAAATTGAGTACAAATGTGTACCATTTAAACGTGTAGATTACTCGTGAGATACTAGACTGACACTATCCCTACCGGTCTGTAGGATGAAGAGTATCGTTTTGAATTGGTTTCATTCATTGTTTATGTCTGCTTCATCATATTTTATATTGATTTCATATAAATCAAAAATAAGAAATGAAAAAATGCAAAATAAGTACATGGTTGGCTTTCTTTACTTATGTCATGATTTTGTTGAAACGTCTTTATTACAATCACTGTTATTCCATATTTCAATGTTATAGCGAGGGCATAAATTAAAAATAATTATTCTGTTTTAAAGAATCCCTTCTGATATGCTCTGTTATGACTATAATCCCTTCAAGGATCCAGGGATAATTGTTATTTGTTCAAATAAGCATGACAAGAATACATGCACAGTGTTATTTGCAGTTTTCACCTATTTTTAGTCATCAAATATTATGACGTTTCTGTACGAATGCATAACAGTGATAATACTAAGACACTAATCTGATTTGATTGTTAACTTTATTTTGTACCTTTATGCAAATGTATTTTGATAACAATTGTGTTTATTGTGGCCTTTTTCTGATTCCGGTACTTGTACGATGTCCAGTTCGTACTTTCAATGTTATTGTATGAATGAACACATACAACACTAGTGACCCTCATTCAATTTTGTATTTGAAATCCCGGCGACCCACATCTAGGTTGTGTAGCTGTGTAACCATTCTTTCTTGGGCAAGCCTTTCCTGTATGCTAATACGCAGATAATGTTGAACGTTGAACCCTTCTTTATTCGTTTTTGTTCATAAAATAATGCTCTTTTATTCGATTTTGAGTTTAGGGTTGTAAGTTCGGGGCAGCGCGGCGTTTGGAGGGCATGGTGCTTTGGGGTGGCGAGCATTGTTCACAAACAATGTTCGCCAGCCCAGTGCGATGTGTTTTTCCGAACATGGCGATTCCAGTGTTGTTGTATGAATGAGCACACGCAAGTAACCCCTCATTTTATTTGTTTTGAAATCCCAAGCTACCCATATTTGGGTTGTATAGCTGTGTATTGTACACATTTCTTTCTTGGGCACGTCTTTCTTTTTCTTTCTGTCCGTTGCTTGTTAAATTGAGTACAAATGTGTACCATTTAAACGTGTAGATTACTCGTGAGATACTAGACTGACACTATCCCTACCAGTCTGTAGGATGAAGAGTATCGTTTTGAATTGGTTTCATTCATTGTTTATGTCTGCCTCATCATATTTTATATTGATTTCATATAAATCAAAAATAAGAAATGAAAAAAAATGCAAAATAAGTACATGGTTGGCTTTCTTTACTTATGTCATGATTTTGTTGAAACGTCTTTATTACAATCACTGTTATTCCATATTTCAATGTTATAGCGAGGGCATAAATTAAAAATAATTATTCTGTTTTAAAGAATCCCTTCTGATATGCTCTGTTATGACTATAATCCCTTCAAGGATCCAGGGATAATTGTTATTTGTTCAAATAAGCATGACAAGAATACATGCACAGTGTTATTTGCAGTTTTTCACCTATTTTTAGTCATCAAATATTATGACGTTTCTGTACGAATGCATAACAGTGATAATACTAAGACACTAATCTGATTTGATTGTTAACTTTATTTTGTACCTTTATGCAAATGTATTTTGATAACAATTGTGTTTATTGTGGCCTTTTTCTGATTCCGGTACTTGTACGATGTCCAGTTCGTACTTTCAATGTTATTGTATGAATGAACACATACAACACTAGTGACCCCTCATTCAATTTTGTATTTGAAATCCCCGGCGACCCACATCTAGGTTGTGTAGCTGTGTAACCATTCTTTCTTGGGCAAGCCTTTCCTGTATGCTAATACGCAGATAATGTTGAACGTTGAACCCTTCTTTATTCGTTTTTATTCATAAAATAATGCTCTTTTATTCGATTTTGAGTTTAGGGTTGTAAGTTCGGGGCAGCGCGGCGTTTGGAGGGCATGGTGCTTTGGGGTGGCGAGCATTGTTCACAAACAATGTTCGCCGGCCCAGTGCGATGTTTTTTTCCGAACGTGGCGATTCCAGTGTTGTTGTATGAATGAGCACACGCAAGTAACCCCTCATTTTATTTGTTTAAAATCCCCAGCTACCCACATTTAGGTTGTTTAGCTGTGTATTGTACACATTTCTTTCTTGGGCACGTCTTTCTTTTTTCTTTCTGTCCGTTGCTTGTTAAATTGAGTACAAATGTGTACCATTTAAACGTGTAGATCTTATCGTGTTCTCTTGAATGTGTAGTAACACTTTGAAATCGCTTCATTCATATAAGTATTATTTGTATCTTTTGTAAGACGTGATCAGGTTATCTTCGAACCTGATTTTGTTTATAGAAGGTTTATGTCCAATCTTGTCATTTTTGTATTTGCACTGATGTGTGTTTAGATTTACTTATACAGTGTAATAGTAATAATTAATCGGGAGTCTCGCTTGAGGACACCGCGGTCGTGATACTTGTTGATAATTTTCTCAATATTGTAATTATGTATTTTTATTTTTGGATATAGAATTATGTTCTTTTGATATGCTCAATTTCTTGTCACTGCACGCTCACCCTTCACTCCTTCACTCTCGCGCGCTTCATGTTAATATGTTACTCAAATTAAATGAATCCTGATGTTTTAATAGATGACCAAAATTTAGTTGAACACAATAGTGAATATTATACAATAAATGAATTTAATAAGATTAATTTCGATTTTAATAACACTCATGATCAATCTACCTTAAGACCAACTAATAACATTAGTAATCAATTTAGTCTATTTCATATGAATGCTCGAAGTTTGAATAAAAATTTTCTTCCTTTTGAAATATTAATGGACTCTATTAACAATTTTCCCTTTTCGGCCATTGGCATCACAGAAACGTGGTTACATGAAAATTCACCCGAAATGTTTAATCTTTCTAATTATGAAATGATACGTAAAGACCGTAAGAATGGTAGAGGAGGAGGTGTTGCCATATACATAAACAATACATTTATATTCAAAATTCGGACTGATATAGAAATTGAAGGTTCCGAAAGTTTATTTATAGAAGTTAGTATGAGTAAAAATAAAAATATGATAATAGGAACTATTTATAGACCACCAACTAGTGATGTAGATACGTTCATAAATCAAATAGATTCCGTTTTGAATAAGATATCGCAGGAAAATAAACATGTATATTTAATGGGTGATTATAATTTAGACTTAGTTAATAAAACAAACAATAATATATTGAAATTTTATAATACTATGTTATTATATTCTTGTTATCCCCATATTTCTAAACCTACTAGAATTGATAGTGTAACAATAAGTGAAACATTAATTGATAATATATTCTCAAATGTCATACATGCAGAACATTTAAATGGTATTCTGTACTCAGATATATCAGATCATCTACCCATTTTTGTTATATGCTATAATGTCATTAGTGAGAAAACTAGGAAAAATATTGTTGTTAAAAAGAGGAAAGAAACAGAACAAACTATTGATTCTTTAATTTCTGATTTGTCCAAAGAACAATGGCGCGAGATATTCTCGGTTGAAGATGCTAATTTATCATATCAAAACTTTTTGCATAAACTCTCTTTTTATATAGATAAGAATATGCCATTTATTAAAAAAAAAGATAATATAAGTATAAAACAGCCATGGATTACTCAGGGGTTAATGCAATCAATTTTAACTCGCAATCGCTTGTATAAAATATCATTGCGTAAACCAACTGCTCAGAATAAAGATAGATATAAGCATTATAGAAATAGATTAACAACTTTAATTCGTGTATCACGTAAACGGTATTATTCAAATAAAATAGAATCTAATCAAGGGAATGTAAAGGTATTATGGCAAACTATTAATGATCTCTTAAAAACTAAAAAGAAAGTATGCTCTGATATAATAGTTGAAAGTGGTAATGAAATCACGGACCCTCATTCAATTGCTACCGCTTTCAATAACTATTTTGTTAATATAGGTCCACGTTTAGCCTCAACAATACACTCAAATGAAAACTTTAAGGATTATTTATTTGATGCTAATGAAAATTCATTATTTTTATTCCAGTGAATGAAAATGAAATATTAGAGATAGTTCGATTGTTTAAGATGAGTAGATCATGCGGTTATGATGGAATAAGTGTGTATTTATTAAAGAAAATTATTTATTGTTTGGCCTCTCCCCTAGTTCATATTTGTAATTTATCACTTTCGACAGGCATTTTCCCGGATTCCTTAAAGATAGCCAAAGTGATTCCTATTTATAAAAAGATGATTTAACTCAAATAAAAATTATCGCCCTATCTCGCTATTGCCGGTCATTTCCAAGATTTTAGAAAAAATTGTTTATAAACGTCTTTATTCTTTTTACAAGAAAATAATACTCTTATTTGCAATCAGTTTGGATTTCGAAAAGGTTTTTCTACTGATTATGCTTTGATACAATCTTGTGATAAAATAACTCAAACACTTAATAATAAGGAACATATAATTGGGGTATTTATGGACCTGTCAAAAGCTTTTGACACCATGAATCATAACATTTTGTTGCAAAAACTTACTCATTATGGTATACGAGGCACAGCCTTAAAATGGTTTAAGAATTATTTAGTTAATCGAAAGCAATTTGTTTCATTTCAGTCAGTAAATTCCCTAACTTAAATGTGTTATGTGGTGTTCCACAAGGATCAATTTTAGGCCCCTTCTTTTTCTTATTTATATTAATGACATAGTAAAGTCATCACCACTTCTTACTTACGTGCTTTTCGCAGATGACACTAACATATTTTGTTCTCATAAATGCTTGAATACTCTAATTTATACTCTCAATAATGAATTAGTTAAAATCTCAACATGGTTTAAATGCAATAAATTGTCCCTTAATTTAGATAAAACATGTTTTATAAATTTTTGTGCTTCCCAAACACACTTTGATCAGGTTATAAACATTGTTATTGATGATATTTCTATAGTTGAAAGGAAATCGACAAAAATTTTAGGTATAACTTTGGATTCAAAGCTTACTTGGAATAATCATGTAAATAATATTACAACATCAATTTCAAGGGCAGTTGGGGTAATTGGTAAAATGAGGGATCTTGTACCCGAGAAAATACTTTATACATTATATAATGCATTAGTGTTACCTTATTTTACATACTGTAATGTAGTTTGGGGAACTGTAGTATAACTAAGATTAATATAATTTTCTCTTGCAAAAAAGAGCACTTAGGATTTGTACTCTTTCTAATTACTTAGCTCATACAAATCCGTTATTTTATAGATTAAACATTTTAAAAGTGAGTGATTTGCACTTATATCAAACAGCAATCTGTATGTTTAAATACACACAAAATTCACTTCCTCTTTTTCATGACGTATTTATTCCTAATTCCCATGTTCACTCATACCCAACGCGTAAATGTACTGATTTTCATTTACACAATCCTAAAACTTTGTTAGCGCATAAGTCCATAAGATATCACGGTCCAGACATTTGGAATGCACTCCCTAGACATATTAAACAGTGTACATCTCTCTATTCATTTAAAGCTACACTAAAAAAACACATTATTTCACAATATAATGTATAAAGATAAAAAAAATAAATAAAAGCGTTCTTTGTAAAACTTTAGAAACTACATTAAATTTTGGTCTGACGTTACATAGTACATATAGATGATTCAACACTTTGGCGCATGAGGACACTTGCACCTGCACACACACGCACCACTCGCACCCTTGTTTTTGTTTAGTTTCTCTCTTATCTCTGTCATTAACGTATAATTAGTAACCATATAAAGATGAGATTCATATGCTAATTCTATAATTATTTATATTGAATCCAACTGTTTATATTCACATTTAATTGTAATATATATCATTTGAGTATCATGGCCCCCTCTTCTCTGTTACTTTGCCAATATTTCACAACTCATTTTTATCTTAGCTCGGTTGACCGTCTGCTCAAGCTTTTGCTTATAACGGCGACCTTCTGCTTTCTTTCTTTATACACGCAATGGCCCAACGTATAAATCTACTCTTACTCCTGTATTATACATTTGTTTCTATATTTTGTATATTGTTTGCATACCTTATGTTTTATATAATTATCCATATTTGTTGTATAACCGATTTGTTTGATTGCAGAAAAATAAAGTCTTTGAAATATGAAGTGGATTTACCGTAATAATAGGCCCACACGTCCATATGTGGGGTTGGTATGATATTCTAAATTCATTAAACCAAATATATACATTATATATACTGCAGCCCATGACAAAACGGCATAACATACAATTTTTTCAAAATGCATTTTTTTGGCTTGTGGTACTCAATACATCATATTACAGATGTTAAACCATTTTTTGAATTTTTAAAGTGTCACTATTCATAATTAATTAGCATGTCTAAATGGCACAACAGCATGTTCTTCTTATGAACCCATGACAAAAGAGCATAACATCACAAAGCACCGTGAACTGAAGCAGGATGCACTTGAGTGTGCAAGGAGACACTAGTAACCAATCAGAATGGACATTTCTGCATGAATGATCTTCACTCAAGTACTACATCCTGGATACAGTGAACTTTCTTTACAACAATCCCCATCAAAAAACGGCACAACTTCATTAGTTCATCTTATTTTGACAACGTTCAATGAATATGAATGAATAATACTAGTTTTATTTGATATTGTCAATTTCATATAAAATCGTCAAATTTGTTTAAAAATCGTTCAAAATTGACATAGTTTTAGGCAAACACCTACATCCATGTTATTTGAAGACTTTAATTCAACATGTACATAATATTAAATATCAAAACTCATTAAATTAACAGTGTCTTGCATTAATGCCTTTCTGTCAAAGTTTTTCCATTCATTGTTAAAGCAGTAACACTACAACAAAACAGCATAACATACATGTTGAGCGTAAAATGCGAGATTTTTCAAAAAAATAAACCATACTTTATGCAGTCACAAAGTCTCTAAATGATTTTAAAAGAACACGTTTTGCCTTATATCTCATAAACTCCAAAATGTATAGTTAACAACTGAAATTATTCATACTCCTTGTAAATTTGATGTTATTTGTGTTTTATTTTTCTTTGCTTACGATTGTAGCCATTTTGTAAGGTCTTTCCACTTGCAAACTTTCCATTTCGTTGTACATTATGTTGTTAAGATTTGTACATGTATATAGCCTTGCCACTATGCCTATGTAACGAACATATTTACCTTCTTTTATGTTTGCTTTTGAAAGGAATGAACTGAACTGAACCCAACTGAACTGTGTAATGAAAATGATTTATCTCAGTTTTGGGGCAATTTAGTCTACATTCAACTTTACGGATTTAATCATTGTGTTATTGGATGTTGAAACCAACCAATTAGATCAAATCAAGTCAGAATAAAGAAATGAATGAATCAAATGCCATCAAATTATAATTAAATGTATGTAGGCATTTAAATTACTCATTTGATGATATAGAACGGTTCTTTTTCTATATAATAAATAGTACTTTTGGAGTCATAGTAACGGTTGGAGTCATAACTAGGTCTCGATATAAACACCAGGGCAAGGATTCACGAAACCGTCATAGGAACAAGTTCGCCAACATCCCATTGAAACGTGTTTTAATTATACACCTGTTTCAATGGGTTGTTGGTGAACGTGTACTTGTGACAATCTTGTGAAACGATGACAAGTAACCAAAAGAACATTTGGAATAATGATGCACCAAATCATGATAATAATGATAGTAATGTCAGTGATATTAGAACTGTTCATAATTCTTATACCCAGATGCACAAACATAATACAGCAGGATAATACAAAGTGTTGCCATAAATTCGAATACTATGCAAACACATGACGTCATTAATAATTTGTACAAGTAAAAACTAACATTATAGTAATAGTATCGTAATAACTCGCGGAGAACATGTATAATTTGATCCTCATCGATTGTTTATATTTACAAAATACTTATTGAACCCAAATGTAAAAGAGAAAAATAAAGAATCTACTGAAGAAACGTCACATACCGTTATATGTGTTAGATTTACCGTAATAATAAGCCCAAATGTCCATATTAAGTGAGATGGTATGATATACTAAATTCATTAAATCCAATATATATATACATGTATATAGTAAACAACCGAAATAATTTATACTCCTTGTAAATATGATGTTATTTTTTTATTGGTTTTTGCTTATACAAGAGTAGCCTTTTTTTTTAATTGGTCTTTGATAACAATTGTTAAGATTTGTACATGAATATAGCCTTGCCAATATGCCTATGTAACGAACATAATTATTTACCACCTACTTTTTCGTTCGCCTTTGAATCGATGAAACTGAAGTTAACCCAACTGAACTGTGTGGTATAAATAATTTTAATAGTTTCTAGGCAATTTAGCATTCATTCAACTTTACGGATGTTAATAATTATGTAATTGCATGTTGAAACCAACAAATTAGATCAAATCAAATTAGAAAGAGGAAACAAATGAATCAATTACATCAAATTATAATTAAATGTATGTAGGCATTTAAATTACTCTTATGATGATATAGAACGGTCCTTTTTCTATATAGTAAACAGTACTGTTGGAGTCGTAGTAACGGTTGGAGTCATAACTAGGTCTCAATATAAACACCTGTTTCAATTGGTTGTTGGTGAACGTGTAGTTGCGACAATATCGTGAAACGATGACAAGTAAACAAAAAACACCCGGAATTATGATGCACCCAATTATGATAATAATGATATTAATGTCAGTGATATTAGAACTGTTCATAATTATCATACCCAGCTACACAAACATAATACAGCAGGATAATACAAAGTGTTGCCATAAATAATCTTAACATTTCGGATACTATGCAAACACATGCCGTCATTAATAATTGGTTCATGTAAAAACTAACGTTACATGGCACATAATAGTAATAGTATCATAATAACTAGCGGAGTACATGTATAATTTGATCCTCATCGATTGTTTATATTTTCAAAATAGTTATTGAACCCAAATGTAAAAGAGAAAAATAAAGAATCTACTGAAGAAACCTTACATACCATTATATGAAGTAGATTTACCGTAATAATAGGCCCACACGTCCATAAGTGAGATGGTATGATAAACTAAATTCATTAAATCAAATATATATACATATATATATATATATAGTAAACAAGCGGAATAATTTATA
>CP137679.1:3443672-3469512 GCA_037976565.1 Mesocentrotus franciscanus | reverse complement strand
GAGCGTTGCCCATGAGTACTCGTACTAGCGTGTACATTGTGAATAGCCAATTCCGAATTCGCGTAAACGCCGTAATATTCACCCGATAGTATTGCTGAAAATTACATTTTTTCGTCGTTTTTTCATTGAATGATGAATGATGGATGGAAATGTATCTGAACTTACAGATTATACTTTGGAATGGGAATGCTTTGAAGGATTTTATACGGATAAGAGGACTCAAAACAAGAGGTTTAAAAGCGGAGCTACAAGCGTTGGTCTACAGTGCTGTACAGTTTGGTTACGAAGTGAAACCTAGTGTTAGTACTAGTGAGGTGGAGGAAGATAGATCGAGGTCTGCCAACTATGCAGAGTTGTTGAACATTAAGGGAAAACTAATTCCAGATCCTCTTGTTGACTTGAAAGACAACTGGATCCCAGAAAATAAGGAGTGAAATTTTTGGTGGCCCAAAGCTAATTTTTTAGTGGACCAGGTTTGTGCTTATTTCTAGCTCCGCCTAATTTTGTTTTCTTTAAATGTGAATGTACAGCCAAGGAAAGATAAATAAATGTGCAGTTATCCAATAATCCATAAATTAACATGCATCAGTCATACTCTCATTCAGCTTGCACACCGCAAATGCATGCATGGTCTTTAATGATTCAGTAAATAAATAATTTATTTCACATGTTATTTTTACATGTAACTTTATTATGTCAGCATCATAAACTGCTAATAGTCATATTAATGTAAAGTGCATATCAATAAATGAATAAAGATTTGCAAAGGTAAACATGTACACATTTATTAAAATTTACTTTGTTAATGATTAATTTCAGAGGGCAAATGATCTGGTAATTTTCCAGAATTCTGGATATCATGTTAATTTTAATAAAAGTTGTTTACTTCTGAAAAATAATGAATATGACTGCAATTAATTTTGTTCTAGGATGTAGTAGGCTTAGTAGTCTCAAAGTGAGAGAGGGAGAGAGAGAGAGAGAGTTAGTGAGAGAGAGAGAGAGGGGGAAAAAGAGAGAGAGGGAAGAGAGAGAGAGAGTTAGTGAGAGAGTGAGAGAGTGGGAGAGGGAGAGAGAGAGAGAGAGAGATGTAATACAAGATTTTTACTTCTGAAAAACAATGAATATGACTGCAATTTTTTTTTCTAGGATAGTCCTGATTTGTTTGGTATAAAAATGACTTTGAGGGCAATTAACAGTGTGTTCTATTTTTAGATAATAAACAATACGCCAAATCATCTTAGATCAAACTCTAATAGAACAAAACATATTGAGGAGAATAGTATGACTGGGTATATATCTTTACTGGTCCACAAACAATATCACTCATTACTAACTTCAAATCATACTTTAGAGCACATAAACTTAAATGGTCGAGCATGGGATTTGTTAATCCAGTTTTTAGTTTTTTGTTCATAAATTTATTCCATCGTTTTGTAGCTTTTGCATCCTTCCTGTCTGTGGGAAATGGAAATAGTCTGAAAGGGGGTGAGAAATCGCAACATCCCCATCCATAGCGAGTCTGATGCTTGCTGCAAAATCCTTGCTTCCACTTTTCCAGCTGGAAGGACCCATTGCCGCACCCAACAAACTGCACATAGCTTCATGGTTTATTATATTATTAAGCAGAAGATGCCTGAAAGTGGAATGTAAAAAGAAGGGAGATATAATCATACAATTAACAATATCTCTCATGAATATGTTGAAAATGACAAGACTTGTATGAAATATGTCGTCAATAGGATCAATGTCACAGTTGGTACCATAAATAATCAGCCAAAAGTTAGCGTTAGCATAGTAATGTTTATGCTGTACATCTTTTATTACATTCCCATCTGTACACTTCTGTGTCATGTTCTGACCCAAAACCCGAAACAAAATTCACCTTGAATGAGTAAAAACACCATTTTAAAAATGGTTACATGTTATTTTGGGATTTCATATTAGAAGAAGAACAATTCAAACCTACTTACATCGATGTTTGTTGCAAGAAACTGTCAGAATTCGGAGATATTACGCTCGTTTTGTGTGTAAGTTTTGTCAATTTATGATTAGTACGAACCGTAGCCGTCGTCGCCACTCTATTTGTTTATCTCCAGAAACTCGTCGGCAGGCGAATCCCGCGCATGCGCAATAACAACTGCGAAAAGGCTTATACAAGAATCATTAAAAATGACAAAAACTGAGAGTTAAAACACTCATTTTGTCAAATATCACTTATCAGCGTATCAAAATTATATTAGTGAAAGCTGCTCACCAAATGCAGTCAGCAACACACACCAACTTCATGGTTTTAGGTGACAGATCAGTTTTATCTACTTCGACAATGAAAACATCTTTTCGAAACAACTCACTCCGAAATCTCCTGTATTTCAGAAATTAACAATAAAAGGTACAACTTATAGAAATTTGTAATCTTTTTTTATCATCTAAAATAACGAAATAACATTTAATTTAAACTTTGACTTATTTACCACAAACGACTCCCGGAATAAGAACCAGATATCTAAAACTGACATTGTATAATTTATCATCTTGCCTCAAACACATCATACAGCACATCCAATACAATGTTATGACCAAGAACATATACAAACCAACATGACTCGTAAGAACTATTGCAAAAAGAAAGCGTTTAAAAGCAATAATAATAATAATAATAATCCGTTCTTGTATAGCACATACCACATCATGATAAAACGTCCCTTTGCGCTTCCAAAGAGCTTTGGGTCTTATTACCCTAGCTTTAGCCAACAAATTAAACGCAACTTGATTTGCCAACCAATCAGGATCGCATTTTGGGACTTTCATTTTGTGAGTAATTTTTTTAAAGCAATTAAGTTACGGGTAAGTGTCTAACTTGAACCCTTATGTGGATTACAATGGCGCAGCTCAGGGGGGAATGGATATGTGCCCCTATCGAATTGGTAAGGAGCTCGAGAAAGAGAAAGAGAGGGAGGGGGGACTCGACGGAAAAATGAATTTATATTTTTATATGACCCTCCCCCTCTGCCCCTCTGGCATTCTCCCTAACTCTAATACCTAATATTTCCGACCGATCTCCCCCCCATGTCACCTTTGATTGCCCCTCAATACCTGGACCCTCAGTACTCAACTGGTTAATTGACTCCATTACATAACTGAACCTTGCCTACTTTGTTTAAAGGACCTTAATGAACCACATCGAATGGCAATATCACTTTATGACTTTTTGTTCATAGAAGTTGGGCAGACTGTCATAAAACGGATGAAGAGAAAGAATCATTAAACTGATTTAAACCGGGATCTTTTATCGTCAAATTAAGTAATCCTTCAACCCTGATTGATAGAGGGAATACTCACTGAATGTAGACATGGAGAGACTCGCCATTCGGGGCTTCACTGTCAATTTCCCCTCCCATTTCTTTATCGTTGTCATTATCTAATTTGTCGCTTCGTTTTGGTTGATGGTCCCTCTGAAACTGTGTTTCCAGGCAAACTGTCTTCTCCCTCTCAATAGAGTCCATTTGATCTATGGGAACTTTGGGCGATTGGGGTGCCCATATCTTCTTGCTAGATTTGTTCTTCACCAGTCCTTCCTGAACCACAATCGTCGGGTTCTGGTAATCTCGCTTTGGCAGTTCTGGTGCAGTAGTGTCGTCATAGAGAAAGACTTTGGCATTCCCTCTACTCTCGAGACCAAGATTGTTCACGCGGAACACAGAGGACTGATCATCGTAATCCTGCAGGGGCATGTAAAAGTTGTCATGAGGCATGTCAGATGGAGAGGGTGGGGGAAATATTATGTATTCTTTCTTATCATCACTTTGAATCGGTTGATACCCGGGTTCATCGACGTAATAAGAGTCTTCAGCATGATGGGAAGCTTTGGTTTCAAACCCGGAGTGTCTGTAACAAGATTTCTTGGTATACAGCTTATCCGGGACGGGATCCTGGACGCGCAGATTCGGCTGACTGGTACTCGTGCTCGCCGATAAGGAAAGAGATTTCAAGGGTAAATCTTCGTAATCTTCGACACCTTCAAACCCATTATACTGAGCACCGTCGTCGTAAATTCCCGGATTATTGAGTTCGTGCTGGGACGAACTTGGCATTCTGTCCGCCGAGTTGAGTGAGTAGATGGCCAACTGCTGCGAATGAAGTGCCATGACGATAGCCTGGAGAAACGACAGATAAATTTGGTAAATTGTTTATTTTGAATGTCTGAAGAAGCTGTAAGAAGAGTAAATGTCAGCTTACCATAACAGATATTTTGTTCTCAATGTGAAAAAAGAACCACTATCCAGCTGGGCAGGCGAGTTTGTTTGATTCAAAATAATTTCGCATTTGAGGAGATCGATTCCTCGTTTCTCGTCCCCTTGTTAATATTAATGTTTGACTTAGGAGAAGAAGAAACAGCGGCAATGTAGGCAATGAAGTAAAAGGAACATTAGAAAAAAGAAAATAGGAGTAGACTATAGTACGGTTTTCGCTTGATAACTTACATGTATTAAAATTAATATTGACATGATTGAAATGTAATCTATGAAAGTGTTTATTATTATTTAAAAAGAAAATCAGAAAAGTTCGATTAATCACCATTTCTTGGGATCTTCGCCTCTGGTGTGCCAAAGCTTGGGCACTTGAAGGGATGGATGATAGAGAGGCTCGATTCGTCATCTGGAATTTACCAGCGGGAGCTGTGTTGACTCTCCTCCAGTCAGCTCCTGGGCGAGTTGAAGTGTCCGCCGTGTTGTGGATACTCCTCGGTAGTCGTTGGTGACGGTCGCGGAGGACGTCGAAGGAATCAGACGAATCTGTACTGGTCGTCGAAACCGTCGACGGATAGTAAATTGGTTCTTTCATGGCAATGCGTATGGCGTCTACCCACTTGTTACGTTGACGTCTGAATAAAGATTGCACGAGGCGAACAAGCCGGAAAAGTTCTTAAACTTTGTTTTTCAAGTAATTAAGATATCAAAATTTGAATTCCTCGTTACAATGAGATTTTTTTTTCTCTAAAATTATCATTCCGTATCCATACATCCGGGTTGCTTTGTGACTCATGACCGTAATTACTCCACAATTTACCCCGATGCTCAGTCTGAAGTCCTTGAAGTCCAGTTCGCAAAATAAATCTATCAATAGATTGATTGATTTAAAACTTGGATTAAAAAAATAAAAATAAAAGTAATACCTGATTATGTCAATGTCTGACATGTCAATGATTATGTCAATGTTTTTTCAACTCACTTTTATAATTATGAAGCTATTACATGTATCATAACATCTATGTATTACTTTTGGAAACTAAACAATTTAAAATACACATACTAATTTCATTTTTAAAGGAAAGAGACGATTCTAAGCAGCAACTGTAACATCGAGGATTATTTGACAAGTTATGGCCTACCTACACCCGGAACAAGGCCACTCTGACTCGACTGATACTAGTCACTATTAATACATACAATTCGTGAAAATTGTCTTAATTTGTAAGTGAAGAGGAGTAGAAATCTACTCTTTTAAGTGTAATATTAGAAATCCCTTCATTTTGGAGTAGAATCCATTTTATATCTAAGTTGAATTCATTCCAAAGTAGGGGTTTAGATTACTCTTTTATGATTGGATACCACTAATTTTAGCGTGGATTTCCACTCCCCAACGAAGTGCTCTCTTATAAATCCATGCTGTTCTACCTCAGAAATTGCCAGTTCCTCATGGCATATAAGCCTCTGGAGATTTGTGGATTTTTACTGTTTATTTAAATATTAGCAGTACCTTTTGGTCTGTCTTTTTAAGTCTATAATTTTACTTTTCCTGCTCCTTAAATTTTATATTTGATAAAGTGTAAAGATGAGAAACAGTAATGACGTATGATCGATATGTCTGTTTTAGCTTCATTTTTTTTTAATAAATGAATTATATTGATAAATATTATCAACAAAGTCTAAAAATGAATGTATACAGGTTTATCAAATCAACCGATATCCTAAGCTATCACTGGAAAGTACTGGACATACAACTTTATTTCTTTGTTTAACTCCACAATCTTTTCCATGTACAGCCAGCCCATCACGTAAGATTATTTCTGTCACATTACAAACCTGTTTCATGATTTTCATGTATAGGCCTATGTTATGTGGTAAAAATCATACAAACCTGTCATCGGCCTTTATAAGCAGTGAACCTGGTAGAAAATCTCATTATCAGGTTTATGTCACTACTTTGTCTAAAGATTTTTGTTTGGTTCTATTCTCAAACCATGTTGAATTTATTTATACTATGTGTACTCCGTGTGTTTCCTACTTTTCTTGAATATAGAAATGATTTAAACAACTTCCTAAAGATATTTGGATGAATAAGTGCGAACTTACCGTAATGAGTATTGGTCTGAATTGTACCTCTTCAAAACTTGGTTTCGATCGACGAGGTGTTAGATCCAACAAACTAGTTCGTAAACCACCAACATTATACAACAGGAGATCGCGCAATGCCCGGGCGAACCTGTAAATTTTAGATGTTCTGAAATGGCAGCTAGCGAACCATACAGTCATACGTGAAACTTCCCTTTGGATTAAGATGTTACTATTTACGGCATCCTATGTCATTGCGGTCCAATGCAGGCGGACACATAAGAATTCGATAATTTTTTTGTGTTTATTTGGGGGTTCTTTTCCTAATAAATAGAGCAACCTTCTGATCAGACTGTCAAGCATCGACTCTTGTCCTAGCTAATGGCAATGCATGTAAAATTATTGTTATCTGTGATTTTATCGTGCAAATATTTGGCATAACAATTAAAAATCCGTGACGGGGTGTAGGGGGTGCATGGGTTATGGGAGAGAGGGATAGAAAATGTAAGGCAACATTTTGAAGATTTTCGGTGACCAAAGAGGTTCTGTCTATGGGTTAAGTATTGTGTTTTTTTACACGAGCTGAGGAGCGAAAAGGAGAAGAAAAATAACATGAAAAGAAATGTAAAAACAGCGCATACAGACTTTTTCAGTCTGTCATGTGTGCGTTTCTCTCTCATTCTCACTCTTACTCTCCCTCCTCCCCTCTATCTATCTATCTAAGTATCTTCTTCTTTCTTTTACCCTCTTTCCCTCTTTATTTTATCCCCTACTGGACCTGCGAGCTGGCATATATGCGGCCGAAGAGAAATATTAGTGAAACTGTCAATAATTCATGAGGCTTGATTTTCTACCTAGCAATATTTTTGTTTTCTTCGTTGGAAATTGATAAGAATCGCAACCCCTGGGCTTTTGAAAATTCCCATATTCAGAATTTTAGAAATCCTCAGGATAGGAGGTGCCGAACATGTAATTTCTATTATTTTCATTTTGTGCGCCTGCGAAGCGATCGAGCTGGAGATGTTTTTAGAAACTGATATTCTTGCAAATAGTGTCAGCCCTCTCGCGGAGATGTCAACGTACGTATCGCGTTGTATTTTCGACACGAAAATGCCAAGAACCCAAGAAATTGTCAGGAAAATGGTGAGTGCATTGTTATAGCTTTCCAAATTTAATTGAGGAACAAACATTGCAAAATACCTTGGAATAAATATTTAAAAAACTAGTCACATCTTTCGTTTATTCAGGGAAATTTTCTCTTATTCGATGGAGATTTCATTCGACAGAGATGACTTATATCATGTTGGGGCTCATGCTTACACGATTTAGATCCAGAGGAATCTATAATCATTCAACCCATGATGGCGCTACTCTCTCCAGAATATCAGTGCCATTGATTGGGAGAGTTTGGCCAACCTCGTTCAAGTTTGGCACATTATGGTGATTACTGTTTTGTTGGGCAAGCACAGAACAAAGGAATATACGCCATGTTGTAACCAACTGAAACCAAGTTGGCAAAACTCTGTGTGTAGATGGCTCTGCAGAATATTAGATATTAGAGTTAAACAAAATTGCATCCTACATCACCTTAGCTACCGCATTCATAAAAAATTGACTTGATATCACTGCGGTACTCGTGGGGGACTTGGGGCTGCAACCCCCTCCACCTCAAATACAAAATTTTGGTTTTCTGCGTACAACAAAAAACCCAGATTATGTATTCTTTTATCAATACTTCTCTTCAAACCCATTTTGGGGGGAATCTTTGCAGAAGTCTGTTCTGTCTTAAATGACATCCTCTTTCACATTATGATACAATTTTAAATGAAAATTTGCCATCAAATTTTTGGCAAATTTGGGGCTCCCAACACTTTAGAGGGGCTTTAAGAAATATCATACGAGTACGTCTTTTGAAAGACCTACAGGGCTGAATTTTCCAAGGATTTCCGCTCCACTGAGTGATTTCAAGTTCGGTGTTGAAAGCTGGTTTTGGTGTTGTGAGGACACCAACACCAGCTACAACACCGAACTTGAAATCATGCTGGTGTTGAGGTTGACCTCGGAAAATATGACGCATTTCCGGTAGTCTGTGTTGAGGGTTGGTGTTGAATGTCGTCTGCTGAACCGAGTATCGCGGTTGGTGTTGACGATTTACGTGTAATTTTCCCATTCACCAACACCAGCCCCTAGGGATTGGGAAATTCATGATTTAAGTTTGATGTTGGTGTTGGTGTTGCAGTATACCGCAGGTAACTATGCGTGCATTTGTCACGAATCTCACGA
The DNA here is from genome assembly GCA_037976565.1 of Mesocentrotus franciscanus. NCBI lineage: Eukaryota > Metazoa > Echinodermata > Echinoidea > Camarodonta > Strongylocentrotidae > Mesocentrotus > Mesocentrotus franciscanus. The sequence goes on along the minus strand of CP137679.1, from coordinate 3,460,897 downwards.
TCAAGCCAAGGTAAAATCCACTTTCCAGTCAAAACAACTGTAAATCATTGAAGCTATATATGTTTTTCAAGAGAAATTATATTTTCTCTATTCATTTTTTAATATGACTTTAATTTTGATATTTGATATGATGTAATTATTTGGAATTTCTGAATGGATTATGCTTTTATCGCAAGACTTTTCGCCTGTAGAGTAGGACGTCACTCGGTGTTGAGGCTGGTGTTGAGCTCTCGAAAACGTGATCGGTATCGTCCTTCTAAACTTTTTTTTTTTTTTGGGGGGGGGGGGTTGTTTTTGGATTTTTTAAAAATCTTTATTTTTCTTTTTCTGGGAGTTTTTTTTTCTCTTTTCAGAGGTAGTACTGTGTGTATTTTTATTTTATTTCATTTTTTATTTTTTTAAACAATATTTTGACAGACTATAATATTTCATGTACAAGCATTTATTCATTTTTGTTTAATTCAACAGATAAAGTGTTTTTTTTTTTAAAGAAGCACAAAATGAACATGAAATGACTAAGTATTTTATCATTATTATTACTATTATTATTGTTTCAAACGAATAAGGAAATGTATGAAAGAGTTGTTTTGTTTAGCAATTGATGTTCAGAATTATACTTTTGAATTGTATTTTGATTATTCTGAGTATTATGTAAATTGCATGATTTCGATTATATGTACTGCCTCTGGTATTGAGAAAATAAAACACCTTATAAAAAAAAATAATAATAAACTGACCGTCGGTGTTGGAGCTCGGTTCAGCTGCCTTTCCACGCTCTCAACACCAACACCAACACCGACACCGTACTTGAACTCACTCAATATACTTTCCTCTCATAACTCAGCTAGTCCCATTAACCATAGTCTAATGTAATACAATGATGATGATGTTAGTAACAACGACAATATTAATAATTGTTTAAACATATTTGTGGCTTACACCCAGTAAATAAAGATAGAATGATCGATCTGTAATTGAAAACAAGTCAGAAAAAAATCTTGGAACCAGGGGGTTTAAACCTGATATATACTGCTTGCCGGCAGCGACTCTACCACCAGGCCATCACTGGTCCATTGCACAGTCACGATATAGGTAACAACCGAAATTATTCATACTCCTTGTACTAAATTTGATGTTTTTGTATTTTATTGGTGTTAGCTTACAATTGTAGCCTTTTCGTAAAGTCCTTCCACTTGTAAACTTTCCATTTCGTAGAAAATTATGTTGTTAACATTTGTACATGTATTTAGCCTTGCCAGTATGCCTACGTATCGAACATATTAACCCATGTATTTGTTTTGTTTGCTTTTGAAAGGAATGAACTGAATTGAACCCAACTGAACTGTGTAATGTAAATGATTTATATCAGTTTTTAGTCAATTTAGTATTCATTCAAATTTACAGATGTTATCACTAAGGTAATTGAATGTTGAAACTAGCAAATTAGATCAGATCAAATCAAATCAAACGTAGTTGCAACAATCTTGTGAAACAATGACAAGTAAGCAAAAAACATTCGGAGTTATGATGCACCCAATTATGATAATAATGATAGTAATGTGAGTGATATTAGAACTGTTCATAATTATTATACACAGCTGCACAAATAAAACACAGTGGGATAATACAAAGTCCATTAATAATTTAAACATTTCGAATAATATGCAAACCCATGACGTCATTAATAATTTCTACATGTAAATACTTTATATGGCACATTACAGTCATTTTTATCTTAATAGCTCATGTACATGTATAATTTGATCCTCATCGATTGTATATATTTTCAAAATATATAGTTATTTAACCCAAATGTAAAAGAGAAATATAGAATCTACTGAAGAAACGTCACATACCATTATATGAAGTACATTTACCGTAATAATAGGCCCAGACGTCCATAAGATGGTACGATATACTAAATTCATCAAATCAAATATATTAATATAATTATATGAAGTATAATAATAGGCCCAGACGTCCATAAGTGATATGGTATGATATACTAAATTCATCGAATCAAATATATATACATATAATAATGATAATAATAAGCTTATATATGGCGCTTAATACATTAACGATATGTCTAAGCGCTTTACAGATATACATGTATTATAACATGTATTACAACCGGTCATTGCATTCAGGCTTACCCGCACACAATGTATGCACATTCTCCACTCCCTTGGGGAGCATTCCAGCCAGGCATCATTTTTACCAGCGCACACTTGCTCATCTGACCACGTTAACTATCGCATCCTACCGGATACCCATTAAACACCTGGGTGGAGAGTGGCAAATGTAGATTAACGACTTGCCAAAGGACATTAGTGCCGTGGTGGGACTCGAACCACGTACCTTGTGATCTACAGTCGGGTGACTTATCCACTAGACCACAACACCTCTATATATAGTAAACAACCGAGATTATTCATACTCCTTGTAAATTTTATGTTATTTGTGTTCAGCCTTTTTGTAAGGTCCTTCCACTTGATTTGTACATGTATATAGCCTTGCCAATATGCCTATGTAACGAACATATTTACCATCTATTTTTTCGTTCGCCTTTGAATGGATCAAACGGAAGTGAACCCGGCTGAACTGTGTAGGGTAAATGAGTTATATCAGTTTTGGGGCAATTTAGTATTCTTTTAACTTTACGGATGTTAATAATTATGTAATTGAATGTTGAAACCAAGAAATTAGATCAAATCAATTCAGAATGAGGAAACAAATGAATCAAATGACATCAAATTGTTATTAAATGTATGTAGGACTTTAAATTACTCGTATGGATTGGCACCAAACTATTTACAAGACCTTGTTATGCCTTATACACTAGCTCGTAGTCTAAGATCATCACACCAGCATCTTCTTAAGACGCGGGTAGCGTGTGGTGAAAGGGCCTTTTCAGCTGCAGCACCTTCTCTTTGGAATAATTGCCATTGAATTTGAGAATCATAACTTCCTTAGAGATCTTTAAAACTCAGCTGAAATCTCATCTTTTTTAACAATACCTGTACTTGGCACTATGACACTCATCCAAACTCTCTAATTCTTCCTATTTTTCTTGTGCGCCTCGGAATAGAATTGTCTAGATAGACGGCGCTATATAAATGCATATTATTATTATTATTATTATTATATGATGATATAGAACGGTCCCTTTTCTATATGGTAAATAGTACTTTTGGAGTCATAGTAACGGTTGGAGTCATAATTAGGTCTCGATATTAACACCAGGGCATGGTATCACGAAACCGGAAAAGGAACAAGCTCGCCAACATAATAATCTCTACATGTGACTACTTCATATGGTACATTACAGTAATTGTATCTTTATAGCTCACTGAGTTTAATAAACATATATACTACGTTCATTTAATCAAATATATAAAGATATATAAAGTTAACAACTGAACTTATTCGTACTCTTTGTAAATTTGATGTTATTTGTGTTTTTCGAAACTCAAAAATAAAGGGGGATTGGATGAATTTCTGGGTTTCTGGCATGCAAATCGTCGCGAATGTAGCTTAACATTTGCCTTCTCCTTTAGATGTCTGATCAGTTTTCTCCACACGGTAATTCATTAAAGACGTTGATGATGTCCATTGGAATGAAAACAAGAGCTAGCTCACACCCTGCGCTCTGAATTTGATTCCATACCTACAATTGAATTGAAACATTTATGATAGTGACATTCAAGGTATTGGTAATAATGATAATAACAAAGATGAGATTGAGTTTGACTTTGAAGTTTTATTATCCAAACAAAAAGTGCATCAATATAACAATCAAATGTGAATGTTTAACATTGAAAGGATAAATGGGACCAGAAAATAGCATTAAATGCTAATCGTGTCTGGTACCACTAACACACAAAAGTATCACAACAATGAATGAGAATGTAATGAATAAATATGAATAACTATTGAATACATACTTAAGCTACAAAATATTCTACGTCTAGGCTAAAATATGTTCTTTGATCAAATACAAAGCTTTGGTATTTTACACTAAATAAAAGATAAAGAATTATATAACATAATATTTTTAAAAAGGCAAGAAACTTCGGTTCAAAGTTCAAAAAAATTATTCTATTCTAGATAATTATAGTAATGATGATGATGATAATAATTATACAACGAAAAAGAAGAAAAGGAGAAGAAAAAGCAAGAATATATATATTTATATATATATATAAATATAGAAGAAAAAGAAGAAGAAAAAGAAGAAGAAGATAAGATGAATATGAAGAAGAAGAAGAAGGAGAAGAAGAAGAAGAAGAAAAAACGAAGAAAAAGCTGAAGAAGAAGACTTGCATAAATCCGCTGTGATTATTTACATTTACAAAGACAGAGAGCTGACAGTATTACTTACAGTACCTAACCAACTCACATCTCGCTTTATCTAGAGTTCTTTAATTCAGATTTCCACTGGTAGTCACTTTCATTTATTGGAAATCATAGTTTGAACATCAACATAGTAGACATGATAGGCCATATATACATGTAAGTGAAACAACATCAGACTAAACTATATTCATCCATTTTTTGCAACAACCTTTACCATAGATAAAATAATCTTTAATGGACTGTGAATTGTCACAGATACTATTGTGTTATTGAATATATGAAAGAATATTTAAGAATATCAACGTACGTCTGCTGGTGAGCTGTCGAAAGAGACTGGTGACTGGTTTATCTCAACTAAGCCCCAATTTACCAGCATTCCACCGTTGACGACACCATGCGTCTGTGGCCGAGAAGGGCTACCACTCTTCGCAACAAGTCCTTCACTATGCATAGCTGTAACCTGAAGGGGAGTTTGTTGATGATAAAATGGCATCTATTTGTTAAGATATCGAGAGCAATTAGCCAGCTTTATTTCATCCTTTCCCCTCAGATATTATACTTGGCAAACATGCATATTTTATCCCTTTATCGCTTAATGGAAACTTTCGAGATAACTTTGGTATAACAGTAGACCCTATATTGTTTGATGATCGAAGCCCGTAGTATATATTTTATTTCACTATTGAGTTGATTATGGGTAAATAATTCATGTTAGGATGCGAGTTATGAGCTTACGGCATTAAAATGATTCGAATGAAGAGACAAGTACCTCATTGCCTTGACTTTGGTTCCCGAATTCGAGACCCAGAGAATCGACGTCCCCATTGGCTGACAAGTTCACGTGACACAGGATGCCATGCATCACCCTTTTGACATGGAGCTGTACCTGTAGTACGAAATTGAATTTTAAGCAGTATTGTATTACATATTTCTGTTATATGCCACGCAAACAATCTTTCTATGCCGCTCTGTATGTATCATGTACCAGAGGCTTTAAGATTAATTAGCTGTTTCCAGTGCAAGATTAATCTATATCAGTGCTAAAAGGTTTCTGATGAAGCTAATCAAGACAGGAGATGGGTAATTTTGCAAAGCAATAGTGTTAGTTGCAAAATAGCAATCCTTTCGCCTCTGTTTCCAAAATGTATTTTTACATTCGTTGTAAATGTTTATAATTGATTTGTAATGTTTTGTTGGAAACATAAATAATTTGAAATTGAAATTGAATTGAAATTGGTGTCTATTGGGCAATTATTGAGCGACCGTACAGAGAGGCGAGGAAAGCAAGCGAAGTATTAATGAAATTCAAAAGTCAACATAAACCAATTTCAAAAGCGTTGTCAGTCACCTATTGCAATGTGCGGACATGCCAATGACATTTCACGGAATCCGTACTTTCATTGTCGGATACACAATATAGGCTATTGACGTAGGCCTACATTGCGCGTCCCGGAGTTGATTTTTCGAAAATCTTTGCGATCGGGTTACGAAAGAAATAATGATAATGATTCCATATTGACATGATCATGAAGTTACTTAAATTACACTTTTCTGTGGGAATATGTTGACACTTGACGCCGGTGAGTATCAAACTACAAACTATCACACATGTTTTTTTCCTTCATTATGGCCCGGTCACACATAGACGACGCACAGCCCGCGCATTGAAAATCGGAAAAATAAGGTCACTGCAATGACTGCATCGTTGTGCGCCAAACTTTTGTCAGTATTTGGGAGAAGCTAGCGAGCTGACACCGAATGCATAGCATGTTGCTAGCGCGCTGCGCGTATACAGGGCGCATACAGAGCGCATACAGACCGTATACAGAGCGCACATGTTAAAAAATCCCACGAATGTACAGCATGTTGCTAGCGCGCGGGACGAATGGTCCACGCAACACCCGCGTGCTCAACGCACAGCCAGCGCGCGAACGGCAGCGGTCACTTGACCGTGCCTATAAAAAGCGGCGGCTCGTCTTGCTTGCGTTTGTCGTCATATCAAAGAAGCGCAACGACGAGTGTACAACTGAGCTCTTCAAGATGCCACCCAAGAGAATTAACCCGACGTCCCCGAATCCCACTACGCTACGTACACGCCAAGTATACGATAGGAACACGCAAGAAGAACGTTGGGTGCGCTAGAGACACGTTCAGCACGCGTTCATTACGCTCATTTTCGCGGCATGTTCGTTGGACATGCGTTTGAAGCGCGCTAGGTATGCGCTAGGTGTGCAAATAGGCGTTCGCTAGACCTCGGCCGCCGAACTTACAACGAATACTCAGCGTATGCTCCGCCTAAGTCTGGCGTTGGTCTAGCGCGCTTTGCGCGTGTCTGGTGTCCTAAAGGCGTTTACATTCATGCGTCGAGCTCCGCGCACATTTTTGAGCATGCTCAAAAAATCCCGACGCACACAGCGAATGACGTCGAATGCATAGCGTTGGCCAAGCGCTCGACGAACGAGTAACGAATGATGACGCACACCTAGCGAACGACAACGCACTGACCAAAATTGCTAATTTTTAATGCGCGGGCCGTGCGTCTCCCGTACGTCCCCTATGTGTGACCGCCCCATAACATCAAGATTTGCACCAAAGCAGGGTTTTGACACATTGTTGTCCTAAACTAAGAGCTTTCGTTTATTTATTTGTTTGTTTGTTGTTTTACAAAGACACAGAAAGTCATCGATGATGAGAAGGTCGGGATTTTTAGGAATGTACTCGTACCTTACCTTATTTTCGTCTGTTGTTCTAAAGAGTGTGTAGCAGAAGTCAATAGAGGGAAGCGTTTGTCGATTTATTTTCACTATGACGTCATCGACGTGCAAGAAGGAGTGCAATTTGGCATTCGGGAGTGCAGCGATGCTATTTAGGTTAAAGACAAAAAAATTGCACCAAAGTAAAAGTAATGAATTTGGAATGTTTGACACATGTGACGGAAGCTTTTCTCCGACCAATTTCCAACACTTACCGAATAGACTATTTCGTAGTTACCACAGGGTACAATTAAAGCACCCCTAAATATCCACAGATCGTTTTAACCCGCTGACTACTGAATTATCTATTTCCCAAAAGTTTAACACAGGGACCACCAGGTTCCAGTAGGCAATGGGTTAACATAGAGAAGTCACACTGAGTGCAATTTAGAATAATCCATGCCAAAAACATTGCGGAAGTGCTTGTTTTCCTTTTTTAGAATACTACTTGTGAATAGATGAATAAGGATAAATTTTCATGAGTACGTTTCCAGTATTCGTCTCGGTTGGTTTTACAATAATTTGGTACAAACGACCTTTATTCATCCCATGCGCATGTACGTACGATCTCGCTTCTTCCTAACTTCAGCCCTCGGCTAGACATTGTACATCACATCATACCCCAAAACCACGTCACGGTAAACTCAACCTATAATTACCCTAGAAATTTGACAAAATTGCCACATCTTTTTTACGCCGTTAATTTTAATTTAAAAAAAAACAATTGCGCGCTTCGATTTAACGTCAAGATGAATATCATCATCGGTATCAATATGTATCCATGGGAGCAAAGGTGACTTTTCATTGTGACTATCATTCCATTTTTTAATTTTGTTTGTAAGACGATATTATACAAAAATCATTAAAAATGACTACATTTGAGAGTTAAAACACTCATTTTGTCAAATTTCACTATTAACGTATCATAATTATATTTGTGAAAGCTGCTCACCAAATGCAGTCAGCAACACACACCAATTTCATGGTTTTAGGTGAAAGATCAGTTTTGTCTACTTCGACAATGAAACCATCTCCTCGAAACTGCTCACTCCGAAATCTCCTGTATTCCAGAAATAAACAATAACAAGTACAACTTATAGAAGTTTGTTATCGATTTTATCATCTAAAATAATGAAATAACTTCATGTAATTCCGGCTTTGACTTATTTACCACAAACGACTCCCGGAATAAGAACCGGAAGGTTTAAAACTGACATTGTATTTATGAATGTATCATCTTGCCTCAACCAAATCTTACAGACAGTGTGTGTGTGTGTTTGTGTATATGTGTGTGTGAGAGAGAGAGAGAGAGATGGGGAATGGAGCTCGACGGAAAATGAGGTAATATTATTATATGCCCCCCCTCTAGCATTCTCCCTCACTCAAATTCCTATTATTAACCATATCATACATCTGAGCAGGGCAGTTTTAATATCTTATCGCCCGATTTCACAAACCTTAGATTATTGAAATGTAAAAAAAGTCAATGGCAAATCGCGTGTAAAAACGGTGGTCAATAACTTGCTGACTTTACATCCGGGTATTTCGTATTTTCATCAAAAATTCAGCGACCGTACAGAATTTCAAATGCCTCCAGAGGTCAACTCCCAACGCTGAGCCGCAGTAACTGCACTACACTACACTAGTTGTAAATGCGTTCTTTGATTTTTGAAAAATTTACTTGTTATTCAGATTTAGCTGAGTCTTCTTCATTGTTTTAAGTTTAAAGTTTATTCAGCATTTTTAAGACAATAAGGAACAAACTTCTTTTTATGACTTGTGATGTCTTGTTGGAATTTTTATTGGATACAATGATCAGCATCGGGACTCTTTAATTGGTAATTTTACACCTAGACCTAATTATTTGTTTAACTAATATTTTCGCGTTTGCTCTAGATGTCTAATGCTGTTAATAATACCAATAGTGAATCGCCCTCAAGGCCATTCACTATGGCTATAAGACCCCCCATGGCGCCTTTGATTGCCCCGTCAATACCTGGACCCTTAGTGATCCACTGGCTGACTCCATTACATAACTGAAACTGGCCTACTTTGTTTAAAGGACCTTAATGAACCACATCGAATGACATGTCACTTCATGACATTTGCTGTCATAGCAGATGGTCAGACTGTAATGAAACAGATGAAGAGGAAAAATCACTTTAAAAAAGAATGAACAGAAGAATGGTGGCATTTCAACTGATTTAAACCGGGATCTTTTTTAGTCAAATTAAGTAATCATTCAACCCAGATTGATAGAGGGAATACTCACTGAATGTAGGCATGGAGAGACTCGCCATTCAGGGCTTCACTGTTCATTTTCCCTCGCATTTTGATCTCGTTTTCATCATCTGATTTATCCTTGCCTATCGGCTGATGGTCTCTCCTAGCTTTGGGCTGTTGGGGCGCACGTGTCTTCTTGCTAGATTTTTTCTTCACCTGTCCTTCCTGAACCATACTCGTAGGGTAATCTCGCTTGGGCAGTTCTGGTGCAGTAGTGTCGTCATAGAGAATGACGTTGACATTCCTTCCACTATCGAGACCAAGATTGTTCACGCGGGACACAGAGGACTTATAATCGTCATCATCCAGGGTCGTATAGAAGTTGTCATCAGGCCTGTCAGGGGGAGAGGGGAGGCGATATGTTGGATCTTCTTCTTTATCATCACGTTCAATCTTTTCATAGCTGGGTTCAAAGACGTCACAAGAGCCTTCAGTCTGATGGGAAGCTTTGGTTTCAGTCCCGGAGTGATTGTAACATGATGTCCTGCTATTCAGCTTACAAGGGACGGGACCCTGGACACGCAAATTCGGCTGACTGGTACACGTGCTCGTCGATAAGGAAAGATGTTTCGAGGGTGAAACTTCGATCTCTTCGGGACCTACGTACTCTACGTAATCTGTGAATACTTCACACCCGTTGAACTGAGCGCCATCGTCGAAAATTGCCGGTTTATTCAGTTCGCCCTGGGACAGACTTCGCATTCTACCAGCTGAGTTGAGTGAGTGGATGGCCAACTGTTGCGACTGAAGTGCGTTTGCGCTAGCCTGCAGAAATGGCAGATACATTTTGGTAAATTCTTTATTTTAAAGTTCGGAAAAAATGTAAAAAAGCAATTGTTAGCTTACCAAAACAGATCAAAATTCTGCTTGTTAAAAAAAAACACTAATCACTATTCGATTGAGCAAAATAAGACTGATCGATAATTCCTCGTTTATCACCCCTTTTTGCCAAAGATTCTGAATTAAAATCCTGGATTTAGCTCATGCTGTAATCATAATTAGAAACCTTTAGGTCAGTCAGGAATCCCATGACTTTTACAAGCCGATTGCCTGTCTGATTATCAAGACAGTTATGATTGGAAATTGAAATTTCATTTTTCGTGTTCCTAACGGTTTTTATAACACTACAGTCTATTGGGGAAAATGAGTATGGTAAAACCAGTCACTCAAAGATTTTTACTTTTTTGAGGCACTTCATGATCATTTTGAAGCGCAATTTTCTTAGGGCTTAAATATTACACCATATCACAGACACTGATAACACGCAGGGCCATGCATCTCATATTTAACATTGTTAAACGATGCCTTTACAAATAGTACAAATAGCATTACAAATAAAAAAAACAAAAAACAAACAAAACGTGATAGCCTACAGTACGATTTCCACTTGCTTCAATCATTATATATACATGTATTATAAGGACTATTGACATGATTGCAATTTATCTTGGAAATTCTCTATCATTATTTAAAAAGATAATCAGAAAAGTTCGATTAATCACCATTTCTTGGGATCTTTGGTTTTGCTGTGCCAAAGCTTGAGCACTTGCAGGGATGGATGATCGAAAGGCTTGATTCGTCAATTGACCAGCGGGAGTTGTGCTGACTCTCCTCGGGTCGGCTCCTGGGCGAGGTGCAGTGTCTGATGTGTTGGAGACACTCCTCGGTAGTCGTTGATCAAAGGAATGAGACGAATCTGTAATGGTCGTCGAAACCGTCGACAGGGCACTGCGTATGGCGTCTTTCCACTCGTTGAGTTGAAATCTGAATAAATATTTACATGAGGTGAACAAGCCGGATATGTTCTTAAATTCTGTTCATTACGAAAAGCAAAATATTGAATGTAAAATTTGACACTGAATCTTATGATATCCATGATTATTCTACCATGCACCTTTGTTAAACATAAAGCGGGAAAGGGGGAAACCCGCAAAAGAAATTGTTTTGGGGCTTAGTAGCAATTATCAATAAAGTTCACAATACTTTGATAATGGATTTTTTTTTTCCAACAAGAAGAAAAAAAAGGGTTCTCGCAATGTTTTGAAATTGTAAATAAAAACCCTCGTGAGCCTAAAGCATGAGTGTTCCAGCGAATCTGGTCTTTCTTTCCCTTTCACAATGCCGCCAACTGGACTCCAGAGTTTTATTACCTATACATATACATATACAGTTCATTTTCTTCTATTGCTCAACACAACTAGAACATCTGAAAACCTCACTTGTTGTCAGCCTTCAGAAAAGTATTTTTCTCGCCGCACTGGATACCGAGGAACGTTTCTTTGCTTTGCGGTGATACGACAAATTTGTCTGGAAGATTCATTTCAATGGAGCATCCTTTCACCAAGAGTTTCTTGATTGCCTTAGCGCCTCCAAGCTGCCTAGGGTATCCTAGAAGGTACGTTTGGCCAGCATATGACACAAGTCGCCAGTACAAGGGATTCAGATGGTACTTGCTGGACTGCAAAGAGGCAGGAAATACATATTTAGCTATCTACTTCAGTAAATATATGGTTGAATTTACAATGTGCACATTTGCCTCTGGTGGGATGCTCAAGGTGCCTACAGGAAGTAATCTAATATCCTTCTATATTATACGAACAGTAAGGAGCCCGATTATATCTTATATTTGTTAATCTCGATATTGCATTTTTACCACGCTTCGTCGCTTCATTCGCTCAGAACATTTAGAAACAGGATGATTCTAGACAACGAGATGCCCGAATATTCTTATATTCACGTATCGAGGTGACTGAATATATGACTTTGGTATTCATGTACTGGGCAGCGAGGCACCCGTATAATTAATATCATAAATTTTCTAGTGTGTCTTGTTTACAAAATAACATTTTTACCATACTAAAAATGTCATTGTTGTTTGCTCGCAAATTTTAGAAAAAAGATGTGTCCGTACGTGTGTACATGGCACATGACGTGTACCAGACTGATGAAAAATGTCTTTGTGACGCGAAACTTGATACTTCTCAAAAGTGTACCGCGACTAAAAACAGTATGAAAAACGCTGCAATAGATTACCGAAATGGTATATTTGCTCGTCGTCCAGGTTACTGGCCCCAAACAACAGAGCTGCGAACCAATTCAAGCAACGGACTGGAGCAGGGCAAATTTAGTGTTTGGATCTGGTGTGATCACCACGCCATTGTTTAAAAAAGAAAAAATGGAACCAGCAGCCTTGACAACTTAATTGGCCATTACGACGTCACACTTCGGTACTCTATACATCTCAGACCTACCTTTAACATCTTAATGCCTTTCTTTTCAAGGATTGAAAGGAGACCCGACTTCACCTCAGTACCTTCTGTTGCCAGTGTTGACGTGGGTATATCTCTCATCTGTGCCATGGCGTCAAATCTTGACGCAGAGTCTGCAAGGGAAGCATATTGTGGTATGCATTTATGTTCGGTATTATTCGGGGGTTACGTTGAGTTAGGCCCGCTTCACACGATCATCATTTCGATTGCGCCATTACCATGACTACCCGTGCTAATCAAGCTTCTGGAGGCATTTAGTCCATACACCAGTAATTTGACACAATGTCCACATTGCTCATTTTCATTCACTATGAGTGTACGATATCACTATAAGAATGGCGCGTTAAAGACTGCCCAAGTCATTGACGCAGTCCTAGGTCAGTAGATGACGCATCGTAAGCAATAGTCTCAATCTTGGCTTATGGTGGGTTCCCACTGCCGATCAAACCAACCCGACCAAGCCCAATCAAGCCCGATCACCCATTTTTTCCCCGACCAATCCCGACCACATTCCTAAACACAAGCTCTTCCCGACCGCTATTCGACCATTGACGACCCACATTCGACCATTCACGACTCCTGCACGACGTATAGTCGACCACAACTTCGATCTCTTCTCGATCATTCCGATCTACATACAATCCCAACGCGATCCCTACTAGACCAACCAGACGTACACACGATCTCTACACAATCTCGACCCGAGCAGATCGACCTGTTCGAACAGGGATCCAAGATGACTCGTGAATTGAGTGGTTGCACAAAATATTATCGTCAGCTGATGGTACAGTACTCATTTTTGATCAGCGTTCAGTTCATCTCAGACACTCAAGAAGGCTAAAAGGCTTATTTCGAAGTCAATGCATTCCGCATCTCTTTAACTTCCCTGCAGACCCAGCGTCATTTGCCAAAGTACTGTATTGCACATGATACTTAAAACATTAATTTTATTTGCCTTTTCAAACAGACTGTCAAGAGCTGCACGTGTCGCAGTCACATGTTACTACCAATTCTAGAAGCGATTAACTTAATTAGTATCAATATACCGGTACGAAGAAAATGTGATTAGATCAGCACGTTTTCGAGAATTTTATCTTTTACTTCATCTACATTTGGAGGCTTCCCCTTCTCTCTACTCTTAAAAATCATCAATTTAATCAAAATCAGAATGTTGTTTAGTAATTGCTCCGATTTCATATTACTCCCATTTATTCCAATATGAATTTCTTTCCACGACAGTTTCTTTAGAATTGGTAAATTGAGTTTATCAGCACATTTTTCCCAGAATCTTTTTATTATATTACATTAAAAAATACATGTTGATAGGTTTCCTCCAAAATATTGCAATACGAACACAAACCGTTTGTACGAAATTTAAATCTATGCAAATGATGGTTTGTATAAACTATTCTATGCAAAAGTTTAAACTGAAATTCTCTCAGTTTACTGTTTAATGTGCACAACCTTGGTTGAACAAAAATCTTTTCCACTTCTTTAGTTGTAATATTATAAAGTTCCATTAAGTTATGAAATGCTGAGCTGATTTCTGCATTCTTCTTGATTTGACTTTTATACACCATCTCTGCAGTTATTTCTTCAAATTTAAAAACCTTCTTTGCAAATATTAATTCTAAACTAAGGCCACAGTGGATGGACTTTCTTGCAGGCTGAACATTCTGTTTCCATTCGTGAGGAATTATTGAATAGATTTTGTTAACTTTTGTAATTTCTTCCTTACTTAAACCAATGGCAATAAAATATGCATCTTTTTTAATAACCCTTGTTCATCGCATATGTGATGAAGTCGATATATATTTTTAAAACAAATTTTCCTCAAATAAAGTTTGACCTTCTAGTTGAATAAAATTATTATTATACAATATTTCATTCCCTCTGTATCTCTCTTCTGTTTTAACATATTCTTTCATATCTATCCATGCTTTCAGAAGATTCTGATAAAAGAAGGTAACATGAGTTTCACTGTATCTCTCCAATAGTTGCAATAAAATATTAAATTCCCGCCCATTGGTCTCATTAAATATTTAAAGTAATGTTTCCATTTGATAGCTTGAGTTCCTGTTACAAGCCTTTTATCCACATTATTCTCTGTGCCTTTACAAACAGTCGGAAATTCATCATTTTGAGCCCACCCTGCGGATAGTCTAAAAACATGATGCTCTTTTAATTTTGCCTTTACTTCTCCACAAAAATCAAAACATATTTCTTCAATTTCGCTATACACCCATTCTGGAACCGGCATCAATGATGATAAATATATAAATTTAGAATAGCCATATACTTTCATTAATTGAATTTTCCCCATTAATGTTAAATCACGCTGCTTCCACCACGTAAAACGTTTTTTAATCTTGCTCAATATTTCTTTATAATTCATTTGTTCTTTGATATCTTCGTGTATTGAAAAATAAATTCCTAGTATTTTAACAATGTCTACTTGCTTCCCAAACGGAAATGTATGAGTGGATAATTGTGGACCTAAGGGCAAAATGAATGTCTTGTCCTTGTTTAACTTTAAGCCTGATATTTTATAAAAACATTCAAAAATATGTTTAATTTCCTTAAATGAATTCGAATCTTTAATGAAAAGCGTTATATCGTCTGCGTACAGAACTTGCTTTATTTCTGTATTTCCAAAACTGATTCCTTTTATCTGATGATTATTTCTTATCATATGAGCTAAAATTTCAATACACAGAACAAATAAATATGGAGAGAGGGGATCTCCCTGCCTTACTCCTCTTTCAACCTTGAAATAACCTGTTGATGTATATCCATTTATAACACAACTTTCTGCTTTAGTATAAAAAATATTAACCCATTTACAAAACCTTGGTCCAAAATTAAATGATTGTAAAACCTTATATAAAAATAAATGTGAAACAGAATCAAATGCTTTTTCAAAATCAATGGCCACCAAAAAGCGTGTTCTCTGTAAAAAGAAGTATGAAAGATCATGTCGTCTATTATTCGTATTGCTTCTCCAATGTTCCTATCCTTAACATATCCCAACTGATCAAAACCAACAATTTCAGGTAAAACTTCTTGTATTCTCTTTGAAAGTATCTTAGATAGGATTTTATAATCTACGTTTAGCAACGAAATCGGTCTGTAATTCTTAATAAGCTCCGGATCTTTGCCATCTTTATGTATCAAGATAATAACTGCTTGCCTTTGAGAGCCTGATAATTCCCTTGTTGAAGAGCTTCATTAAAAGATGCAAGAACTAGATCTCCAATTACTGGCCAAAATTTCTGATAAAATTCTGCACTTAAACCATCATTTCCTGGAGATTTGTTAAGTTTCATATCTTTTAGTATTTCTATGCATTCCCTTTCTACGATCGTTTCCTCACATGAATCTCGTGATATATTATTCCATTTTGGCAGGTTATTAGGAAAGAAGTCCAAAGTGTCATCTTGTATAGAATTTATTTTGCTATATAGCTGCCCATAAAATGATTTTATTCCTTCAATAATTTCTTTTTCGTTAGAAGTGGTATTTCCATTTCCATTTAATTTCTTTATTATACTTTTTTCTATTTGATTCCATTAACTGTTTGAAGAATGCTGTATTCTTTTCTCCACATTCATACCATGAGGATCTTGACCGTACTTTCAAACCTTCATTGATGTAATCGTGGAGTAAACTTAGTTGTTGTTTCTTAGTTTTCAAATTTTCAAATATCTTTGTGATGTCCATTGCCAATCGACAATAAATCCTCTTCTAAGTCTTTAATCTCTTTTTCCAATTTTCCGATTTTTTTTCTTCTTTCCTTTCCTCCGCCCTTTTTCTTGATAGTTTAATTGTAAACTTCCGTATTTCCATTTTCATGAAATCCCATAGTACTCTCTTATCTTTAATTTCAACAGACAGTTTCTCTTTAAAGTCTTTATTTCTTCTCTAATCTTCTTAACGTATTCCTTGTCACTTAATAGACTATTATTAAACTTCCAATAAGATCTTTTATTTTTATTTTTGTCGATGACCTATTATGGATTACCAGATTAACTGCTGAATGGTCAGGGGCTATAGAGGAACAATGTCACATTTGGATGTTATTTGCTCTAAATTCTCTGATATGATCCAATAATCTAAGCGACTTTGCATAAAAGGATTTCGTTGTTTATACGTGTATTGCTTTTTATCTTTATTTTTACTTCTCCATACATCACGTAATCTATAACTATCCATGAACTCTTCAAATTTTTTACTAAATTTTGTTTGCTTCTTTGATACTTGTCCAAAATAATCTAGATTCGTGTCTCTAATAACATTGAAGTCACCCCAAGTGCTACTGGATTTCCTTCTGTATTATTCCTATTGAGTTGAGTTGCGATCGGAAAGATCGAGTGCGGTCGAGAAGTGCTCGGGATGTGATCGAGAAGCAGTCGAGAAGTGAGCGAGTTCGGTCGAGTGACTGTTTAGGCAGACATGTATCGATCGTCAAGCGGTTGAGTTGTTGATCGAGTTGATCGAGAACCAATCGTGTAGAAGTTGTGTATAAATCGAGATGATCGGGTAGTGATCGGCGGAAAAATCC
>CP137679.1:3325689-3443172 GCA_037976565.1 Mesocentrotus franciscanus | reverse complement strand
TTTTCGAGAATTTTATCTTTTACTTCATCTACATTTGGAGGCTTCCCCTTCTCTCTACTATTAAAAATCATCAATTTAATCAAAATCAGAATGTGGTTTAGTAATTGCTCCGATTTCATATTACTCCCATTTATTCCAATATGAATTTCTTTCCACGACAGTTTCTTTAGAATTGGTAAATTGAGTTTATCAGCACATTTTCCCAGAATCTTTTTATTATATTACATTAAAAAAATACATGTTGATAGGTTTCCTCCAAAATATTGCAATACGAACACAAACCGTTTGTACGAAATTTAAATCTATGCAAATGATGGTTTGTATAAACTATTCTATGCAAAAGTTTAAACTGAAATTCTCTCAGTTTACTGTTTAATGTGCACAACCTTGGTTGAACAAAAATCTTTTCCACTTCTTTAGTTGTAATATTATAAAGTTCCATTAAGTTATGAAATGCTGAGCTGATTTCTGCATTCTTCTTGATTTGACTTTTATACACCATCTCTGCAGTTATTTCTTCAAATTTAAAAACCTTCTTTGCAAATATTAATTCTAAACTAAGGCCACAGTGGATGGACTTTCTTGCAGGCTGAACATTCTGTTTCCATTCGTGAGGAATTATTGAATAGATTTTGTTAACTTTTGTAATTTCTTCCTTACTTAAACCAATGGCAATAAAATATGCATCTTTTTTAATAACCCTTGTTCATCGCATATGTGATGAAGTCGATATATATTTTTTAAAACAAATTTTCCTCAAATAAAGTTTGACCTTCTAGTTGAATAAAATTATTATTATACAATATTTCATTCCCTCTGTATCTCTCTTCTGTTTTAACATATTCTTTCATATCTATCCATGCTTTCAGAAGATTCTGATAAAAAGAAGGTAACATGAGTTTCACTGTATCTCTCCAATAGTTGCAATAAAATATTAAATTCCCGCCCATTGGTCTCATTAAATATTTAAAGTATTGTTTCCATTTGATAGCTTGAGTTCCTGTTACAAGCCTTTTATCCACATTATTCTCTGTGCCTTTACAAACAGTCGGAAATTCATCATTTTGAGCCCACCCTGCGGATAGTCTAAAAACATGATGCTCTTTTAATTTTGCCTTTACTTCTCCACAAAAAATCAAAACATATTTCTTCAATTTCGCTATACACCCATTCTGGAACCGGCATCAATGATGATAAATATATAAATTTAGAATAGCCATATACTTTCATTAATTGAATTTTCCCCATTAATGTTAAATCACGCTGCTTCCACCACGTAAAACGTTTTTAATCTTGCTCAATATTTCTTTATAATTCATTTGTTCTTTGATATCTTCGTGTATTGAAAAATAAATTCCTAGTATTTTAACAATGTCTACTTGCTTCCCAAACGGAAATGTATGAGTGGATAATTGTGGACCTAAGGGCAAAATGAATGTCTTGTCCTTGTTTAACTTTAAGCCTGATATTTTATAAAAACATTCAAAAATATGTTTAATTTCCTTAAATGAATTCGAATCTTTAATGAAAAGCGTTATATCGTCTGCGTACAGAACTTGCTTTATTTCTGTATTTCCAAAACTGATTCCTTTTATCTGATGATTATTTCTTATCATATGAGCTAAAATTTCAATACACAGAACAAATAAATATGGAGAGAGGATCTCCTGCCTTACTCCTCTTTCAACCTTGAAATAACCTGTTGATGTATATCCATTTATAACACAACTTTCTGCTTTAGTATAAAAATATTAACCCATTTACAAAACCTTGGTCCAAAATTAAATGATTGTAAAACCTTATATAAAAATAAATGTGAAACAGAATCAAATGCTTTTTCAAAATCAATGGCCACCAAAAAGCGTGTTCTCTGTAAAAGAAGTATGAAAGATCATGTCGTCTATTATTCGTATTGCTTCTCCAATGTTCCTATCCTTAACATATCCCAACTGATCAAAACCAACAATTTCAGGTAAAACTTCTTGTATTCTCTTTGAAAGTATCTTAGATAGGATTTTATAATCTACGTTTAGCAACGAAATCGGTCTGTAATTCTTAATAAGCTCCGGATCTTTGCCATCTTTATGTATCAAGATAATAACTGCTTGCCTTTGAGAGCCTGATAATTCCCCTTGTTGAAGAGCTTCATTAAAAGATGCAAGAACTAGATCTCCAATTACTGGCCAAAATTTCTGATAAAATTCTGCACTTAAACCATCATTTCCTGGAGATTTGTTTAGTTTCATATCTTTTAGTATTTCTATGCATTCCCTTTCTACGATCGTTTCCTCACATGAATCTCGTGATATATTATTCCATTTTGGCAGGTTATTAGGAAAGAAGTCCAAAGTGTCATCTTGTATAGAATTTATTTTGCTATATAGCTGCCCATAAAATGATTTTATTCCTTCAATAATTTCTTTTCGTTAGAAGTGGTATTTCCATTTCCATTTAATTTCTTTATTATACTTTTTTCTATTTGATTCCATTAACTGTTTGAAGAATGCTGTATTCTTTTCTCCACATTCATACCATGAGGATCTTGACCGTACTTTCAAACCTTCATTGATGTAATCGTGGAGTAAACTTAGTTGTTGTTTCTTAGTTTTCAAATTTTCAAAATATCTTTGTGATGTCCATTGCCAATCGACAATAAATCCTCTTCTAAGTCTTTAATCTCTTTTTCCAATTTTCCGATTTTTTTCTTCTTTCCTTTCCTCCGCCCTTTTTCTTGATAGTTTAATTGTAAACTTCCGTATTTCCATTTTCATGAAATCCCATAGTACTCTCTTATCTTTAATTTCAACAGACAGTTTCTCTTTTAAAGTCTTTATTTCTTCTCTCATCTTCTTAACGTATTCCTTGTCACTTAATAGACTATTATTAAACTTCCAATAAGATCTTTTATTTTTATTTTTTGTCGATGACCTATTATGGAATACCAGATTAACTGCTGAATGGTCAGGGGCTATAGAGGAACAATGTCACATTTGGATGTCATTTGCTCTAAATTCTCTGATATGATCCAATAATCTAAACGACTTTGTATAAAAGGATTTCATTGTTTATACGTGTATTGCTTTTTATCTTTATTTTTACTTCTCCATACATCACGTAATCTATAACTATCCATGAACTCTTCAAATTTTTTACAAAATTTTGTTTGCTTCTTTGATACTTGTCCAAAATAATCTAGATTCGTGTCTCTAATAACATTGAAGTCACCCCCAAGTGCTTCTGGATTTCCTTCTGTATTATTCCTATTGAGTTGAGTTGCGATCGGAAAGATCGAGTGCAGTCGAGAAGTGCTCGGTATGTGATCGAGAAGCAGTCGAGAAGTGAGCGAGTTCGGTCGAGTGACTGTTTAGGGCAGACATGTATCGATCGTCAAGCCGTTGAGTTGTTGATCGAGTTGATCGAGAACCAATCGTGTAGAAGTTGTGTATAAATCGAGATGATCGGGTAGTGATCGGCGGAAAAAATCCATTATTGGTGGGTTCCCACTGCCGATCAAACCAACCCGACCAAGCCCGATCAAGCTATTTTGGCCTGGTCGGGCTCGGTCGGCAAGGGTGATCGGGGTCGGTCTACCTTGATCGGGGTCGGTCTACCTTGATCGGTATCGATCTGGCTTCCTACACGACAATTTTTGGCATGTCAAAAAATATCGTGTAGGGGTCGAGAAGGCAAGCGATCGTACAGCGATCGTGTATTGGTCGAGTAGAGGTCGAGCTGATCGGGAATCGATCGTATAGAGGTCTAGTTTGGTCGCGGTGGATTTCTTCCGCCGATCACTACCCGATCATCTCGATTTATACACAACTTCTACATGATTGGTTCCCGATCAACTCGATCAACAACTCAACCGCTTGACGATCGGTACATGTCTGCCCTAAACAGTCACTCGACCGAACTCGCTCACTTCTCGACTGCTTCTCGATGACATCCCGAGCACTTCTCGACCACTTCTCGACCGCACTCGATCTTTCCGATCGCAACTCAACTCAATAGGAATAATACAGAAGGAAATCCAGTAGCACTTGGGGTGACTTCAATGCTATTAGAGACACGAATCTAGATTATTTTGGACAAGTATCAAAGAAGCAAACAAAATTTTGTAAAAAATTGAAGAGTTCATGGATAGTTATAGATTACGTGATGTATGGAGAAGTAAAAATAAAGATAAAAAGCAATACACGTATAAACAACGAAATCCTTTTATGCAAAGTCGCTTAGATTATTGGATCATATCAGAGAATTTAGAGCAAATAACATCCAAATATGACATTGTTCCTCTATAGCCCCTGACCATTCAGCAGTTAATCTGGTAATCCATAATAGGTCATCGACAAAAATAAAAATAAAAGATCTTATTGGAAGTTTAATGATAGTCTATTAAGTGACAAGGAATACGTTAAGAAGATTAGAGAAGAAATAAAGACTTTAAAGAGAAACTGTCTGTTGAAATTAAAGATAAGAGAGTACTATGGGATTTCATGAAAATGGAAATACGGAAGTTTACAATTAAACTATCAAGAAAAAGGGCGGAGGAAAGGAAAGAAAGAAAAAAAATCGGAAAATTGGTAAAAGAGATTAAACTCCACGATTACATCAATGAAGGTTTAAAAGTACGGTCAAGATCCTCATGGTATGAATGTAGAGAAAAGAATACAGGATTCTTCAAACAGTTAATGGAATCAAATAGAAAAAAAAGTATAATAAAGAAATTAGATGGAAATGGAAATACCACTTCTAACGAAAAAAATTAATTGAAGGAATAAAATCATTTTATGGGCAGCTATATAGCAAATAAATTCTATACAAGATGACACTTTGGACTTCTTTCCTAATAACCTGCCAAAATGGAATAATATATCACGAGATTCATGTGAGGAAACAATCGTAGAAAGGGAATGCATAGAAATACTAAAAGATATGGAACTTAACAAATCTCCAGGAAATGATGGTTTAAGTGCAGAATTTTATCAGAAATTTTGGCCAGTAATTGGAGATCTAGTTCTTGCATCTTTTAATGAAGCTCTTCAACAAGGGGAATTATCAGGCTCTCAAAGGCAAGCAGTTATTATCTTGATACATAAAGATGGCAAAGATCCGGAGCTTATTAAGAATTACAGACCGATTTCGTTGCTAAACGTAGATTATAAAATCCTATCTAAGATACTTTTAAAGAGAATACAAGAAGTTTTACCTGAAATTGTTAGTTTTGATCAGTTGGGATATGTTAAGGATAGGAACATTGGAGAAGCAATACGAATAATAGACGACATGATCTTTCATACTTCTTTTACAGAGAACACGCTTTTTGGTGGCCATTGATTTTGAAAAAGCATTTGATTCTGTTTCACATTTATTTTTATATAAGGTTTTACAATCATTTAATTTTGGACCAGGGTTTTGTAAATGGGTTAATAATTTTTATGCTAAAGCAGAAAGTTGTGTTATAAATGGATATACATCAACAGGTTATTTCAATGTTTAAAGAGGAGTAAGGCAGGGAGATCCCCTCTCTATCTTTCTCTCTGTACGCAGACGATATAACGCTTTTCATTAAAGATTCGAATTCATTTAAGGAAATTAAACATATTTTTGAGTGTTTTTATAAAATATCAGGCTTAAAGTTAACAAGGACAAGACATTTATTTTGCCCTTAGGTCCACAATTATCCACTCATACATTTCCGTTTGGGAAGCAAGTAGACATTGTTAAAATACTAGGAATTTATTTTTCAATACACGAAGATATCAAAGAACAAATGAATTATAAAGAAATATTGAGCAAGATTAAAAAACGTTTTACGTGGTGGAAGCAGCGTGATTTAACATTAATGGGGAAAATTCAATTAATGAAAGTATATGGCTATTCTAAATTTATATATTTATCAACATTGATGCCGGTTCCAGAATGGGTGTATAGCGAAATTGAAGAAATATGTTTTGATTTTTTTGTGGAGAAGCAAAGGCAAAATTAAAAGAGCATCATGTTTTTAGACTATCCGCAGGGTGGGCTCAAACTGATGAATTTCCGACTGTTTGTAAAGGCACAGAGAATAATGTGGATAAAAGGCTTGTAACAGGAACTCAAGCTATCAAATGGAAACATTACTTTAAATATTTAATGAGACCAATGGGCGGGAATTTAATATTTTATTGCAACTATTGGAGAGATACAGTGAAACTCATGTTACCTTCTTTTATCAGAATCTTTTGAAAGCATGGATAGATATGAAAGAATATGTTAAAACAGAAGAGAGATACAGAGGAATGAAATATTGTATAATAATAATTTTATTCAACTAGAAGGTCAAACTTTATTTGAGGAAAATTTGTTTTAAAAAATATATCGACTTCATCACATATGTGATGAACAAGGGTTATTAAAAAAAGATGCATATTTTATTGCCATTGGTTTAAGTAAGGAAGAAATTACAAAAGTTAACAAAATCTATTCAATAATTCCTCACGAATGGAAACAGAATGTTCAGCCTGCAAGAAAGTCCATTCACTGTGGCCTTAGTTTAGAATTAATATTGCAAAGAAGGTTTTTAAATTTGAAGAAATAACTGCAGAGATGATGTATAAAAGTCAAATCAAGAAGAATGCAGAAATCAGTTCAGCATTTCATAACTTAATGGAACTTTATAATATTACAACTAAAGAAGTGGAAAAGATTTTTGTTCAACCAAGGTTGTGCACATTAAACAGTAAACTGAGAGAATTTCAGTTTAAACTTTTGCATAGAATAGTTTATACAAACCATCATTTGCATAGATTTAAATTTCGTACAAACGGTTTGTGTTCGTATTGCAATATTTTGGAGGAAACCTATCAACATGTATTTTTTAATGTAATATAATAAAAGATCCTGGGAAAATGTGCTGATAAACTCAATTTACCAAATCTAAAGAAACTGTCGTGGAAAAAAATTCATATTGGAATAAATGGGAGTAATATGAAATCGGAGCAATTACTAAACCACATTCTGATTTTGATTAAATTGATGATTTTTAATAGCAGAGAGAAGGGGAAGCCTCCAAATGTAGATGAAGTAAAAGATAAAATTCTCGAAAATAGGAAAGAGGAAAACAAACTTGCAATGGAAAGGATACTTGCAATGGAAAGGATACTCTTTCAATTCACTTTAAAGAAATGGGAGACCTTGGAAAGTTTTGTGTAATATAAATTAACTTTAAAAAAAGCAACTTCCCAACCCTCTATCCCAGCAGTATTTCTTTGCTTTATGTTTATATTTGTTTGTTTGTTTTTGTTTGTTTGTTCTGGACTAGGTGTTTTTTTTGAGGGGGGGGTTGTTTTTGGTTGTTTTTTATCTTTATCTCTCTCTTTCGGGGAGTTTGTCTCTTTTCAGAGGTAGTACTTTTTAAACAATATTTTGACAGACTGTAATATTTCATGTACAAGCATTTATTTATTTTTGTTTAATTCAACAGATATTCTTTTTTTTCTTCAAAGAAGCACAAAATGAAGATGAAATGACTAAGTATTTTATCATTACTATTATTACTATTATTGTTTTAAACGAATAAGGAAATGTATGAAAGAGTTGTTTTGTTTAGCAATTGATGTTAAGAATAATACTTTGAATTGTATTTTGATTATTCTGAGCTGTATTTTGATTGTTCTGAGTATGATGTAAATTTCATGATTTCGATTATATTTATCGCCTCTGGTATTGAGAAAATAAAACACCTTATAAATATTTAAAAAAACAAGGACACAATTACGTGCTGATCTAATCACATTTTCTTCGTACAGTCAAAACAACTGGAAATCATGGAAGCTATATATGTTTTCCAAGAGAAATGATATTTTCTCTATTCATTTTTTAATATGACTTTACATTTGATATCCGATATGATGTAATTAATTGGAATTTCTGAATGGATTATGCTTTTATCGCAAGACTTTTCGCCTGTAGAGTAGGACGTCACTCGGTGTTGAGGCTGGTGTTGAGCTATCGAAAACGTGATCGGTATCGTCCTTCTAAACTGACCGTCCGTTCTGGAGCTCGGTTAAGCAGCCTTTCCACGCTCTCAACACCAACACCAACACCAAACACCATACTTGAACTCACTCAATATACTTTCCTCTCATAACTCAGCTAGTTCCATTAACAATAGTCTAGTGTAATACAATGGTGATGATGTTAGTAACAACAACAATATTAATAATTGTTTAAACATATTTGTGGCTTACACCCAGGAAATAAAGATAGATTGATCGATCTGTAATTAAAAACAAGTCAGAAAAAATCTTGAACTAGGGGGTTTAAACCTGCTATCTACTGCTTGCCGGGCAGCGACTCTACCACCAGGCCATTACTGGTCCATTGCACAGTCACGATATAGGTAACAACCGAAATTATTCATACTCCTTGTACTAAATTTGATGTTTTTGTATTTATTGGTGTTTGCTAACAATTGTAGCATTTTCGTAAGGTCCTTCCACTTGCAAACTTTCCATTTCGTTGAAAATTATGTTGTTAACATTTGTACATGTATTTAGCCTTGCCGGTATGCCTACGTAACGAACATATTAACCCATATATTTTTTATGTTTTTGAAAGGAATGAACTATATTAAACCCAAATGAACTGTGTAATGTAAATGATTTATATCAGTTTTTAGTCAATTTAGTATTCATTCAAATTTACGGATGTTAACACTAAGGTAATTGAATGTTAAAACTAGCAAATTAGATCAGATCAAATCAAATCAAACGTAGTTGCAACAATCTTGTAAAACAATGACAAGTAACAAAAAAAACATTCGGAGTTATGATGCACCCAATTATGATAATAATGATAGTAATGTGAGTGATATTAGAACTGTTCATAATTATTATACACAGCTGCACAAACAAAACACGGTGGGATAATACAAAGTGTTCCCATTGATAATCTAAACATTTCGGATAATATGCAAACACACGACGTCATTAATAATTTCTACATGTAAATACTTTATATGGCACATTACAGTCATTTTATCTTAATAGCTCGCGAAGTACATGTATAATTTGATCCTCATCGATTGTATATGTTTTCAAAATAGTTATTTAACCCAAATGTAAAAGAGAAAAAAAAAATCTAATGAAGAAACACCACATACCATTAAATGAAGTACATTTGCCGTAATAATAGGCCCACACGTCCATAAGATGGTACGATATACTAAATTCATCAAATCATATATATATACATATAATAATGATAATAATAATAAGCTTAGACCTATATATAGCGCTTAATACATCAACGATATGTCTAGTCGCTTTACAGATATATTATTACCCCGGTCATCGGATTCAGGCTTACCCGCAGTCGGGTGACTTATCCAGTAGACCACAACACCTCTATATAATATAGTAAACAACCGAGATTATTCATACTCCTTGTACATTTTATGTTATTTGTGTTCAGCCTTTTTGTAAGGTCCTTCCACTTGCAAACTTTCCATTTCGTTGTACATTATGTTGTTAAGATTTGTACATGTATATAGCCTTGCCAATATGCCTATGTAACGAACATAATTATTTACCATCTACTTTTCGTTCGCCTTTGAATCGATCAAACTGAAGTGAACCCAACTGAACTGTGTGATGTAAATGAGTTATATCAGTTTTGGGGCAATTTAGTATTCTTTTAACTTTACGGATGTTAATAATTATGTAATTTAATGTTGAAACCAAGAAATTAGATCAAATCAGTTCAGAATTAGGAAACAAATGAATCAAATGACATCAAATTGTAATTAGATGTATGTAGGACTTTAAATTACTCATATGGATTGGCACCAAACTATTTCCAAGACCTTGTTATGCCTTATACACTAGCTCGTAGTCTAAGATCATCACACCAGCATCTTCTTAAGATCCCCAACACGCGAGTAGCGTGTGGTGAAAGGGCCTTTTCAGCTGCAGCACCTTCTCTTTGGAATAATTACCATTGAATTTGAAAATCATAACTTCCTTAGAGATCTTTGAAACTCAGCTGAAATCTCATCTTTTTTAACAATACCTGTACTTGGCACTATGACACTCATCCAAACTCTCTAATTCTTCCTATTTTTCTTGTGCGCCTCGGAATAGAATTGTCTAGATAGACGGCGCTATATAACTGCCTATTATTATTATTATTATATGATGATATAGAACGGTCCCTTTTCTATATAGTAAATAGTACTTTTGGAGTCATAGTAACGGTTGGAGTCATAATTAGGTCTCGATATAAACACCAGGGCATGGTTTCACGAAACCGGAATAAGAACAAGCTCGCCAACATAATAATCTCTACATAATAAATAATAATAATAATAGTGTAAACTTATAGAGCGCACACACCGTCCGGGACGCTCATGGCGCAAGCGCAGCAACAGTTCTCTTTAGTACAAGTAAAGTAAATGTTTATTTCATAATAGAGATATAATACCATCAGAAATTAAAAAACTCAAAAACAATTTTGCAACACCCATTTCAATCCTCAGCTCCGCCCGGTGGGGGCTGATGCTCTCCAGCCGATCCGTTCACCGACAATTTGAGGGACTAGCCCAGTCAGCACATGATTCACAGGAGCTCTAGCATCCGAGGCCATGTGACTACTTCATACGGTACATTACAGTAATTGTATCTTTATAGCTCGCTGAGTACAAGTTAATAAACATATATAATACGTTCATTTAATCAAATATATAAACATATATAGAGTTAACAACTGAACTTATTCGTACTCCTTGTCAATTTGATGTTATTTTTATTTTTCGAAACTCAAAAATAAAGGGGGATTGGATGAATTTCTGGGTTTCTGTCCTGCAAATCGTCGTGAATGTGGCTTAACATTTGCCTTCTCCTTTAGATCTCTGATCAGTGCTTTCTTCACACGGTCATTCATTAAAGACGTTGATGATGTCCATTGGAATGAAAACAAGAGCTAGCTCACACCCTGCGCGCTGAATTTGATTCCATACCTACAATTGAATATAAACATTTATGATAGTGATATTCAAGGTATTGCTAATAATGATAATAACAAAGATGAGTTTGAGTTTGAGTTTGAAGTTTTATTATCCAAACAAAAAGTACATCAATATAACAATCAAATGTGAATGTTTAACATTGAAAGGATAAATGGGACCAGAAAATAGCGTTAAATGATAATCGTGTCTGATTTCCATAATTTGATTAAACGAAATCGTTTTCAATGGCTGCCTGCCTTAACAACAAAGAGAGTTATCAAAATTCTTCATGCATGGCTGATCGACAACGAAACCCTTGTCTTCTTTTGTGTTGTTAGGGCAGGCAGCCAGTGAAAACGTATTTGTTTGATAAAATTATTGGAATGCAAGCATTACTTTAAACAAACAGAACTTTGTTATTCCCGGCTCATTTTTCCTGCTTCAGGTGTCATATGAAAGGGCAGAAAATGAACTTTCTTCGAAATTCAGATACCGCCCGCCAAATGACTTTTGGTTTCCTTCCTTCAAATTGCTTTTAATCACTCATGCGTGAAATATGCATCACTTGAGTAGCATCAAATGAAAGAGGAGACTCTAAGCTTTACAAAATGTGTTATTCATTAATTATAGTTGTTATTAAGTTATGATAAAACATCGATACTTCTCGATTTCGTTTTTTTCTGGGACGCACTGTATAAAATGGTCAGACTGCCATGAAACAGATGAAGAGGAAAAATCACTTTAAAGTGACTCAGTAACATTGTTGAAGGTTGATGAAAAAACTGCGTAATTTTGTATGAAATGATACTTATTATATTCCTTCTACTGTACTAACCCTCTAGCATGCAAAAAATCCTTTAAAAATTCTCAAATCACAAAGATATTTATGGTTTTCTTTGAAGGCGTCACTGGTCAACACCTTCTAACAGTAAATCCTCCCAACTATTTTTGAATTTTCCAAACCGTTTTCCATGAAAATAAGACATAAGACAGGATTTTAAATATCTTTCGACACTTAAATGTCTGGAATGATATATGGAGCCAATTCATAGCTTTGTTAAGATTTACATTCACCTTAAATATAATTAAATTGTAATAATATAGTTGGGAGAATTAAGGATTCGATCAGATCAGTTTTCCCAATTTTTATCGTTAAAAATGGTCTGTTTTCACTCAAACTTTCAGATTATCTTTAATTTTACATCTAGCATTGCAGTCATCACCTTAGCACCATTTTCTCTCATCTAAACAATGTTACCAAGTCCCTTTAAAAAGAATGAACAGAAGAATGAACAGAAGAATGGTGGCATTTCAACTGATTTCAACTGGGATCTTTTTTAGTCAAATAAAGTAATCATTCAACCCAGATTGATGGAGGGAATACTCACTGAATGTAGGCATGGAGAGACTCGTCATTCGGGGCTTCACTGTTCATTTTCCCTCGCATTTTTTTCTCGTTGTCATCATCTGATTTATCCTTGCCTATCGGCTGATGGTCTCTCTGAGCTTTGGGCTGTTGGGGCGCAAGTGTCTTCTTGCTATACTTTTTCTTTACATGCCCTTCCTGAACCACACTCGTTGGGTAATCTCGCTGGGGCAGTTCTGGTGCAGTAGTGTCGTCATAGAGAATGACGTTGACATTCCCTCCACTCTCGAGACCAAGATTGCTCACGCGGGACACAGACGACTGATAATCGTCATCATACAGGGACGTATAGAAGATGTCATCAGTCCTGTCAGGGGGAGAGGGGAGGCGATATATTGGGCCTTCTTCTTTGTCATCTGCACTTTCAATCTTTTCATACGTTGGTTGAAAGACGTCACAAGAGCCTTCAGCCTGATGGGAAGCTTTGGTTTCAGTCCCGGAGTGATTGTAACAGGAATTCCTGCTATTCAGCTTACAAGGGACGGGATCCTGGACACGCAAAGTCGGCTGACTGGTACACGTGCTCGTCGATAAGGAAAGAGGTTTCGAGGGTGAAACTTCGATATCTTCGGGACCTACGTAATCTTTGAATACTTCAAACCCATTATTCAGTTCGCCCTGGGACGAACTTCGCATTCTGTCAGCTGAGTTGAGTGAGTGGATGGCCGACTGTTGCGACTGAAGTGCGTTTGCGCTAGCCTGCAGAAACGACAGATACATTTTGGTGAATTCTTTATTTTAAAGGTCTGAAGAAGCTGTAAAGAAGCAATTGTTAGCTTACCAAAACAGATCAAAATTCTGCTGGTTAAAAAAGAACCACTAATCACTAGTTGATTGAGCAAAATGAGACTGATCGATAATTCCTCGTTTATCACCCCTTTTTATTATTAAAGTGACTCGATAACATTGCCTCAGATTCTGAAACAAAATCCTGGATTTAGCTCATGCTGTAATCATAATTAGAAACCTTTAGGTCAGTCAGGAATCCCATGACTTTTTCAAGCCGATCGCCTATCTGATTATCAAGACATTTATGATTGGAAATTGAAATTTCATTTTCGTTTTCCTAACGGTTTTTATAACACTACAGTCTACTGGGAAAAATGAGTATAGTAAAACTAGTCACTCAAAGATTTTTACTTTTTTGAGGCACTTCATGATCATTTTGAAGCGCAATTTTCTTAGGGCTTAAATATTACACCATATCACAGACAGTGATAACACGTAGGGCCATGCATCTCAGATTTACCATTGTTAAACGATGCCTTTAGTGTTTGCTATTATTATTATGAATGCAGACAATGAAGTATAAATAGCATTAAAAAAATAAAAAATAAAAATAAAAAAACGTGATAGCCTACAGTACGATTTTCACTTGCTTCAATCATTATATACATGTATTATAAGGACTATTGACATGATTGACAATTTATCTAGGAAATTCTCTATCATTATTCAAAAAGATAATCAGAAAAGTTTGATTAATCACCATTTCTTGGGATCTTTGATTTTGCTGTGCCAAAGCTTGGGCACTTGCAGGGATGGATGATCGAAAGGCTTGATTCGTCAATTGACCAGTGGGAGTTGTGCTGACTCTCCTCAGGTCGGCTCCTGGGCGAGGTGCAGTGTCTGCTGTGTTGTGGACACTCCTCGGTAGTCGTTGATCAAAGGAATGAGACGAATCTGTAATGGTCGTCGAAACCGTCGACAGGGCACTGCGTATGGCGTCTTTCCACTCGTCGAGTTGAAATCTGAATAAATATTTGCATGAGGTGAACAAGCCGGATATGTTCTTAAATTCTGCTCATTACGAAAAGCAAAATATTGAATGTGAAATTTGACACTGAATCTCATGATATCCATGCTTATTCTACCATGCACCTTTGTTAAACATAAAGAGGGACGGGGGAAACCCGCAAAGGAAATTGTTTTGGGACTTAGTAGCAATTATCAATAAAGTTCACAATACTTTGTTAATGGATGTTTTTCCAACAAGAAGAACTAAAAAGGACTCTCGCAATGTTTTGAACTTGTAAATAAAAACCCTCGTGAGCCTAAAGCATGAGTGTTCCACCGTATCTGGTTTTTCTTTCCCTTTCACAATGCCGCCAACTGGACTCCAGAGTTTTATTACCTATACATATACATATACAGTTCATTTTCTTCTATTGCTCAACACAACCTCACTTGCTGTCAGCCTTCAGAAAAGTAT
Organism: Mesocentrotus franciscanus; assembly: GCA_037976565.1. Lineage (NCBI taxonomy): Eukaryota > Metazoa > Echinodermata > Echinoidea > Camarodonta > Strongylocentrotidae > Mesocentrotus > Mesocentrotus franciscanus. Next base: position 3,428,547 of record CP137679.1, on the reverse strand, counting down.
TTTTCTCGCCGCACTGGATACCGAGGAACGTTTCTTTGCTTTGCGGCGATACGACCAATTTGTCTGGAAGATTAATTTCAATGGAGCATCCTTTCACCAAGAGTTTCTTGATTGCCTTAGCTCCTCCAAGCTGCCTAGGGTATCCTAGAAGGTACGCTTGGCCAGCATATAACACAAGTCGCCAGTATAAGGGGTTCAGATGGTAATTGCTGGACTGCAAAGAGGCAGGAAATACATATTTATATATATATATATATAATGTGCACATTTGCCTCTGATGGGATGCTCAAGGTGCCTACAGAGTGCTATCACTTGTGTGAATTTATTTCATAAATTTCAATTTTCAGAGTAGCTGATGAAGGATTGCGTTATTTTCATACAGGAGACGTGTAAAGTATTATGTGCATTGATTTCAAGGGGGCAAGTGTGATTTAATATTATCTTTAGATAAAAGGGTTTGTGAAATTTACGATTTAAAAAAAGAGAGCAATATTAATGGACAGGACCTATCGAGAAACGTTTCTGCGTTGATCGATTAAAGTTTCAAAAATGTACAATTTCCTTATTTTTCTATCGGATTTTTGCATAAATTTTTAACAGTTATGGGGGTGCCGCGAGAATGATTTATTAAACATCTATTTTTGGATCCATATGAAATAAACGTCAATCTCGTGAAAACAAAATACTAGAAATTGATTGATTTGACTTGTTTTATTGTCCAGATAAATGGAAATTCTTTTTTCACATGGTTACAAAGTATGTACATTAAGCATAAGTCAATTGAACAAACTTCAATTACACATTACTCATTAATCAACGAGTAAGTCATATTAATAATTTAAACTTAATCTTCATAGAATCAACACTAAATTCGAATTTTTCATTATGAAGAAATAACATATTAAAGACAACTAAGTATCATTTTGTCCTCACTCTCTTCTCTCGATCGCAACATTTAAAAACAGTACGATTTCAGGAAGGGATCTAATATCCTTCTTTATTATACGGACAGCAAGGTGCCCAATTATATCTTATTTTTGTTAATCTCGATATTGCATTTTTACCACGCTTCGTCGCTTCATTCGCTCAGAACATTTAGAAACAGGAAGATTCTAGACAACGAGATGCCCGAATATTCTTATATTCACGCATCGAGGTGACTGAATATATGACTTTGGTATTCATGTACTGGGCAGCGAGGCGCCCGTATAATTAATATCATATATTTTCTAGTGTGTTTTGTTTACAAAATAACATTTTTACCATACTAAAAATGTCATTGTTGTTTGCTCGCAAATTTTAGAAAAAAGATGTGTCCGTACGTGTGTACATGGCACATGACGTGTACCAGACTGATGAAAAATGTCTTTGTGACGCGAAACTTGTTACTTCTCAAAAGTGTACCGCGACTAAAAAAAGGTTGAAAAATGCTGCAATAGATTACCGAAATGCTAATGTTATATTTGCTCGTCGTCCAGGTTACTGGTTTCAAACGACAGAGCCTGCGCATGAGGTCACTGCGAACCAATTCAAGCAACGGACTGGAGCAGGGCAAATTTAGTGTTTGGCTCTGGTGTGATCACCACGCCATTGTTTAGCCAAAAATGTTGGAACCAGCAGCCTTGACAACTTAATTGGCCATTACGACGTCACACTTCGGTACTCTATACATCTCAGACTTACCTTTAACATCTTAATGCCTTTCTTTTCAAGGATTGAAAGGAGACCCGACTTCACCTCAGTACCTTCTGTCGCCAGTGTTGACGTGGGTATATCTCTCATCTGTGCCATGGCGTCAGATCTTGACGCAGAGTCTGCAAGGGAAGCATATTGTGGTATGCATTTATGTTCGGTATGATTCGGGGGTTACGTTGAGTTAGGCCCGTTTCACACGATCATCATTTGGATTGCGCCATTACCATGACTACCTGCGCTAATCAAGATTCTGGAGGCATTTAGTCCATATACCGGTAATTTGACGCAATGTCCACATTGCTCATTTTCATTCACTATGAGTATACGATATCACTATCAGAATGGCGCGTTAAAGACTGCACAAGTCATTGACGCAGTCCTAGGTCAGTAAATGACGCATCGTAAGCAATAGTCTCAATCTTGGCTTATGTGACAACCTTCTAAGTAATAAAATAATACAACAGTTACGAAATAAATATTTAATTATCGATGTATAAAATAATTTTTTGTTTTTAATGTATAGTAAAAGCGGCAGTGGGGCAATTAGTTTTTTTAATTTTATTATAGTACTTATGCCCAGCGCATACTACACGATCCTCCAGCGATACTGCCAATTACATTAGATATGGAAATCAACACAAACATCAACTTCCCGATTTACTTTCGGAATGATGATGATAATACTAATAATTGGAGTTTTAGTGAATTTTAGCCTTCTATTAAAGTCAGAATTAAAGCCGAATCGGCTTCAAATCGTAGATAATCGTACAAATGGTCTGATGTTACTTCAATTCTGAGCCGATTTAGAATTTTCTCCTCCAAAGAAGCTTGAAATCCCTTGAAATTTAGATTTAGTATATCACCGTTCTGCTCCTCGATCTTAGACTTTTCCTTTACAATAGTGAACTACTCTCCGAATATACAGGAGTGGAGTAGAAAATCTACCATTTGAGGAGTTGTATGAAGTTACTTCGTTTTGGAGTCGCAAACCGAGTTTTAAGAAATGGCATCCACTCTCAAAAGGTACTACTCATTACCCATGCTACTCCTTTTGAGTGTATTCCACTATAATTCGGAGTTGATTCAAGTCCGAAACTAATTGATTCTAATCATGACGTCTATAGTAGTAGTAGTAGTGATTATCACTCATGTGCAGTAAGAGTGTAGATGCATAATAGGGTAAGTGTTATTAATACACAAGAAAATAGTTTGTTGATTATTTGCTTCAAATCTCTTTCAATTCTCACCTTGATATTTTCATATACCGCCCACTATTTCTCGGGCTCACACAATCATTGTCTTTTTTTTTTAATATGCAAATTACAAAGAAAAATTCCTATTTAAATCGGTTTCTGATATGTAAGCAATTAAGCATCTGCTTATTAGTGTAAACGGAAGATTTGTATTTCCTGTCAGGAAGAACCAGAGCGATCTCTTTCGGTGTTAAATTATCATTACGTATCCATACATACGGGTTGCTATGTGAATCATGACCGTAATTACTCCACAATTTACCCCGATGCTCAGTCTGAAGTCCAGTTTAGTAAAAATATATATATCATTTGATTGATTGATTTAAAACTTGGGTTTTAAAAAATAAAAATAAAACCTGATTATGTCAATGTCTGACTTGTCAATGATTATGTCATTTTTTTTTCAACTCACTTTTATAATTATAAAGCTATTACATGTATCAATACAACTATATATTACTTTTGCAAACTAAACAATTTAAGATACACATAATAATTTAATTTTTAAAGGAAAGAGACGATTCTAAGTGGTAACTGTAACATCGAGGATTATTTGACAAGTTATGGCCTGCCTACACCCTTAAACATAACCACTCTGACTCGACTGATACTAGTCACAATTAGTACATACAATTCATGAAAATTATCTTAATTTCTAAGTGCAGAGGAGTAGAAATCTACTCTTTTAAGTATGATATTAGAAATCACATCATTTCGGAGTAGACTCCTTCCAAATCTAAGTGGAATTCATTCCAAAGTAGTGGTTTAGATCACTCTTTTTAGATTGGATACCACTAATTTCAGCGTGGAATTCCACTCCAAAACGAAGTGCTCTCTAGTAAATTAATGCTGTTCTACCTGAGGGCCCTGCAATTATTTTTAACCCAGAAATTGCCAGGTACTCATGGCATTTAAGCCTCTGGAGATTTGTGGATTTTCACTCCTGTTTATTTAAAGATTAACAATAATTTTTTGCCTGCATTTTTAAGTCATTGTTTTTACTTTATTTTCAATATTTTTTTCTCAATTTTTTTGCTCCTTAAATAGCTTTGTTTTCTATAAATAAGTGAATTATATCGATATATAATAATTATGTAAAAATTATCATCACAATCTAAAAATGAATGTATACAGGTTCATCAAATCTTCTTCTTCTTTTGGTTGAGTCTGCCTCCTTCTCAGTTGAAGATTCTTGCAGACTGATGAGTGTATGTGTGCTTTCGAGAGCCAGGTGCGTGGTGCAATGTTATCAACATGGTGCAAGTAAAAAGTTCTCGGACTTAATTGTGGCCTCCCGTCAGGCATTGACGGAAGGCATTAACGGATGTGGCACACACTGTTTCTGATGGCGGGTTATTCCAAGTCCTCACAGTCCTGGGAAAGAAGGACTGCTTATGTTGCTCAGTTCATGAACGGGGGACTTGGTAGCTATGTGCATGGGCAGTCGTGGTGGGTCTTGTGACAGGGTTGGTGTAGGGTGCTGTGTCGAGTGCTACCAGGTTGTTGTGGAGCTTGTACAGCATCACCTGTCTATAGTTTTCTCTGCGTTGCTCGAGTGTGGTCCAGTCAAGTTGTTGAAGCATGAAGGTCACGCTAGAGGTGTTGTGGTACCGATTTAGGGTGAATCTAGCGGCCAGTCTTTGTACCATGTCTATTTGGTGGATGTGGTTTTCCGGGGAGGGATCCGACACTGTGGCACTGTACTCAACGAGTAGTCTGACTAGAGCTTTGTAGGCAGTACTCTTCAGGTCTGGTGAGTTGATCCGGAGATTTCGTCGGAGGAAGGCGAGGGTGTTGTTTGCTTTCTGGCATATACTTGTGCTGTGTTTGTCCCATTTCAAGTCGCATGTGATTGTGATGCCAAGTTACTTGGCTGATGAGACTTCTTCCAGTGGTGTGTTGTTCAGGATGTACTGGTGTCGTGTCTGGCTCTTCTTCCTGGACACTGTGATGGTCTTGCACTTGTCCGTATTGAGCTCCATCATCTATTCACAGTATCATTCAGCAAGTCTATTGAGGTCCTTCTGTAGTTCGAGAGTGTCTTGTTTGCCCTTGGTAGCTAGGTAGATGATGGCGTCGTCTGCGAAGAGACGTACCGGAGAGGAGAGCTTGTCTGGCAGGTCGTTGATGTAGTACAGGAATAGAGAGGGACCCAGGATAGAGCCTTGAAGTACTCCTGAGTCGACGTCAACCTCAGGTGATGCATGGCCTTCTAAGAAGACTTGCTGGGTTCGATGGTGGAGAAAGTTGGTGATCCACTTGTTGCTTTTGCCTCTCACTCCATAGTAGTCCAGCTTGCGCAGTAGTCTCTGGTGACCGACCTTGTCGAAGGCTTTGCTAAAGTCCATAACAAGGACATCAGTTTGCAGTCCTAGCTCCATGTTCTTGTGGAGGTCACTGACGAATCCCAGTAGTCGTTGCTCGCAGGATCTTTTGTCGGAACTATGTTGGAGGGGTAGAGGATTTCCTTTTCATCGCCATGCCTCATGATGCTACTCGCAAGGATGTGCTCCATCATCTTGCATCAGATGCATGTGAGAGAGATCGGGCGATAGTTGCTTGGATTGGTTCTGTCGCCTTTCTTGTAGACAGGCACCACGTTTGCTTTGTGCCAGTCATCTGGTATCTCCCCCATGTCGTTCGAGAGTCTGTAGATGCTGCGGAGGATGGGAGCGATGACCCTGGATAGCTGCTTCAGGACGCGTGGGGGTGATCCCATCGGGTCCTGGCGCTTTATGTGGTTTGAGTTTCTCACGCATCCTCTCGATACCCTTCACTGTTATCATGATGTCAGGCATTGATTCATGTTCAGAAGTATTTGGCAACAGATGAGGAGGGATTGGATCTTCCTGTGTGAAAACCTTCTTGAACTGCCTGTTCAGGGCATCAGCTTTCTCGGCAGGTTCACTGATAAGCATGCCGTCAGATTTGAGTTTAGCAATTCCAGCACTGTCGGTTCTGTTATGTTTGATGAATTGCCAGAATCTCTTCATGCAGTTGTTTTTTCCTGGACCTTCGTCATCATCTTCAACGGAAGTAAAGATGGACTCGACGTAGTTCCAATAAGCTTTCCAGAGTTTGGATTGAAGTGTTCTTTTGAGGTCACGGAGCTGCTCTTCCATAGCATGTGGGATGAGGCCCTCTCTCTTCCGGAGGTTGTTGCACTTGTTGCTCATTCTTTCACGTTTCTTGATGAGTCGTCTGATGCTATTCGTCACCCATGGTAAGTTGGCTTTGTGTGGGTTCAGCTTTCGGGGAATGAAGTCATTGATGCCCTTCTCGATGCCAGTCTTGAAGATGAGCCACAGTTCGTTCACAGAGGCATATGGTAGCTTAGCTTCTATCTCATCACTGACTGCTTCCATGCTCTCAGCAAACTTCTCCCACTAAGCTTTGCTGTAGAGTAATACTCACATCTAGCTTGACGAGAGGGCAATCATGGTCAGACACTCCTGGGACAACGGTAACCTCATTGACTACAGTTGGATTACTGACAAGGAGTAAGTCAAGTGTGTTCTGGTATCTGGTTGGCTCAGTAACTACTTGGGTGAGACCGTGGTCATCAAGGAGAGATCCCAGCCTGCGGTGGAGGTTGGGATAGCTGCAATTGCCGACTTGTTGGTTTCTCCAATCCCATCCCGGTAAGTTGAAATCACCACCTATTACAACAGAGTGGGTGGGGCTCAGTCTTGACAAGGATCTTTCAAGCTCTGTGAGGCTCTCTTTATCTCCCTCGTGGAGCCTGTAGAAGGCAGCAACATTAAGAGTCCTGGCTCCTGGCATGTTGATCTTGCACCAAACGAGCTCGCAGTCAGTTCTAGTTCAATTTCTCTGGATGCCAAAAGATCCTTCTTGATCGCAAGGAATACACCGCCATGGGGATTGTTGGGTCTATCCCTTCTTTTAATGTTGTAGTGGTCAGTGGGGAACACTTGACTACTGCGTATGTCTTCAGTCAGCCAGGATTCTGTCCCAATTACTACATCTGAATAGTGTTGATGTATCAGAATTGCAAATGACTGCTTCTTGGCGCGAACACTCTGGCAGTTAACGTTGAGTATTGTTAAGACTTTTGCCTTTGGCTTTGTTGGGTTATTGGGTTTCTTTTTCGGTGTTCTGGGAGAGAGAACTTGTGATCCCGGGCATAGTGAGTCATCACTTTCGCCTTCATCTGTGCTGTCAGTTTCATTATCAGTGTGGTTCAAATGGTTAAACAGATTTTGGCTGCTGAGGTTGCTATTGAAGGCACTGGGAAGGAGTAGATCTGACCTGCTGATAATGTGTACTCCACAGATGTTGCAGATCCACACAATTGAGCTGGTGCATAGAGCACTGTAGTACGTAGAGTAAAAGCTAATACACTCGGCATGGAACCACTGTTCACATTCACCTTCACACTGAATGCCCTTTGACTTCCAAGACACGTTTTTCCCACATGAACCACATGGAAATTTAGGTTTCTTGGGCATGTTTTAATCAAATCATAGTCGAGAAAGGAATGTAATAATAATAATACATTACAGTATTGTCCAGGGTTGCCTGTTGGTGACGGTTTCTTGTAGTTGTAGATGAATGTAGATCGTAGACCATGTGAAAGCTGTGGACATCAGATTCTTGCTGTGGGACTACAGATGTTGATGGCACTCATAATGGAATGAGTGGCAAAATCTAGCTTGGATTTCAGTTGACAAAATTGGTCAAAAACCCACAAAATTCATATTCATAAGAAGAAAGGGTGAAATTCCTCAATTTATGAAGAAATTCCAGATAAAGACATCCCAGGACGTCGACAAAGGGCGAATTTCAGGAAGCATTTGCAGTGTACATCCAACTCCCGCGACACACACACACACACACACCCAATCAACCGATATCCTAAGCTATCACTGGAAAGTACTAGACATACAACTTTATTTCTTTGTGTAACTCAACAATATTTTCCATGTACAGCCAGCCCATCACGTAAGATTATTTATATTACATTACAAACCTGTTTCATGATTTTCATGTATAGGCCTATATTATGTGGTAGAAATCATACAAACATGCCATCTGCCTTTATAAGCAGTGAACATGGTAGAATTGCAACTCTCTCATTATCAGGTTTATGTCACAACTTTGTCCAACGATTGTTTTGATGTTCTATTCTCAAACCATGTTCAATTTATTTATACTTTGTGTACTCCGTATGTTTCCTACTTTTCTTGAATATAGAAATGATTTAAACAACTTCCTAAAGATATTTGGATGAATAAGTGCGAACTTACCGTAATGAGTATTGGTCTGAATTGTACCTCTTCAAAACTTGGTTTCGATCGACGAGGTGTTAGATCCAACAAACTAGTTCGTAAACCACCAACATTATACAACAGGAGATCACGCAATGCCAGGGCGAACCTGTACATTTTAGATGTTCTGAAATGACAGTTAGAGAACCATACAGTCATACTCTGAATTCAGATGTCACTATTTACGGCATCCTATGTCATTGCGGTCCAATGCAGGCAGACAAATACAAATTCTATTAAAAAAAATATTTGTTGTTTGGGGTTTCTTTTCCTAATAAATAGAGCAACCTTCTGATCAGACTGTCAACCATCGACTCTTGTCCTAATGGCAATGCATGTATAATTAATGTTATCTGTGATTTTATCGTGCAAATATTTGGCATAACAATTAAAAATCCGTCACGGGATGTAGGGGGTGCGTGTGGTATGGGAAAGAGGGGTAGAAAATGTAAGGCAACATTTTGAAGTTTTTCGGTGACCAAAGAGATTCTGTCTATGGGTTAAGTGTTTTTTGTTTTTTTACACGAGTTGAGGAGCGAAAGGAGAAGAAACAAAATGAAAAGAAATGTAGAAACTGTTCAGCCTGTCGTGTGTGTGTATGTGTTTCTCTCTCTCTCTCTCTCCCTCTCTCTCACTCTCACTCTCCCTCCTCCCCTGTATCTTTCTATCTAAGTATCTTCTTCTTTCTTTCCCCCTCTTTCTCTCTCTCTCTCTCTCTCTCTTTATATATATATATGTATATATATATATCTTTCTCTCCATTCTCCCCTCCCCTCCCAAATCTCTCCCTCTCTCTCTCTCACTCTCACTCTCACTCTCCCTCCTCCCCTCTATATATCTATCTAAGTATCTTATTCTTTCTTTCACCCTCTTTCTCTCTCTCTATTTTATCCCCTACTAGACCTGCTAGCTAGCATATACGCGGCCGAAGAGAAATATTGGTGGAACTGTTAATAATTAATGAGACCTTATTAATTACCTTGCAATATTTTTGTTTTCTTCGTTGGAAATTATAAGTTCTTTTTCAAATTCGCTAGCACCCAATGGTGCTGGTAATGATATGATGGTGATGATGACGGTTATGATGATAATGATGGAGATGATGATAATAATGATGATGATGGAGATGATGATAATGCATGATGATGATGATGGTGATGCATGATGATAATAATGAAGATGATGATGATGATAACAATGATGATGATGATGATGATAACAATGATGATGATGATGATGATGGTGATGATGATGATAATGATGCATGATGATGATTATGATGATGATGATGATCGTGATGATGATAATGCATGATGATGATGATGATGATGGTGATGCATGATTATGATGATGATGATGGTGGTGATGATGATGATAATGATGCATGATGATGATTATGATGATGATGATGATCGTGATGATGATGATAATGATGATGATACATGATGATTGTGATGATGGTGATGATGATGATGATGACGATGATGATAATGCATGATGATGATAATGTTTACTATTGTGTTTTATTTTTTAAAGTAGTCAATTTACTGTTGTTTTCAGCTCGTTTTCTGTGTAAAATCAACGGGTCGGGCGACAGAGCTTTATTACCATGTAACCATTTGGCATACCGCCCTCTTCAAATATTTAGTTTGAGAAATTCTTTTTTCTATGTAATTTTATCTTTCCAACCATATAAGATTCGTTTTGATCGGTCAATGTTACCCCCTTTCCCGCGTCTCCAAGATGTAAGACCATCACATCTTTGCCGAGCGGAAGTTTTTTTGTGAAATGATTCAGTTTGAGAACTGTGTCGCCTATAGTCTCTGTCACGGTCCACGCACTTAATACCATGCACAGTGGTGGAATGTAATGGATATGTAATCTCTTGTGTGCACAGATCATGACTGATGCATTTTCTTCAATTCCAATATAGTGCATTTAGCTCCAAACGTTTGAAATGAGATGAGAAGTCCAAGAGAGGAGAAATGGCACTCTCACCTCCGCAATGTTTGAGAGTTACCATGCTGCTCAAAGCTCAAAGCGAACATATATCATTTTTAGACATTGGTATATATGCCCCCGGATCCACGGGGGCGATGGGTCCGCCCCCCCCCCTCTCTCCCTGGCAAACAAGGGCCCCAACCCCTGACCAAAAAAAGGGGGAAAGATGGTAACTACAAATTTAATTTGCTCAACGGGTTTTTTTTTTCTTCAAATTTCCAGCCCCCCCCCCACATTGGAAAATCCTGGATCCGCCACTGTATGCCCCTACATTGTCATGATTGTGATTACATTATCAGGGATGATATCAATATTTGTTTCTCTCTGTGTATGGTCCAAGATACTGCTTAAGCATCATATTTTACAGTTGGCTATGATGGTCTAAATTTCAATTCAGTTGCCATTCTGCGGGAGCGACTGGCTATAGCACGGTACACCAGGGGCGGGGGAGTGTTTTCCAAAGTGAGGTTCACCAACACAAAAGGGCACTTTCTGGAGAAAACAAAACAATCATGACAATGGAGAGGTATATATACCAATGTCTAAAAATGGCATATGTTCGCTTTGAGGTTTCCCTTCGAAAGTGCCCCTCTTTTAAGATTTGTGAGGTCGCAGTGCGAAAATTTACATCTTTATAAAGAAGATAAAAACCAAATCCTGATAAATGTTTAGCACAATCTATACATGAAAGACTGAAAAGATCTTTTATAAGTAACATAATTATTCAATGCGAGCGAGCTTTGTGGGAAATTAAAGTAAAGGGGCTCTAAGTTGCTTTACATTAGCGGCGCATGTTATGGAGAAAGGAAAAAGGGGACTTATCGGATGGGGAAAGGACACTTATTAGAAAAGAAAGGGTGCATGTGTCAAAGTAAAAAGGGCAATTATCAGAGGAGAAAATGGGGCACTTCTCGCACCCGAAAAGGACACTCACCAGAGATGAAAAAGGGCTCTTGGGGAAAAGGAAAAATGGCAATGGAAATGGAGCACCTATCAGATTTTAAAAGGGCATTTATCAGAGGTGAAAAGGGAGCATTTATGAAAAGGGAAAAGGGGTATTATTAGAAAGGAAAAGGGCACGTGACAAAATAAAAGGGGCATTTATCAAAGATAAAAAGGAGCATTTATGAGAAGGGAAAAGGGGCAATTGTAACAAAGGAAAAGGGACACTTTTGGGGTACCTGAAACAAATGGGGAGGGACAGTGTGCACTGTCGGCTAGGTGTGACAGGCCCTTTACACGCGTCCCATACAGATCGCGTGACCCCCGAAAATATACCCGTCAAAAGAATGAGAGCCAAGGACTGTTTCCGGTTTAGCGTTCAGGGTGTGTTAATTTCTCCGCTGAATTGGGGCGCGACACAGTAACAGTCGAGGCTGTGGACTACGAACGCTGAACCGGAAACGATCCTTGCCTCTCGTTCTTTTCGGGGGAACGCGCGATGAGTGGAGAAACCGCGCTCTGTGTGGGATGCGTGTAAGGGAGGAGATGATTGAAGAATAAAAAATATATAACAACTGACAGAATCTAGACTAGCGTTAGCGCGGAAGCGAGGAGAGTGACATGACCAAAGACCGGTATCTCACAGAAGTTTACTTTTACTCTGCAAAAAATCGGTGAAACTTCGGCGGGCGTTTCAAAAAACCACACTCCAGCGGTAGGTTTTTTTTTTGTCGCGTTTGCCGGTAGTTGCTAACGGGGAAACACTGGATTTAGAGAAAAACTGACGATTTTTTGTCGCAGTAAATGCAGGTGATGATGATGACGATGATTATAATATGACGATGATGATGATACATGATGATGGTGGTGAAGAAGATGATGATGAAGATGGTGATGCTGATGGTTATGCGTGATGATGATGGAGATGATGATGGTGATGATGGTGATGACGAAGCGATGATGCATGATGATGATGATGGTGATGATGATGACGGAGATGATGATGACGGAGATGATGATGATGATGATGATGATGAATATGATGATGATGATTTTGATGATGATGATGGTGATGATGACGAAGTTGTCCTCATACATACATTTAATCCATGATAAAATAAAATCACCCAATAGAAATTAATCTGTGATCACGCTGTGATTGCTCTCATTCAACCTCTAAACATTATGCATATTAAAGGATAGATGATAACAAATATGGATAAAGCCAGCCTACTGAAAAAGCAGTAGGTTTCTCCTCTATAACATGAAAGGAGACCCAGAAATTTGGATAATATACGATACATTTCAAAAGCATGAAAAGCCTGAAACAGAGAGGTAACATCGCCTAAACTCAGACAAAGTCTGAAAATTTGGCACCCCTTTTTGAAATCCATCATCTGATCATCCACCGTAAATATTTCACAGGAATTTTAAAGACATAGGGAAAAGACCTTTTTACAACCACAGGCGTACGAGTCCGCGGTGGGGGGCTAGGAATTGCAACTTTTGAAAATTCCCATATTCTGAATTTTAGAAATCCTTAGTTAGGGTAAAAGGTGCCCGAACATATAATTTCTATAATTTTCATTTTGGGCGCCTGCGAAGCGATGTAGCTGGAGATGTATTTAGAAACTGAAGAGTTTATATTCTTGCAAATAGTGACAGCCCTCTCGCGGAGATGTCAATGTACGTATCACATTTTATTTTCGACACAAAAATGCCAAGAACCCAAGAGATTGTCAAGAAAACGGTGAGTGCATTTTTATAACTTTCCAATTTAAATTGAGGGACAAACATGGCAAATTACCATGGAATGAATACAAAACTAGTTACATCTTTCGTTTATTCAGGGAAATTTTCTCCTATTCGATGGAGATTTTATTCGACATAGATGACTTATATCATGTTAAGAGCTCATGCTAATGCCTAGGTCACATATAAACCGGGCCCCGTACGATCTTCCCTACCCGGCGGCTTGCCGTGGATTTTAGAGACCGTACGGGACCCTTCCGATTTTCATTTCTACGGCATGTGCGGTCACATATTCTGCGGCACCCGAGAGGTGCCCGGTGAAAATTGGTCGAGTGAAAATGCAAGGTGCCTTTAAAGGTGCCCTCCGGGTGCCGGTCGAGTGCCGGTCGGGTGCCGTCCGGTCATCTTACGGGCTCCGTCCGATGAAAAGGTGCACCCGATGGCTCCCGGGGCCCGGCCGGGGTCCTAAAGGCGCCCGGCTGGGTGCCGTCCGGTGCATTGAACTCCTTGTCCTCTGACATCCGCGCCTCCATTGAGAATTGATAGAAACATTCATGAGGGGCCCGTCCGGGCACCGTCCGGAGCCCGCACAGGACCCGTACGGTGCCCCAATGGCCCTTTACGTGCTTTCTACGGCCTAACGGTCAGTTAAAAACGCCGGGAGAATTGGGAGCAGCCAACTCAGCACCACGGCGCCCGTACGGCTTATAAAAATGTCCCGGCGCCCGTAGGAACTGTAAGGGAGCCGGCAGGCCACCGGCCGAAAATTCCCAAAATGTCTGTTTTTACTCGCCGTACGGGCCCCGGAGTGTATATGTGAAAGCCCCATAACACAGAGGAATCTTCAACTATTTAACCCATGATGGCGCTACTCTCTCCGAAATTTCAGTGCCATTGATTGGGAAAGTTTGGCCAACCTCGTTCAAGTTTGGCACATTATGGTGATTACTGTTTTGTTGGGCAAGCACAAAACCAAGGATTATACGCCATGTTGTAACCAACTGAAAACAAGATATAGATTGTGCTGATTTCCAGAGTAATACAGGAGGACATTTTGATATTTTGCATGTAAATGCAAGAAGCATGAACAAGAATTTTGATGATCTGGTATTGCTCTTGTCCTGCCTTAAAAATAATTTCTCGAGAATTGGTATATCAGAAACCTGGTTTAAGCCATCCTCGGATATAAAGGCATTTAAAATCCCTGGGTATTCTCTCCTTCATGTTTGTCGTTCTGGTAAGCTTGGTGGTGGGGTGGCCCTGTACATAAGGGAAGGATTAGTCTTCAAACTTCGTCATGATTTTTCAGGCATTGAGCCAGGTTATGAAGCCATATTTGTAGAATTGGGTGGTCACAATAAAACATAATTATTGGATGTGTGAATAGGGCACCTAATTGTGATAGTACATTTTTTATTGAAAGTTTTGATTTACGACTTCAAAAACTAAACAGAGATAATGCAGATGCCTATCTAATGGGGGTTTCAATTTAAACTCGCTGACCTATGGTAATGATGATAAAGGGAAAAGTTTTGTTGACTTAATTAATTCATATGGATTATTTTTCGCTCATCACAAAGCCAACTCGTATTTCACATAATTCTGCTACATTAATAGATAATATTTTCACAAATTGCATTCACAATAAACTTATTCCTGGTATAATATGCTCTGATCTTTCAGATCACATGCCTATTTTTTGTGTAAACAGGGGTGATTTTGTTAATCGTAAAGATGATAAAAACATTTTAAAGAGGTTATTAACAGGTGACAGAATCGTGATGTTCAAAAAACACTTAATGATGACTGATTGGCAGAATGTGTACTTGTTGGATAATGCTAATGACTCATACGAACACTTCTTCCACGCTTTCTCTGATTTATATGATAGGTGTTTGCCTGTTGTTGAAATAGCTGTTAAGAAAAGATGTATTACGAAACCTAGGGTTACCAATGGCCTAATGAAGTCAATAAATCGTAAACACAAACTTTATAGTACTTTATTAAAAGACCGACTAGTAGTAATAAGAAGAAGTATGTTGATTATACAAAAATGTTCTAGTCACTACTTTTCGACTAGCTAAACAAAGTTATTATTTGAATTTATTTCAGGAAGGTCAGAGAGATATAAAGAAAACATGGTCACATATTAATGATATATTATGATGGGCTAAACAAACAGATGTTTCCCCAAGAGATGTTCCATGAAGATACTTTATTGGTTACAAGTAAGGAGAAGGCTGACTACTTTAATAAATAGTTTATTGGGTTGCCAGTTAAAATAAGCAGGGAAATTCCTTCAGTCCAAAAATCTTTTCATGCGAACTTAAAGCCGACTAGAGATAATGCATCTTTGTTCTTGAGACCAACTTCCATCTCTGAAATATTAAAGTTTGTTTCAACCCTGAAGTCAGCAAAGCCAAGTGGGTCAGATGATAATATATATATATCTGTAAAGCGCTTTGAGAGGGCTATATAAGAATTAGCTATTATTATTATTATTGTATTGCCCCTCGGACTGTTAAGGAATGTATTCATGTTTTTGTGGAGCCCTTGTGTGATATTTTTAATAAATCTCTGTCACAGGGAGCTCTTCCTGATAAGCTTAAGGTAGCCAAGGTAGTTCCTGTGTATAAAAACGATGATAACAAGAACATCTCCAATCATAGACCTATAGCCCTTTTACCGATCTTTCTAAGATTTTAGAGAAACTAGTTTTCAAGCGTTTAAATGAGTTCATGATTTAAAAAAAGGATGTTTAATTCCTCAGCTGTTTGGTTTTCAGAAACACTTCTCTAATAGCATGGTGTCTTTAATCTGTTAAATTCAGTTATAATATCCGTTGATGATGTTAAGTATTGCTTAGGAATTTTCTTTGACTTGTCAAAGGCATTTGACACCATTGCCCACTCTATCCTACTAAGTACGCTTGAGCACTATGGTGTTCGTGGAATAGCATTAACTTGGTTTAGAAATTACCTATATCATCGTACTCAATATGTTGTGGTCAATGGTGTCAAATCCCAGACTACTGTCATTCAGTATGGTGTACCACAAGGATCAGTGCTAGGTCCTCTGCTATTTTTAATTTATATCAATGATGTTATCAATTCGTCAAATTTATTTACATAGTCACTATTTGCTGATGATACTAGTTTGTTGTTATCCCATTAAAAAATATTGTTACTTTAATGGCAATTGCAATTGATGAAATCAAAAAATTGTTTGCATGGTTTTGCTGTAATAAGTTGTTGCTAAATATTCAAAAGACGAATTGGGTTATTTTTAGATCTAGGATCCAGGCGTAAAAGAATTCCTAACAATGTTGATCTTCTGGAGGTAGGAGGACATAGTGTTGCACGAGCATGTTAAATTCCTCGGTGTTATTATAGATGTCTTGTCTTGTCTTGGAAACCCCGTTTGAATGCTATATGCACAAAGATTTCTCGAAGTGTTGGTGTCATATGTAGGTTAAAGGTAATGCCAATTTTGGGGAAATTTTTGAAAATTGGATGGACAGTAATTCTTGAAAGTTTGGATATATTTGGATTCCCCTGTAAATGTATTATAGGCACCAGAAAATTTAGCCCCTAAAACACTTCTGCTTTCGAGAAATTGAAATCAATCAAAAATTTACCGGTGTTCCCGGTAATTTTCAAATATTTCAAATAGCGCCTAAGGCCATTCCATGGTAGATGCGACCATGAAAATCTCAGAATATGCAGTTCTGATATATAATTTCCAACGGGAATAGCAAATTGGTCGATTGTAGTCAAGAAACATTGTTTCAGAGCTTAAGTAATATCAGTCTTGAGAGGGAGCTATACAACATAAAGAGTTTCTTATTTACAATTTCATCACTTTAGGCTCGATTTCAACCGCTACAACGATCATTGAATATTGTAAAATTGCACATGCTTCCAATATGTTCATTTGAACCAAATTCATGACCCCATACCCAAACTTTGTATTACCTTTAAGATTTATCCTACCGAAGAAGGTGTTATTAATTTTATATAACAGTATTGTTCTCCCTTACCTTACGTATTGCAATGTTGCTTGGGGTAACACTTTTAAGACTTAAATTGATAAACTTAAAATTTTGCAAAAGAAAGTTATTCGGCTTGTTACCAAATCTAACTTCAGACAGCCTAGTAAGCCATTATTCCTTGAGATTAAATTGCTGCCTCTTGATGAGCTTGTGTCATTCAGTAGTATGATTTTTGTGTTTAAACTTAAGTTTCGTCCTCAGGCTTGCCTGGTAAAAGACCTATTTTCCTGTAACTCCCAGATACATAGTTACAATACGCGTCAAAGTAACCTTGTGCATCAACCTCATGTTAGGACAAATGTTGCACTGAATTCCTTTCGAATCACATGTATTAAAGAGTGGAACCAGTTACCCGCAGACATTAAGGACAGTACCACTCTTACTAGATTCAAACTTTTGTGTAAATCATATCTGTTAGATAGATTGAAATAGATTACCGCTATTACTTTTGTATACTATTAGTATTATAGCAAGGATTTAGCCACTCAGCCTCTGGGTGTGTGTGTGTGGGGGGGGGGGGTGTTTGCATGTGAATGTGACAATTTGATGCGTACAGCATGATAAGCCGCTTACGGCTCGGGGGGGGGGTAGGGGGTTCATGATGTTGCCAGTGATTCAGCTTTTTTCCTTCTAAATATGTTTTAAAGTTATATAACCTTGCCATTTCCTTGTAATCAGTTATTGTATATTATCATGTTTTTATTATGATGCTATTTGATCATGTTTTTTATCATGCTTTTTTCCTTGTAAATATGTTTTTAAAGTTACATAACCTTGCCATTTCCTTGTATTCAGTTTTGTATATTATCATGTTTTTTTGTAAATGTACTTCTCGATCTCGGTTGGCGGACTCTGGAACCTACATGTTTGGGGGCTCTGCGCGCATGAGACTGTATCGTTTCCATGATCGTATCCTACTATCTTTCATTTTTTGAATTGCGCAGATCCTTGAAACACGTTGGTTTCTTTGCCGATCCGCCGGGATCGAGCGGTCCATCCTTCCCAGGGGCCCCACTCACAAGCTTAGCTTTTTTTGGTCCCAATTACGACCATGTTTGTTCGTCATGATTGCTATGTCTGGTGTTTTTCAAGACAGCTCCGCTGCAGACTCAAGTTAAATTAGTATGGGATACCTTGATTAGCAGGTATGTGGCTTTCATAAGCAATTGTATATAAGCTGTACACAATTACACGTATATTAGCACACATCAAATGCGAAGTGTTCATTGCATATAGTTTCGGATTGGTTATGTGACGTCACAATGGCTATCAGTTAGTAGTTTGGCTTTAAGACTGAATTGATTATTACCTGTATCCTGTATGAAATTATGAATACCTCTAAAAAATGATAGTTTTACTCACAACTACTGAGTATGAGTAATTTTAAAAAATTGCTTACAAATGTCGCAAACTTAGACATGTACATGTATAACCTTGATTTCATATTAAACATTACAAACCAGTTCCAGACTGATTTTAAGAAACATTTTACACAATTTAATAAGTACCTTCAAATATTTACTAGCCTAATCTTCAGACTCAACTGAAATAATAGATCTCTAATTGAGCATGGATGCAATTGTAACACACAATTTAGTTTATATTATCAAGTAGTTAATAGACCTGGTAGCTATCGTACAATAATCAATTGGACTGCCTCTCAATATACGATTGGGGGAGAAGAAAAAATGAATACCTAATTTTAAGAAAATTAATTGAGATTATTGTCACACTTATTAATATTGTATATGTCTTATTACACATCATTATCGAAATCTGGATATTTAAGAAAAAATACTCCTTTAGTTTTGGCTTTAAGACTGGTAAAAACATGTGGAACTGCTTAGCTGAATAGCAGAGACGTGACATAAATACATGACAAATCAAACGTGCATGTAGTTTCTCTACAACAGTCTTGTAACTCTTGTCTCTCTCTTCCTTATGCGTTCATCTTTTACATTTCACTTCATTAGTATGAACCTTCATCTGCGCATGTACATTTAAAACGTATAAATCACTTCATGTTAGATTAACATTTGTGTACATGTACTGAGAAAGCAGAAACATCTGTAGATTGTAAGCAACAGCCATTTTAACTGCAAGTGAAAATTTAGTGTTGTGTCAGTTGAATGTTTGCATGTATATATTATACCTTTTGGACTTTAGTATCATGTATTGGGCAGCGAGGTGCCCGCAAAAATAATATCATATCTTATCTAGTGTGTTTTGTTTACAAAATAATTTTTTTACCATACTAAAAATGTCATTGTTGTTTGCTCGCTCGCTTGTTCGCAAATTTTAGAAACAAAATGTGTCCGTACGTTTGTACATGGCCCATGACGTGTACCAGAGTGATGAAAAATGAATTTGACGTAATGAATTTGGGAGGATGACGCGACACTTTTTACTTCTCCAAAGGGTGCCGTGACTGTAAAGAGGTTAGAAAACGCTATGTTACAGTACATCGGTTTTTCAAGTGGGAGGCCTCTTTCATTGGAAACAGTGCTTAAAGGGGAGGTGTCCCGATATCGGAGAGTCGCAAAAATGTTTGAACGCTACTTATCCCTAATAGAGAAGAGAGAATAGAGGTGGATGGTTCGCTTACACTAGTGATAAAAGGTGCTCTGAAATGAAAATTTCTAAACTGCAAAACGTGAAATTTTCTAACTTATTCACAAAGCGACCTTGCAATGTAAGATACATGATTAACCGAGGATGACGTTATAATGCAAATTTTTCATACCGCAAATTACAAAGTCTTCTTATTGGGGAGGGGAGGGTAGGACTATAGCCCTCCCCCTCCCTCTGATTCAACGAATTGACAGTTTGAATTGCGTTGATGGAGCTTTAAAAAATCCTGGCTCAGTCCCTCTCACTTATTTTGTCGCTCATTACGCTATTGGCTTTATTGGTCTTTGCTTACAAAAGTATCCCTTTTAAAGCCCCACTGTACTACTTGTAGCTTCTTGCTCCCTCTATATAGAAAACAATACCTAAGCGGTGCCTGTTGGTCCCCCGTGATCCTCTTTTTCTTATGTTAATTGAGAGCTGAGTTGATGAGATAACCACCTTTCAGTGACCACACTAATCCCTCTAATCCCTCCTGGCCAAACTAATGCAGAGAGGCTTTAAGGTTCTTCCACTTGCAAACTTTCCATTTCGTTGTACATTAGGTTGTCAAGATTTGAACATGTATATAGCCTTGTCAATATGCCTATGTAACGGTCATATTTATCATGTATTTTTACATTTGCTTTTGAGTGGAATAAACAGAACTGAACCCAACTGAACTGTATTAATGTAGATAATTTGTATTAATATCTAACAATAAAGTATTCATTCAACTTTACGGATGTTAATATTTATTTAATTGAATAATAAAACCATAAACTGCATCAAATCAAATCAGAATAAGGAAACAAATGAATTAAACGATATCAAATTGTTATTAAATGTACGTCGGGCTTTATATTAGTCCTATGATGATATAGAACGGTCTTTTTTCTATATTGTAAACAGTACTGTTGGAGTCATAGTAACAGTTAGGGTCATAATTAGGTCTCCATATAAACACCAGGGCATGGTTTCACGAAACCGTCATAAGGACTAGTTCGCCAACATCCCATTGAAACGTTCTTTAATTATACACCCGTTTCAATGGGTTGTTGGTGAACGTGTACTTGCTATAATCTTGTGAAACCATGCCAAGTAACAAAAGAAACATTCGAAATTATGAAGCACTCAATTATGATAATAATGATAGTAATTTCATTGATATTAGAACTGTTGATAGTTATTATACCCAGCTGCACAAACATAATACAGCGGGATAAAACAAAGTGTTGCCATTAACAATCTAAACATTTCGGATAATATGCAAACACATGACGTCATTAATAATTTCTACATGTAAATACTTTATATGGCACATTCTAGTAATTGTATCTTAATAGCTCGCGGAGTACAGGTATAATTTGATCCTCATCGATTGTATACATTTTCGAATTAGTTATTTAAATGTTGTATTCTTTCATCGATATTCGACTTCAAACACATTTGTTTTTGAAAATCCTTGCAGAAACGTGTCTTAAATGACATCCTCTTTCACATTTAATATGATACAATTTAAGTAAAATTTTGCCATCAATTTCCGGGGCTCCCAACACTTCAGAGGGGCTTTAAGTGGCACTATGTTGACGTCAAAGCATTCTAACAGCAAACGTGATACATGAAATCGCATCTCCAATGCATACCCTATCAGAACATGAAAACAAAATACCCATCCTATATGAATGGTAATAGCGGATTTAAAATAGGTATCTTTTTTGACCACTTTCTTTTTGCATATGCGCGCGTTCGTCAATTTGGAGGTTTAACCAACGTCTTTGAGCTAAATTTAGGTCAATAATGGCTAAAAATGATTTCAAATTGCTAAGATTAGTATCAGCAACACATTTCAAGTAAACAAATTGAATTAATACATTCAGTACGGACGGCACACGCAAAACCGCTCGCGCATGTGTTCGCGCGTGCAAAATTGCTAATATTAAAATAATGTGTGAAACGTGTAGTAAATTTATTAGTAAGAATTTTGACCAATTTTAAAGTAAGGCGCACGCGTACGCGTCCGTCATGACGCGCGAACGGACATGGGTGTGACCAAAGGTTTACCCATGACGTCAAGTTTATGCATTCCAAATATCATTCACAAATGACAGTGTATGACGGAAATATGGTCACTAATAGAAATTAACGAAGTGGCACCTAGATGCCGTTACGCATCAGTAATTAAAAGAAAACCTCTTCGATAGGATCATTAATCATGCATATGGCATATGTCATGAAAAATTTATTGTCCTTAAGCATGTCATTCATTTAAGCGAACAAAATCCAAACAGAGAGAAAGGGGGAAAAAAGTGAAAAAGATGGATTCTGACAAAATCAATAGGTGCTCTGCTAAAAGAAATATACACTTCAATCGTCACGGAGACGAATAAGGTGATCTGCCGCTTTGATCGACACATAACACATGTAGAAACTCAATTGGAGATTAGGTCTTTACTTTTTTTTAATTTAAATCCCACCTTCCATTTATATTACACGCATATAAACAAATTCAGTCCCCTATGACGCTTATATAAATAGTTTAATTGCTATTCCAACCAATTTAATTAATAGTTATAAGTATATCATCCGTGAAAACATGCGTTGCCAGTCTGCTAAATAAATGATGAACTCATTTATCTTTTCATCTAAAGGTTTAGCATAGAACATATCCTGCAATATATAATCCTTACGTTCATTAACAAAGCAATTCGAAATTACTTGTGCATCCGCAAAACATAATAAGTCAAGATAAAACTAAATGTATATATATGGAACTATAACCGTTTTGTGTTCTCTCAAACGCCTACAAGGACAATTGAATACATTTAATGATTGTTTGAAGCATCTGAAAATAGACTTAAGATTTAATAAACGAATATATATAACTGTGCAATAAAATGACAGGAAGCATAGTTAAAGATTAATCCCAAGTTTTAGGTTCCTTTTAAACTCCAAAGTAAACTCCCTAGCTGGAGTGAAACCCGCAAAAGAAACTATTTTTTCCTTGATGAAAGAAAGAGCTCTGTGTGCTCTTGTTTCACTGTATAAGCTAAAGAGAAGAGGATATTTACTATAGGCCTATACGAAATTCGGGGATCAGTTATTCGAGTGGGAAGCCCCTTTCATTAGAATCAGTGTTCAAAGGGGAGGTGTCTTAAGTTACATCCTCTTCACATTATGATGCAATTTAAGTGAAATTTCGCCATCACATTTTGGCGAGTTTGGGGCTCCCAACACTTTAGAGGGGCTTTTAAGTTGTATGCTTAAATATTGATCAACGAATCGACTACAGCTTGTACATGTATAGTCGTAATTTCATAACCCTGATTTTGTTTACACGTTTCGAGCAGTAGGTGTAAGGCGTATATTTTACAACATATAGCTTACTACCCAACCCCAAACTCAGGGAGGATCCAGTATTCGAGGAAGAGAAGGGGAGGGGGGGGGGGCTCACAAAAAATATTAAGAAGCCGTCCCAGTCGGATCAGGAAAGCTCTTACGAGCATCGTGAATGCCCCTAAACCCATGGATGCTGGCCCGGGCTGCTTCCCCTATCTAACTTTCCTCTCTCAGCTCCACCGTCCCTCTCTGTTTCCTCTACTTTTTTTGTTCCCCCTTTATCCTCCCCCTCCTTGTTTTCTCTTTCTCCCCTGCTTTCACGGAGTCTCCTCATTTTACTCCTCTCTTGGCCTTCATCCTCTCTCGCCCTAACATCCTATATCATTATTACTGTCTCACTAATTTCTGGCCCGTCCTACATTTTCTTCTCCCATTTTATCGTCCTTTCCATCACTCGATCCATCCCCTCCTTCCCTATTCTACTCTACCTCTCTCTACTTCCTCCTTGTCCCGCCCACTTTACCACTTCAATATCCCCTCTGTTTTCAAATATCTCCTACTATATATTCTCTTGATGCTCCTTCCCCATTCCCCTTCGATTACCCCTTCTCTCCTGTCCCCTAGCACTTTCACTCTCTTCATCCTCTCTCTTCGCCGCTATCTTCTTCTATCTCTTCCCCGTAATCCCAATGATCCTTATCCCCATTATCCCCATATTGTTGTGTTGGGATCGGCTTATGAGCTATTGGCAGTAGGAGTGGTACATAAAATGAAGCAGCAAGAAGAGACTTGTTATTCCGGGGCCATATGAGAGTATTTATTTCATTTGATTGATTTGATTTGATTTATTTATTTCTGTTTGATTTTCCTTCTTTTTTACAGTTTTACAAATATATAACAACCAAATCATTGAACATTTTACACATGACAAAAGAGTATATGTAAAACTCCAGTATATCTCCAAACTTTGGAGAATCAAATTAGTCACTTCATTATGAACTTCCACATAATATGTAAAACACAAGATGAAGAGAGAGCCAGCTAGAAAGAGGGTCTTGATCTAATGGTGATCAAAACTCAACTCTCTTCCTAGTTGAGGAACTTTAGTTATCTCATGAAGTTCTAGGAGTGACACAATGTTGGATGGGTGACTTAAACATGCTTTTGATTGGTATATGGTTAACTGTCAATCAGGGTTGCTATGGTATTATGGGGAGTGGTAATGGAGGGTGTAATTGACTTGGGCTAATTGGGCCTATGAGTCAAAGTTCTTAGAATGTGGTTCCTTGAAGTTAACTCTCTGGGGTGGTCATTCATGGTCAATGTTTATAATTACAAGATAATGGCGTCAGTGTCTAAGGATAATGGGGTTCTGTTTTAGATCATGGAAGTGGGGGAAGGTGAATGACTGAAAGGGAGACAGGAAGTGATACATGTACTACATAACAGCACCTTTCTTTGGGAAATGAGACTGTATCCCCTTCTTTTAATGATAATAATAATATTGGATTCTTATATAGCGCACGTATCCACCTTGCAAGGTGCTCAAGGCGCTCCAACATTACCCGGCTATGCTAGGCTGCCGATTTCGGCGCTCACAGCGTTCAAGGAATTCCTTCCTACCGGTACCCATTTAACACCTGGGTGGAGAATGGCAAGTGCAGATTAATGTCTTGCCAAAGGACATTCGTGCCGCGGCATAGAATATAGATTACAAAGTTATTACGGGAAGTGAAACCAGCATAATGTATTCAATTTACTGTCCACTTGACTATTTCCCTCTCTCTCTCTCTCACACAAAATTGTTAACAATAACATGGTCACAGCTATTCTATTTCTAAAATGTCTAATTTGAGTATAACAGAGCGTAAACATGAAGTATAATAAATGAAACAAATAGTTCAGTAACTTGTGCATACTTATGCACGATAACACATTCAATTTATCACAAAAGAATTAGCTAATCATATCATCTTGCAAAAGCGATTAACCACAAAATTTCATTAACAAAATCCTAAGATCAAGAATACAAATAATATCAATTCTATTTGTGTCACTTCAACTGTTACACCAATTATTTCATGTAATAACAGCAATAACAAGAAAGAAATTATACATGCTATAAATTCTAGCATCTGATCAACATGATAATAAAAGGAAAGTTTACAGGAGCGCTCTAGAAATGACAGTTTTCTATGTTTAGGAAGGCCTTTATGCACTTCAAATGAAGCATCAAAATAGACTTTAATGTTACTATGAATCCTATCCTGTTGAAGAAATATTTCCATGTCCATGTTAAATTAAAGAACAAAATGAACAAGTACTTTCAAACTTGTTAGAATTATCATATGACAAGCGTGAATCTAAACTCGTCCAATTCATTAACCTTGCGATGATACATACATTTGTTCAAAAAAATAAGAAACTAAAAGAAACTAATTAAAACATCTTGTCACAGCATTGTTTGGTCCTAATTAATTGTCCGTCTTTGAATCGTCCTCTGTGAATTGTCATGTTTGTCGCAAGTATATGGTCAATAATTAGTAAGTTTCTTCTTCATCTGCCTCGTGGTGGTGAGAACAAAAACAAATAGCTACAATAATTTGTTTAAACAAACTTAATATCTATATGCATATGGTTTGTTTAGTTTTCCAATATTGCAGAGACGATCTTCATTTTAATTATGAAAACTGACGTCTGCCAGTTTTAATTCCGTCATACTGCGACTGGTAACTGCATATATAAGCCCGGGTGAAAATGTAGATATTACATTCATTTAACTCTCCACTCAATTTAAAACAAAATTTTAGCTACAAAATATAAATACAGAACACGAAAGAATAATAGAATCAAAATAAAACACAATCACACAAGTTTTCTGTCCCTCTTTTAACTGCAGAAATGTTGCAGGTTTACAAAAGCCACAACAGAGGCGGCGCTCCCGGGGGGGCAGGGGGGGCACAGTGCCCTCCCACTTTTTCAAGTACCCCAAAAGTGCCCCTTTTTACATAGGAAAAGTGCCCCTTTAGCTTTGTAAAAGTGCCCCTTTTTACATAGAAAACGTGCCCCTTTTACTTTGACAAGTGCCCCTATTAATTTTTAAAAGTGCCCCTTCCCCTTTCCACCTCTGATAAGTGCCCCTTTTATTTTTACACTTACCCCTTTTCCGTCGACAAGTTCCCATTTTCCTTTGCAATAAGTGTCCATTTTCCATTCTCATAATATCTCTAGTAAGTGCCCCTTTTCAGGTACGAGAAGCGTCCTTTTTCACTTTTGATAAGCGCCCCCTTCACCTCTGATAACTGTCCTATTCAAATCTGAGAGGTGCCCCTTTTGCTTTGACAATTGCCCCCTTTCCTTTGTAAGAAGTGCCCCTTCCCCTTTTAATAACTACACCTTTTTAACTCGGATAAACGCACCTTATCTTTTCACATGTGCCTCCTTTCCTTTCTAATAAGTGCCCCTTTTCCTTATGATAAGTGCCCCATTAAAAAAGAGCCCCTTCTCATAAATGCCCCTTTTTACCTGTGAAAATAGTTCCTTTTCATTCTCATAAGTGCCCTTTTTCATCTCTTGTAAATGACCCTATTCAATTATGAGAGATACTCGTTTTACTTTGACAAGTGCCCCTTTTTCTCCTGATAAGTGCTCTTTTCATCTCTAATAAATGCCACTTTTATTTTGACACGTCCCCCTTTTCCTTCCTAATAAAAGGTCTTTTTCCTTCTTATAAGTGCCCCTTCCCCTTCTCATGATTACCTCTTTTCATCTCTGATAAGTGCCCCGTTTATTTTAACATGTGCCTCTTTTTCTTTTTAATAAGAGCCACCTCCCCCTTCTAATAAAAGCCCCCTTTCACCTCCGATAAATGCCCCTATTAAAATCTGATCGGTGCCCCTTTTTTCAACAAATGCACATTTCCCTTTATTATTAGTGCCCATTTTTCATTCTCATAAGTGCCTCTATTCAAATATGGTCAGTGCCCCTTTACAGATGCGATAAGTGCTCCTTTTCAACTCTGATAATTACCATTTTAACAATGATACGTGCCCCTTTTTCTTTCTAATAAGGAACCTATCTCTTTTTCATAAATGCCCCTTTTCACTTCTTATAAAAGCCCCTATCAAAATCTGATGGGTGCCTCTTTTCCGTCGACAAATGCCCATTTCCCATTCTCATAAGTGCCTCTTTGTTTAGGTGTAAGAAGTGCTCCATTTTCACCTCTGGTAATTAGCCTTTGTACTTTGACACGTGCTGCTTTTCTTTTCTAATAAGTGTCTTATCCCTTTTGGTAAGTGTCCCCTTTCCTCTCATCATTAAACGTGCCCCTAATTTCAAGCGACTAAGAGCAATTCCCCAAAGCTCGCTCGCTACGCTCGCTCGCATTTATAGATGTTATAATTATGTTACTTATCAAAGGTCTTTTCAGTCTTCCGTTATGAGAATGTGCTTATAATCCCATCAGGATTGGGTTTTTCCTCTTTATAAGATGTAATTTTTCGCGCTGCGACCTCACAAATCTTTAAAATTTTCCTCGCTCGCAAATGAATTTTCAGACCATCGCATCCAACTGCAAAGTATGATGCTTAACCAATATCTTATATGATGTATAAAGAGAAACAAATATTAAAATCATCCCTGATAATGTAATCACAATAAAGGGGTATATACCCGATGTCTAAAAACTTGCATCTTTTCGCTTTGAGATTTCCCTTTGAAGGTGCCCCTTTTTTTCCAGAAAGTGCCCTTTTTTGTTGGTGCCCCCCCCCCCACTCTGGAAGTCGCTCCGCCGCCTCTGCCACAAACAGTAATAAGCCAATTTATAGTCATAGGCTAGCTTGTGACATTACCATTAAATCACAAATTATATTGCTCACCTTGCTCAGTGTTTAGTGAACTGTATTCATTCAGATGTATGTACATGCATATGGAACAATCACCCTATAGTGGCAAGTACGAACTTGCTTTCTAAAGCGAACACCCTTCCTTCCACCCCAAAAAACAAAAACAAACAAACAACCACCAACGAGGAAAAGAATAAGAAGCAAAACTTGCTTTACTTATCAAGCGCTAATATGATAATGCGTTTCTGCTGACAATTTCCATTTATTCTATGGTGTTATTAGGCGGCCTCTGACCTATATAACAGAACAGGGTCACCGCGTATTGAAGGAGAAGGTGTGTGACAGGGATGTATTATAATTCTTTTCACGTTGCTTCGCCCCCCTCGCATTTTCTCTCTCTTTCTCTCTCGTATTCACTCTTTCTGGTTTTACACCTAATCACGTACTCGTCTACAAGTCCTCCTGCATCTACCTGGATGAGGATTGCATTTAAGTCCTTTCTAGTCCGAGTTGATGCAGCTTTCCATGTTTGAAGGAGGTGTATGTACTGCTCAGTTATCTCTCTAAAGTCCTTTCTGATACCTTCAGCGATGCTGTAATCGATGCGAAGAGCAACATATAGAGGGCTCCACAGATTAGGTGGAAGAAGCCCTGCTAGTTTCAGGATATTCGCATCTGTCACTTTCTGTTCATCCGATGGACTGAAATTTAAGAAGTAAAATTGTATTACGCTTAGGGAAAAAGTCACTGATTCTTTTTAATTCCCTCCCCCAGAGAAGAAATAAATATTAACTCTTCGAAATCGTACTATCAAAATAATTTCATAAATACATTAGATAGTGCACTTACAAGAGAACGAGAAATGAAGTTGACCTGGATAAGTGGCCTTTTGATTAACAGTCAAGTCGCGGCGCGGGGCAAAATTAGCCACACTTTTTTATAAGGTGTCTTCAAGCGTCCCTATCGGAATGAATTTCGAGATTTCAGACTTTCAGATACATGTACTCAAGAAAGGATTTAAAGCACAGGCCAAATAATGAAAGAATAAAGCCTAAAAGTTACGAGAAGTGGAGAATTCGTTCATTTAAACCTCTCCCTCACAATTGAAGAGCTCGGTTCCAAAAGGTACTACATCCATAAATCAAAGTTCTGAGAAAACACGATTTTTTAATCATCATAGTTAGCAATGTCAGTTTGGAATGATACTTTGGCTAATTATGCTATTGTTTGATACAAGTATAAAACCACTCTTTTTAAAAAATCTAAGTTTCCACAAATATTTGTCATGAAGTTATGTTTTTTTAATTTTTGTGGATGTAGTACCTTTTGGAACCGAAATTGGATGTAGTACTTTTTGGAACCGAGAATCTTGAATACTGCAAGTTACAATGCATAACTTGAATGGATATAGTACCTTTTGGTACCGAACTGATTTTTAAATGCCATTTTTAACTTTTTGGGAGAAATTCAGCTTTTTGGTAGTGTCAGTGAATGAGGCTACTGGAAATATGTACATTAATGCAACAAAAAAACCAAAAAAAAATTGGGAAAAATGGATGTAGTACCTTTTGGAACCGAGCTCTTCAATTTAGAAACTGAGTTATTTTTTTCTCCTGGACTCCGTAATCTGTATTCATATAGGTCTGTTGTTGAGACGTATATAAGACTGCAGTCGTATCCGGACGACTGTCCCTTGGATTATTGGCCCCGGGCATCTACCTTCACGATAATTACCACCGAAACTACAGGGTTAATGTATGAAAATACTAATACTGTAATACCTCGGCATTTTTACATCTAGCATTTTTTAGCTCTGACATTTTTAGCTCTTACTGTTTTTCACCGAACCCCCCTCCCCAAGAATTGTAAATTGAAAATAATTATTCAGGCACCTATCAATACATTTTCAGGCAGCGAGATGGTCTCTTTGTACTTTTTTGTTCTCTTGTCAAGATAAAATGTACATGCATTTGATGACGAAATATTACATCCACTAAAATGAATGTAAACAAATACTCAGACGCTTCGCTCGCTCGCACAGTTTAGAAACCAGTTAGCTGTTATTCAGGCAAAACACATCCGCCCCGTCCTGGAAAATCTTGGAACCAGCGGGACTTGAACCTGCCATCTACTGCTTGCCGGGCAGCGACTCTACCACCAGGCCATCACTGGTCCATGGCACAGTCACGATGAACTAGAAACAAATACCCAAGCTCTCCTGATTCATTCTGACTTATTAATATTCATTAGTCCGCCATAGGACAATAACTTTTATAAATGTAATGCTTCCTGGGAGAAATTTCAATTATTTAAACATATTTGTGGCTTACACCCAGTAAATAAGATCGATTGATCGATCTGTAATTGAAAAAACAAGTCAGAAAAAATCTTGGAACCAGCGGTACCTGAACCTGCCATCTACTGCTTGCCGGACAGCGACTCTACCACCAGGCCATCACTGGTCCATGGCACAGTCACGATGAACTAGAAACAAAGACCCAAGCTCTCCTGATTCATTCTGACTTATTACAAACAATATTTTAAAAACCCGTAGTCCTATCAAAAAATACCCCCTAGTCTCTCGGAGAGTCAAAGGGTGAGGAAAATGTAAGATAGCGAATTTAACTTATGGTGGAATGTGGGGAAATGCAAAGCATTACATAAGGCCTGCTGGTCTTAAAACTTAATACTAATCCTGGTGATTGATAATACCTGTTGGAGGGTAAACACCTGAATGGTGTCGAATACCCCATGAGAGCCCACTAGGCCACTACTATGACTATGAGGCTGTTCACACCGGCAGAGATAGCGCGGTATAGCGCGCGCTAGACCGCGCTATCTCTGCGGTGTGGAAGGTACAGCGTCGTTTCGGTCCGTCCAACAGCGAGCCACGGCGAGCCAAAACGGCGTGCCACTGGACCACCTCTTGGGGGTGGTCCACGAGAGATAGCGCGGTCTAGCGTGCGCTAGACCGCGCTATCTCTGCCGGTGTGAACCCGAGCTACGATAGCACGCCGGAAGTCATCGTTCTACACGCGGGGAATTTTATACTCATTCTATTTTGTTGCGATCTGAATCTGAATCGGTACAACTCAACACTCCTAATTTTATTGAGTAAAACGCGTCGGAACATCTTGAAAATAGAAATATAGTAAGTAATGTGGGACCTGACTTTACTAAACGTACTTTTTAAGCTGTTTTTCGTGGGTTAGCAGATATGGTGTAGAATCTATAGGGGAGAAATTATCACCAGAAAGAATAACGAAGGGCTCGGTTCCATACATTGCAAAAAATGTTTGCTACAACCCGAGGGCCTCGATTTTTAATTTGAACATTTATCTGTCTGATTAAAATACAAGAGTCTAGTTAAATCAAAGAAATACATGCACAATGTAACTACAATGCCATGAAATAAACGTAGGCCGGCTAGCATATAGGTACAGCGATATCGATCGAGCTCTCAACTACGGGTTCGTAATAGCGCGCGAAATCTTTGACCGCTCAGACCTCATGACGTCACGCGTCATGGCAACGGGACCTCTCAAAAAAGGGGGTGCTACGATAGACCGCGGTCAAAGAATTCGCGCGCTATTACGAATTAGGAGTGTTGAGTTGTACCGATTCAGATTCAGATGGCACAAAATAGAATGAGAATAAAATTCCCCGCGTGTAGAACAATGACTTCTGGCGTGCTATCGTAGCTCGGGTTCACACCGGCAGAGATAGCGCGGTCTAGCGCGCGCTAGACAGCGCTATCTCTCGTGGACCACCCCCAAGAGGTGGTCCAGTGGCACGCCGTTTTGGCTCGCCGTGGCTCGCTGTTGGGCGGACCGAAACGACGTTGTACCTTCCACACCGCAGAGATAGCGCGGTCTAGCGCGCGCTAGACCGCGCTATCACTGCCGGTGTGAACAGCCTCTATGAGTCTTTAGACAGAGCTTGTCCACTGCCTGGTCCGTTTTTGTTGTCCCGAATCCGGTGAGAAAAATAAATTACCATCAACACTTAAAACGGAGACAGTCCTTGCATTCATAGCTTTTTTCTCGACGGGTGTATTTTCGGAGATTGCGCGATTAATGCCTAGGTCACATTTGCCACGGCGGCCGTGGGGTCTAAAATATCTATGAGGCTGTTCACACCGCAAGTGGGGACCGTGGGCGGACCGTGGATCGCGCTATCGTAGCGCGACCCACGGTCCGCCCATTGGGATTCACACCGCAGTGAGATAGCGCGGTCTATCGTAGCACCCCCTTTTTTGAGAGGTCCTGTTGCCATGACGCGTGACGTCATGAGGTCAGAGCGGTCAAAGATTTCGCGCGCTATTACGAATTAGGAGTGTTGAGTTGTACCGATTCAGATTCAGATCGCACCAAAATAGAATGAGTATAAAATTCCCCGCGTGTAGAACGATGACTTCCGGCGTGCTATCGTAGCTCGGGTTCACACCGGCAGACCGCGCTATCTCTCGTGGACCACCCCCAAGAGGTGGTCCAGTGGCACGCCGTTTTGGCTCGCCGTGGCTCGCTGTTGGGAGGACCGAAACGACGTTGTACCTTCCACACCGCAGAGATAGCGCGGTCTAGCGCGCGCTAGACCGCACTATCTCTGCCGGTGTGAACAGCCTCTATGGCCAATAGCAATTATAGGGCCGCCGCAGCATTCCCACGGTCACATACGGTAGCAGTCACATATATGTTAGGGTAGCCGCACGGCGTATTTTGAATTTTTGGAGACAGAAAACCTGCGGCTGCCGCGCGGCCTTTGAAGTGATGACGCACGGTCGCCTTAGGGCATCCTTGCGGCGCACCGCGGCGGCCGTAGGTTTTTGACAAATACCAAGGCAGACCCAAGGTAGCCGCAATTCCACCGTACGCCCGACGTATGGGCGCCGCGGAACCGCTCTACGGCATGGCCACGGTGTGTCTTATTGTCTAATTGCTACGGCGAACCTAGAAATGAAAAAAAGTTATAACTCCGCGTTATAATCCCGCGGCGCCCCGTACGGCCTGTAAAGATATGCCTAGATTTCATTTGGCCTGCGATTAGTCTACGAAGCCCGTATCCTGCCCGTATCCCCTTTTCCGTGCGGCCTCCGCGCGGAGGTAGGAGGCGGCCGTGAGATTTTCGTACGGATACACGGGCTCCGCGGCCTCTACGATTTTGTTTCGTGAGAAGTTATACAAATTTGAAAAATCGTAAGCCCGTAGCCCGTAGACATTTCGTAGGTGGCATTGCACAATCCCCGCACGGGCATCGCGTGGAGGTCTCATGCTGATCGTGCAGAAAACGCACGATTTTTCGGTGAACATGCGGGCA
Source organism: Mesocentrotus franciscanus (assembly GCA_037976565.1). Lineage (NCBI taxonomy): Eukaryota > Metazoa > Echinodermata > Echinoidea > Camarodonta > Strongylocentrotidae > Mesocentrotus > Mesocentrotus franciscanus. The sequence goes on along the minus strand of CP137679.1, from coordinate 3,395,459 downwards.
AAAAAAACGCTCAAAACGGCACGGCGGCTGCACGGTCACCGCGCCTTCTCCGCGCAACCTATTCAAGGAAGCTGCACGGGCTACGTACGATTTCCGTGAGGAGACTGCACGGCTAATGCACGATTTCCGTACAATCTCCGAGCAGCCTATCTACGGATTTGCCCCGGCCTGCCCCCGAGGGTCAATACAAGAAATGGCACGATGCTCGTAGATAATGTAAACACAAACATCGTAGACCGTATTCTCCTACGATGCCCCAAAAATCGTACGAAAAATCGTAGATCAATTTATCGTACGGCGCCCGGGGCAAATGTAATCTAGGCAATAGGGATACAGCCTAGGGTGACCCTGAGACCATCGCAGATTGTCTGCGGCCGCCGCAGGTCGGGGGCGTACGGCCGCCGTATCCTAGCCGTAGAGCAAATGTGACCTAGGCATAATGGGGACATTGTGCTCTGTGTGGGATTCGAGTACGGAGCGGGGGAGGGGATAATTGAAGAAAAAAACAATATTTAAAAACGGACAGAATCTTAACTAAAGAAGTGCTTGAGGACAAAAACGTCGTGAAAAAAAAATACTTAACCGTTACAATTGAAATTTGTAAGCAATGTTCTGGTCGTAACTCCAAACCTCTTTTAAATTTCTCAAGGCTCCAAGCTGAATCCACCGAGTTCTGATCATTTTCGGAAGATATAGCATTTTTCAAATGTTACATAGAGAGCATCAGTACACGATAATCTTATAGGCCAGTAGCCTGTCCGGTTCTATTCACTGCACTCTCTTTGTAACACACGAGAAATGAGATTTAACCCCCCCCCCCAAAAAAAAAAAATTAAAACTTTTAAGTTTCAGTGTAATTCCTTGCGAAACTCACCGAATACACTACAGAATGTTGCCAATCAAAATCTTGTTGTATTTCATCTCATCAAAAGCTTTTTTTAAATAATTATTATGGCAGAAAAATTATGATTAGGATATCATAACACAGAAAAAAGGTTACGCTATACCACGAAATAGATTTCAAGGTCACATTTAGAGACTTAAATTAAAAGCTAATAAAGTTGTTTATACTTTTTTTTTGTATACGCTCTGTATAAACTTTACAAGGGGTATAAATAGTTACATATATATGGTTACATATATAAATATATTTATTTACGTATAATCCCACATGCACACACACACACACACACACACTTACATATATTGAGGTTCTACTCACATTTCAACAGTGGATTGTGAAGGAGTGTCCTGTTTTGTAATCCTTTCGCCGATCCCTGTCATGAGAGTAAATAATAATATTTAAACAAATTGTTTGGCTGACTGTTGGGTTCCCTTATGATATTATGCGAACGCGAACACATGAAGTGAAAAGAGGTGACTGATAGCTAAAAAGATATCTACCATATTTCTTAGAATTCTCGACAGGTGGTAATACAAATTTAATTTATGATTTCTCACTGTCACGTCAACTGTATAATGTACATTAAATGTATTTCAAACAGTCGTGCAATAACTCACACACAATAAATATTTGTACATTTGAGAATCTACACTAATTGATTTATACTTTACCCCCCTCCTCCCAAATCAAAAAATAAATAAAAATGATATGATTAAACCCACCATACCATTAGGCGACAAAATGAGAAACGAAACGTGTACTGAAACAGGCTGCTAGAAAAAAGTTTTCGTCACAAAAAGTTAGAGGGCTGTACCTATTTTATCCCCCTATTGTCTCTGTAGAAATTAGAGCTTTTACAAATACCAGGGACGGTATTCTAATTTTATTTCAGTGAGATAAAGTACATTTTAAATTTTTTTTTATCCGTATTCTGAGAATCATCATACTGAGATTTAATCTCGCTAAGAGAGAGAGAGAGAGCGAGATGAAATAGCTCCTTACCTATTTGAACTTTTATTTTATTTTTGCACGTAAAATAAGATGGGCATTAGCGTTAAGTCCGCGCGTATCATGTGTATAACTGTAATGGGCAAGCAATTAAGACGAAATAGATTGATAAAATCTGAGATAGAATGTGGTCTCAGAATACCGATTATTGTATAAAGATATAATCAAAACATTTTAGAGATTAAATCGTGCTCAGAATACCAGTCCTCGTATGTACCCTCACAACTGGTTACAGATTAACAAACAATTATGTGCACAAAACTATATTTTTTTAATTGTCTAATGGAAACAGGCTCCCCATATTTTCTACATGTACCTGTACCTGAGCTTCCTGCGCCTTCGTTTCAAGCTTTAGTATATATTAACAAGGGTTTAATACATTATCGAATGCTTTCACACGAATGACGTAAGAAATAATTGACATTTGATCAAGAGCCAATTGGTCCAATACCCAGATCACCTATCTTCAATTAGTCTACACCAAATTTTTCCACTATACAAATGGTCCATTCATCGTTTCGTCCAATCATCATTTAGTCTAAATAGCCAATAGGGCTAATAGTTATCATGCCTATGATCTCTAATCGCTTGGTTCTAATTGGCAATTCCTCGAATCAGTAATTTGTACTACTTGGTCCAATAACCACCTGGTCCATCATAATTCGGCCCACTTACCATTTTGTCTGTAATAAAATGGTATGAACCCCAACTACTACAACAAAAATTTAGTCCATACACATTTCGTCCATAGTTCAGTTCATCTTAAGGTGATCTTTCTTAAGTTTGTCTATATATTAATTTCTTCGTCACCGTATGGTTCAATGAAATATTTAAAAAGTAGTGGTGGCCTTTACTTTGCCTAGAGTTAACACTTAGTTATGAACATACAAAACAAAACCCAATAAATATTGGCCTACATGTAAATCATTATATCAAGTTTTGATGGTAAAGTCGCTTAACCTTAACTTCTAGTTAATTAAATATTGCGATCATTTCATGTCTGTTTTGCGTGTATGCACCACAGGTCGAGTTGCACCGTGCACATTACCAATAGGATGTCATTTTGCCGCAATAGGTCCTTTGTGATAAGCTATGAAATATTGATACTCAGGGTTTAGAACAACAAAACATCTGCATAAAAGTTTTACCTTCGAAACGTGTGTTGAATTTGATCGTCTGTGTAGAGGTTTTAACCACTTCAAGTGTCACCAATGTATCATCACTCTCCTTGGTTAGATCGAGCATAATGTACCCTGTCACTTTCGTTTCCAACCTCATGTCGCTGTCCTGAATAGCCTGAGGAAATTGCCAGATTATATAATTAATTTGCATTCATGATTGTATGACATATTCGCCAAAACGCAGATGTAGAGAGTACTGATGAAAATAATGAAGACAAATTGCCTTTTTCCAACTTTTTCCAATCAATTCCATCGTTTCGCATCTAATTTCGTAAATTTACATTTCGTCATCCCCGGCTCTCAAAGTACAATTGCATGAACCGATTTCGTAATTTTTCAGTGAATTTCGTCAAAGCGTCATTCAAATTCGTCACCCGTTTCGCTTGCTATAATTATATACATGTATGTGTTACGTTTATTACGTCTTTTCCTTTCTACCCGAAACCTGCTTTGTGTATGTGTAAAAAAGACTATATATATATATATATATATATATATATATTCCTAGTAGCGTAGGTCTATGAATATTTATTATCATTATCATCACAATCAGAATGATTCCATTGAGTTCGTTGGCACTTTGTTTTACTCTTTCTCTAGTTGGCTCTGCATTGATTGTTCTACCTTTTATCATGAACTGTTCTTGTTTCCACATGGCCATTTGTTTCAATTTATTTTAACTGAGTATAGCAATTCCAATAACAACAGTACACTTACAGGTACATCTGATTTGGGACCCTTCTCACCCAGCTGGCAAACGACTCTTCCTAGTGTTCCCTTCCGTAAAACAATATCATCGTCATCGCCCTTCACAGGTCGGAAATCGGGGTCATCTAATGTATGGACTTCCTTCTGAAAAATGATATGTACAAAAATGAGTATGATAAAGTTATCTAAAAATTATCTAGTAGATAGAATTCATATGTACACTTGTATTATTCACCTACTCTCGGATTTAGGTGTACTTCTCCTAAAGTACGCGCTGGAATCGTCCTAAGGAATAAGCCGTGGTTGCATGGGTCAACCAATTCACTTAGATTAGTGAAAATGGGCTTTATCTGTCAGGAAAATAGGAAATGGCATTGATTGAGAAAAACAACCAGAACAGTATAGGGCTAGGGCCTTCTATTCACAGTAGAGATGTCATAGATAAGTCTAAAAGTATATTTTAGGCATCGGGATATTCATTTGTTTAATCGATATTATGAAAGTGGAAAAGTTACAAGGTATAGTCTAAAATGCAAGACAGTTATCAAGATGATGACCAGACCATGCTCGATGAATATTTACGACCAAGACTAATAGAGCAACAACACAAAATAATAATATCGTTATTGAAAGAACCAAAATATGCCGAAGTAGGTTAAAGTTTCTTTTTATCATACAAATACTTATAGTTAAATTGATAAATTTGCTTCATTTTTGAAATATGACAAGGGTCGAAAACTGTTAATTTGCGACAGACCTTATTAATGGGCTTGTACCACATCCTTACCAACGACGCCAAGATAAACAAAGCCTTGCTGCAGTGATCAGGCTTATATTCGCCCCTAAATGGTGGTGTCAATGTCTGTTTACCCATTTTCGATCATGTGGCTTCTTTACGAAACGAATCTCCAGAACTGGTTTTCTGGAGGGAGGCATGAGTGTGGGAAGAAACGACATGCATGACAGTAATATGCCCTTCAGAAATAGCATGTTCCGAATTAAGGCAATGAATCCTCCAGAAAAATGGCTGATTGAGACCTCTAGCCATCGTTCTTTTACGGAACAAATAATGTTGTCGGGATCCGAAAGCCGTTTAGGTGTACCTTCAAATAAAACAAAACGAATTCAATTTAATAAAAAAAAACGACAGGAAACTATTTCAAGAATTTTCTTACCTCTTTAATAGGCTAAACATAATTATGCGTCCATTTTTTGGCGACTTGAATACAATGCAAAAGGGGAAAATTACAAAAGCCAGACAAACTTTATTATATAATTGTTTGTACTACAATAAATATAAACTTTGCCGATATGACGACTAAATATTGATATATTTTGTCAATTCAATTCAATGAACAATTATTTCCGTCACAAAATCAAATAAACATTATTTTCATGGAACATTTATCTCATGAAACTCTCCTGGATAAAAGAGGGGGGAAATGCGTACCTAGGCCTTAATCTGTTAATGGAGGAAATTAAAAAAATCTTTTCCGATGACCGTTACTGATCTATCCTTATAACACACTACAAACTGTGACATTTTCTGTGACAATTTTTTTAAATGTATAGCATTTACAAAGAGCCCCTGTAACAACAAAATTGGTTTAAAGCCCCACTGCACTACTTGTAGCTACTTGCTCCCTTTATATAGAAAACAATGCCTAAGCGGTGCCCGTTGGTCCCCCATGCTCCTCTTTTTCTTAGGTTAATTGAGAGCTGAGTTGATGAGATAACCGCCTGTCAGTGACCACGCTGGGTGGTCTAATCGCTCCTGGCCAAACTAGTGCAGGCGAGCTTTAAAGTTGTTGAACTGATTGGGATGCAAATATTATCATAATAGGTGGATCTTGACATTACGTGTACATGTATTCATCATTCATAATGTATGACAATCAACGTCAGAGGATTCATTCAATTAATGGACATCCTCATACAATGCTTTTTTGGCAACATTGCCATTTTAATTCGGGCCGTGTTTTATAACTTTTGCGTTGATAAAACTTATAGGAAACAAGAAAAGTGATTAACGTCAGGGTATGGTGGATTCTACTGGAAATTTTGTTACCACATTGTCGAACTTAGTAAATATGAGGTCATGAATGGGTGTCAAATTTTTATGAGCCTTTCTGAGAACCATTCTTAACATATGTCGACGTATTTTGAGTTCCCGACTGGTATTGTAGACATTTTTGGTGAATATTTTCAGAGCATTGATGTAGCCGCCATCGCCATCCACAATTTAGAAACGGCATCGATCATATGTCCTTGATCATATGTCAGATCTTATGTCACATTTGCTACTAAACGTTGTGACAATGTCCATACAGCTATAACCATAGTTCGCCAATTGCGGAGCTTGGGGAGTTATGCATCCCCACATTAAACACGTTAACTTTAATATGAAAAGTCTGCAGTGGCATTGATGGCCACAGATGATCTCGATTTGCAGAGGCGAATGCCCCCCTCCTCCCATTACCAACAAAACATGAACGCACACCTTAGAATACTAGAAAAATCATAACTGATCCCATAACAATTGTGCTTGATTAGGATTCGGGTTGTAGACCTATGCCAATGTAGGGTATATCCAGTAAATTATACCCCAGTTCACTAACTTTTATGCAAATTATTATGTGATTTTCTTTTTTCACAGCCCGAACATGTTTATAGGACTCAGTCTGTAGGTGTGAACGAATTTTCCCAACCTTTTCCACTTTCCTTTGGGATACCCCAAGGCTCAGTTCTCGGCCCCCAACTTTTTACAATATATGCTTCTCCAGGTTGTCGCATTGCACGTGATCATGGTATTCAATGTCATATGTATGCAGACGATCTTCAGTTATACATTCCATTTGATGTGAATAGTCGGGATGACCAGTTATCTGCAAAAACACGTATTGAAACATGTATTTCTGAACTAAAATTGTGGTTAAACATTAATAATTTAAAGCTGAATGATGCAAAGACCGAACTAATCACTTTTACATCTAAAAGCAATCAATCAAAAGTTCATGTTGATCAAATACAAGTCGCTGATTCAAATATTTCCTCTTCTTTATCTGTGCGAAACTTGGATGTCATCTTAGATAGCATGATGACAATGGGTATTCAAGTGAAAAGAATTTGTCAAAGTGTTTATTCCCAGATAAGAAATGTCTGGAGTATCAGGAAGGTTCTTTCAGATAAGGCAGCTGCTGTAATCGTTCACGCATTAAAAACATCACGGCTAGATGGTGGAAATTCTTTGCTTTTTGGTATAACTCAGCAGCATTTAAGGAAATTACAATATGCTCAGAATTCTGCTGCACGTATTCTTTCAAGTGGTAGAAAGTTTAAGCACATTACCCCTACACTTATTGCACTACTGACACTGGCTTCCTGTAAAACAGATAATTTAATACAAAATTATTTTATTAACATGGAAGGCAATGCATGGATATGCTCCTGTGTACATTTCAGATTTGTTGACTGTTTATAACCCTAAAACTAATTTCCGGTCTGCAGGTAAATACCTGCTTGAGAGTCCTCGAACACGCTCTCTTCTAGGGGATCGATCATTTACTGCCTGTGCATCGAGATTGTGGAATGGTCTTCCCCAAATCCTTCGCTCTTGTCACCAGTTATCCACTTTCAGAACTGAACTAAAGACATACCTATTTCAGATTGCTTACAATTAGTCACTGCTTTTTTGTCTTTCCCAGTTAGAATCATGAACAGACATTTTTGGTAGTGTTTCAGTCTCATCAGCGCCTTTGATTAGGCAGCTAGATATTGGCGCTATATAAATACCTGGATTGGATTGGATTGGATACTTGCGGAATGGCTGAAAACGTGATTTATATTAGTTACCTGACTGATTCCAGGAATACAGTATGGTCTTTACATTGTTAGGAGCAGTGACAGATGCACAGTGAGGTATTATCAGCTTTGCCGGTTTCTTAAAGCGTAGCCCGGACGGGTAACACTGGAAGCCATGGCTGACTAGAAGCTCGTCCTTATTAAGTGTGAGGCCCTCTGGAATATCGGTCAGTACTATAAGGCTGATTTTCTCATCTTCCTCAAGGGCACCAGATGGAATGTGGAGTGTAAGCCCATGGGATTTTGTAGACAGCTTTCCTCCAAGGGCCCCAAACTTTCCAGTTGCAGATCTACCATCTAATAACAGCAATGCAAATATATCTATTAACGGCATTCTGTACAGTACATATATATTTTACAAGCTCTGACGTCACAGGCCAGAACCTCCTGCTAGAGATACAGTACATGTACATATAGGAACATGTAGTCTCATTTCCCTGATTCACTTCATTTTTTGTTGTATTTGCGAAAATAACAACGTCAAGAGGATGTAGGAAAAGACAAAATTGTTGTTTGTTTATAAAGAGACAATTGGTTACTATTTATAAAAAAAATGGTGTTGTTTATGTTTGTTTACCGTTGAGCTGACGCCGGACCGGAGATTCTTGCCTGTGACCTCAGATACATCAAAATAAAATGAATCAAAAATTCTTAATTTGGAGGTGAATATACCTATGTGCTTTTGCAGACAAATATTCACCTACCTCAGATGAATAAAACGTATCTCACCTAAGGCATGGTCTATTGGCTCTACACTGTCCGTTCCATCACTTTGCGCCTTTTCCAGAAGATTGTCATAATCGTTCTTCTCAACCTCCGTAGTTCCTCTGTTGGAAAAAAAAAACATACAAATAAACAAACCTTACACAGTAAAAAAAAACTTATTTATTCATACCCCTTGTAAATTTGATGTATTTGGTATGTTTTTCGTTACTCAAGAATGAAAGGTGGACTGGTTGAATTAGGGCGTTTGTTGAATACTTTTAGATGTAAGCTTTGATAATGTCATATTCTCAAGAAACATAAATCATGACAAATCAATTTCGTACGTACTTCAATGATTAAAAAACTTGGTAAAGGTATGAATAATTTAGTTGTTAACTGTACATTGAATTACGTTGAAGGTCATGTACCTATTGACGTGTAGCGAATTATCTTTCAATTTGAGGAAACCCCTTGACTCCGTTCCAGATAACTACATCACCATGAATCAAATTCGATGCAGTTGTTGCTCTCATGTAACTACTACTTAACTAATTAAAAAAATAACAATAATATTTATAATAATGATAATAATAATTATGATGATGATGATGATGATAACTTCGTAAACTTAGCATCCGAATTAACGTTACGTTCATTCAAGTTCGTGCGAAATTGAATGACTATGTAGATCAACATTCAAAAAGCTAATTGCGTCGTTCAATTTCATTTGGTAGCATGCGATTTCATACTCGTGTCACGGAGACGTGCAAAACGAGCATTCAATTTAGAAAAGCGTGCAAAGAGCATTCAAATTCGCGCCGGACAGACGGTGGTATGTATTGGAGCATTCAATTTCGTGATTAGGCATACATATGTGACATTTGTGCATTGCTTTTCATTTTATGGTAATTTGTCACTTCTGTTTGAATAATTTAATGCTAAGTTTATTTGTAGGAATGACATGCGTATTCGTTAACAGATATCTGTCATTAAACAGGTAACTGTCACCAGAGAAGGTGCACAATTTGTGATTTCTCTTCTAAGCACAAGCTATATATACACAGATCCTGGACAGCGGTAGAGTTGAGCTTTAATAGACATGGACATAATGGAAACAAAATGCAATGGTGAATTTAAAAAAAAGATGTAAAATGAAAAGAGAGAAAGATTACCTACTCAATCAAGATTGATCAAAACAAACCATTTAAAAAATAACCTCATTTATAATGAAAAATATGAAGACATGTATAAAGAAATGTTTCAACAAAAATAAAGATCGAAAGAAAGAGAAAACATTAAATGCAATACAAATGTATCAGACAAATAAGAAGATTGTAGCCTATAATGTGAAATCATGTCAGAAAAGATCATAGTGAAAAGAATAAATAAATGAACATGAAAAAGTGAATATCCGAATAAACATCGAGCCTCATACAATGATTATGAGTTCTAGTTTTAATTTGAATGACCCGATTGCGAAAGAGGTTGCCCATAGACGAAAATGAAACCGCAATTTGCCAAAGAATTCTCCTCCCACTCAACATTGGCGAAATTGAATGACGCTTACGCATTTCCAAATTGACTGAACCAAGCTTTAATTTGAATGTGCATGTTTAGAAAATTCGGTGACTCGAAACGAAATTGAATGCAAAAAGTTTAAAAATGAAACAGGGGAGCAACGAGTGGAGAAAATTCGCTCGAACATGAATGCACGTTAGTGAAATTGATCGCTGCTTTGACGAAATTGGCCGGGAAAACCTATAATAATAATAATAATGCTAACAATACTATGGGTCTATATAGCCCTTATCACGTCGACAATGTTTCTAAGCGCTTTACAGATAGGGGACAAACCCCAAATTTGATGTGTTTTACAGGTTTTACCTGGCCTACTTTGTTTAAAGGACCCTAATGAACCACATCGAATGGCAATATCACTTTATGACATATTGTCATAGAAGATGGCCAGACTGTCATGAAACGGATGAAGAGGAAGAATCATTAAAGCATTCCCTCCACTCTCGAGACCACGCGGGACACAGATGACTTATCATCGCTATCCTGCAGGGGCGTCATATATTATAGACGTTGTCATACGGCATATCAGGGGGGAGAGGAGAGGGGAGATTTGGGGTATTCTTCTTTATCATCACTTACAATCTGTTCATACCTGGGTTCTTTGACGTTGTAAGTGCTCTCAGCATGATGGAAGGCTTTGGTTTCAGTCTCGGAGTGTCTGTAACGAGATCTCTTGGTATACAGCTTACCAGGGACAGGATCCTTGACGAGCAACTTCGGCAGACTGGTACTCGTGCTCGTCGATAAAGAAAGAGGTTTCGAGGGTGAAACGTTGTAATCTTCGAACACTTCAAACCCATCATAATTAGCGCCGTCGTAATAAATTGCCGGTTTATTCAATTCGCGCTGGGACCAACTTCGCATTCTTTCTGCTGAGTTGAATTGGTGGATGGCCGACTCTTGCGACTGAAACTGCAGAAACGACAGATACATTTTGGTTAATTCTTTATTTTGAAGGCCTGAAGAAGCTGTAAGTAAAGCAGTTGTCAGCTAACCAAAACAGATTCAAATTCTGCTTGTTAAAAAAGAAACATTATTCAGCTGGGCAAGCAAGTTTGTCAGATTCAAAAATTGTTTTGCATTTGATTAGGCAAAATGAGATCGATCGATTCCTCATTTCTCGTCCCCTTTTTATTATTAATGTTTAACAAAGCCTATAGAAGAAAGCGAAGCAACTGGGACAATGTAGACAATGAAGTACAAATAGCATTACTAAAAAATATTTAAAAAACAAAAAAACGTAATAGTTTATAGTACGATTTCCACTTGCTTCAATCATAATGTACATGAATTACAAGAACTATTGACATGATTGACAATTTATCTAGGAAATTCTTAATCATTATTTAAAAAGAGAATCAGAAAAGTTCGTTTAATCACCATTTCTTGGAAACTTCGATCTTGCTGTGCATAAGCTTGGGCACTTGTAGGGATGGATGGTAGAGAGGCTAGCCTCGTCTTCTCGAAATGCCCAGCGGGATTTGTGTTGACTCTCCTCCAGTCATCTCCTGGGCGAGGTGCAGTGTCCACTGTGTTGTGGACACTCCTTGGTAGTCGCTCATCACGGTCGCGGAGGACGTCGAAGGAATCAGACGAATCTGAACTCGTCGTCGAATCCGTCGACCAATAGTAAATTGGCTCTTGTATGGCACCGCGTATGGCGTCTACCCAGTTGTTGCGTTGACGTCTGAATAAATATTTGCATATGGTGAACAAGCCAGATATGTTCTTAAATTCTGTTCTTCATGTCAGTCAGATAACGAAATTTGAATTCCTTATTACAATGATCGAAATTCTACCTAAGTAGGACACATTTCGAAAAGCAAAATATTGAATGTAAAAAAATGACATTGAATCTCATCATATCCAAGATTATTCTACTATGGACCTTTGTTAAACATGAAGCGGGAAAAGGGGTAACCCGCAAAGAAAATTGTTTCGGGGCTTAGTAGCAACTATCAATAAAGTTCACAATACTTTGATAATCAAGAAGAGGTAAAAAGGGCTCTCGAATTGTTTTGAACTTGTAAATAATAACCATCGTGAGTCTAAAGCATGAGTATTCTACCCAGTCTGGTCTTTCTTTTCCTATTACAATGCCGCAAACTGGACTCCCAGAGTTCTATCACCTATGCATATACATATACATATACAGTTCATTTTCTTCTATTGCTCAACATAACTTTTCGAGAAACAGAATATCTGAAAACCTCACTTGCTTTCAGCCTTCAGATAAATATTTTTCACGCCGCACTGGATACAGAGGAACGTTTCGAGGTTATGCGGTGATACGACCACTTTCTCTGGAAGATTAATTTCAGTGGAGCATCCTTTTACCAAGAGTTTCTTGGTTGCCTTTGCTCCTACAAGATGCTTCGAGTATCCTAGAAGGTACGTTTGGCCAGCATATGACACAAGTCGCCAGTACAAGGGGTTCAGTTGGTGATAGATGGACTGCAAAGAGGAAGGAAATACATATTTAGCTATCTATTGATTGATTGATTGATTGATTGAAAAGGTTTTATTAAGACTGCACTTCGCAGCCAAATGGCTGAATTATGTACAATTTACATTGGCAATAATACATACAAATTGTGTGCAAAAAGACGGATTAACTTTGATAAGAACAAGATGCTGTTTGCACAAAGTATAATATATATAACAAAATTCATGACCAAAATGACTAAGGCAATAACAAACATATCGTAAAAGACAGAGATAAGTGGCAAAGGAGGTCAAGTTATATGTTGTGAGGTGACACAAGAGTGGGTCAAAGGATGAGCAAGCAGTCCCTTTGCTCTTACACACTCTCAGACACGTTCTTCTGACAAGCTTCTCTCATTTCGCCCACCCCCCCCCCCCACACACAAAAGAATTTATCAGAATCGGTTTCATATCCATTTTTGAATGGTGTAAAATTCCATCACATTTATATACACTAAACTCATTATAATTTGAGAAATAATAGCATTGCAATTATGTTCATTCTTTATGGGATGTCGTTTGCTTAGGCAGGATTGGTTCATATTGTGACGGCATTAAAACATCGTTATTTTTCTGGCGAATCTCTCGCATATCCCAGATGCTATGGAGGTGGTTTTATTTGTAATTTTCTTTGAACAGGCACTTTAATCAACAAAGCACACTCCCATTCTCACTCCTATACACACTCCTATTCTCACTCCTGTAATCACTTCCATTGACGCTCATATGATGGACACTCTTATAAACACTCACATTCACACTCCCATCCTGATCACACAGAAGTTCTAAATACCCTAGCTAAGGTCTGCTCGCCCATCCCTGGACTTCTCTTGTGTCAAGAAGTGTTGGGTATTTCAAAATGTAAATGACAAAAAACAAGAAATCTCCCCCCGGCCTTCATACATTGGAGTAAAATAAGTACATGAATTAAAACCTTGAACACCATCTGATCTTAATTGCCATGTAATGACTGCCAAAACCTTATCACTATTCAATTATATATTTATACATTTAAAAAGGTGTTACAAGTGAATATAAGCATAAAATGGAAAATGGAAAATGGAAAATGGAAAATGGAAAAGCAGAAAATGAGATTCCTGACCATTCAACAGTAAATTGGCAGAGGTACAACGGAACAATAGAAGTTGGCCGGCTTCGCAAAGTGATCGGATCACACGCATAGCCCTCGCGAGGCGCCAGGACAGGAATGAACCCACCCACCAGCCAGTAATAGCCGCACCTCGATTGCTAGAACGCGAACAGTGCACATGGCGTGTTGCTAGGCTGGGCAAATCAATGTTTGTCCAACCCGACAACTTCGTCACGCAATTCGCACTCCGACCAACGAGACCCGGCCACCCGCGACAAGCAAACGGGGCCACACATACCCAGGCACCTCACGGGAACCACGAAATAAATGTACTTCAGTAAATGTATAGTTTATAATTTATAATGTGCACATTTGTCCCTGGTGGGATGCTCAAGACGCCTACAAAAAGCTATGATGATGATCATTACGGTCGCTAATTTCACGCACGCGCGCGTGAGCACCCCATCGTCGAAAATTGACCACAGTAACATCAAACCCTATGGCCCGAATTCACAAAGGAGGTTTGTCGACAAACCTAGGTTTATGTGCGTCATATATGACGCGTTTCGATGCGTTTCAGACCAAGGTTCAGACAAACCTTGGTCTGAAACGCGTCGAAACGCGTCATATGACGCACATAAACCTAGGTTTGTCGACAAACCTCCTTTGTGAATTCGGGCCATAACAGTCCGAGCCAGAGCCCGGGCCGCGCTTTTTTTTGTTTACACGCTAGCCTGGCCATTTCTGTGATAAATACCATGGAAGCCACGTGACCGTATTTACCTTTTTTCGAGGGGTGGAGCTTTAAAGGGCCCCTCTAGTCAAAACGGGCTTAAAATTGAAAAAAAGACATGTAGAAGAGTTTTTGACGGAGATTCCGTATATGACAATGATTTTTCTTAGAAATCATCAATAATTCTAGAATCTAGCTTTAACAATGACGACTCAGACCGCTCAGAAAAAAAGTCCAGTTTCGGAGCTGTATTGCGCAATAGCATATGACGTCACCGCAGGAGACTACATTGGCATTATAACACAACATAACATAGCACTTGAATGGAGATACCCTACTATATACCAAAAATCTAATAAATCTTTAACAATTGTTCAAATTATGGTAATGAATTAAAAGTCGCTAACTTTCTTACCTGTTTCGTGTCAATTATCTTTTCTTTTTTGGAGTAATTTTCCTAAAAACAAAGACATTATATGCACTTTCTCACAGGTTTCACAGCAAACAGCTGCAAAATACAAGTGCATACCGACGACGGGGTGCGGGCGCGCACGCGTGTGTGAAGTTAGCGACTGTTATCTCAGATCCTCATTAATTCATGCAAGTAATTCACATTATGAATTAATGATGATCATTACGGTCGCTAACTTATCGCACGTACGCGCGCGCACCCGCACCCCATAGTTTTTAGAAAAAATACTCAAAAAAAGATTAGATAATTGACACGAAACAGGTAAGAAAGATAACGACATTTAAATCATGACCATTATTTGAACAATTATTGAAGATTTAGTCGATTTTTGGTATGTTATAGTAGGATATCTCCACGCCGGAGTCACGGGTCGAAAATATGGTCACACACTCACATGCAGTTCTGAACAAGCGCTGAAAATTGACCACAGTAACATCAAACTCTATCAGTTCGAGCTCGACGAGGCGCCCGAGGCAGAGGCAGAAGCAGACCGGTAGATCTAGACCTTATATAAATTGTCAACTGACTGAGACTGATTAATTTATAGACCAGATCTACGTACGTTAGTCTAGACAAAACCAATCATCCAATATACGAGGTTATAATAAATACAACGTCGTACTCCAGTTCAGGCGCATGTTGCATATCGGAGTGACAACGAGCGGTCTAAACTGAATCTCTCGAGGCCTAACGTATATAACAGTTAGTATTCTAAGTGGACAATTACCCTCAATTTTTTTCTTTTTCTCAGCTGCAGTCCTGCACAGTCTCCACCTCCTTTTCTGCATCCCAATCTTTTCTTGGTGGCTTGATAGTATCGGCAGATCCCAGCCATAGAATTGAAAAAACGAAACTATAAAGCCGCAAGCGTAAAGCATGAATGCAATCAAATAATGCTCAAAATAGACACCGTGGGCTCTTTGCCCACTCGTTTCATAGTTTGTGTTATAAAGGAAAATGACGCCAGGCTGACAAGAACGCACACGCAAAAAATGAAAGGACTGTGGTATGAGTCTAAGCAAAAATCGTCTGCTAGCGACTTCTTGGTGAAAAGGAGGGTTATTTAGGCATTAAAATGTCTTTAAAAAGGCAAACTATGATATTAATCGAAAAAAGATACATTTATCCGAAAAATAATATGCACTTGATAATCCCAGAACGTTTCTGGCCATTTCGTCATTCCTAATTATAAATTACAATAAGATTGTAAGATCCTTAGTTGTAGGAAAAATACAAGGACACTCCCGCAATGACTAGAGGGGACCTACAATATCAAGCTTATATTGTAGGTCCCCTCTAGTCCAACTAACTTAGCCTTTCAAAACATGAGTACACCTCTGCTTATTAATATTCCAGCCTAAGATTTTTCAGAAAATCTCTATATTGACCAAAAAATGACAATAACCATCCATTTTTCACAGATCTCACGCTTGCTGGGCTACACCCCTGGAAAAAGGGTAAATACGGTCACGTGGCTTGATGACGCATTTTACGCAACCTTCACAACATAATTGGCCAGTACGACGTCACACTTCGGTACTCCATACATCTCAGGTTTACCTTAAACACCTTAAAGCCTTTCTTTTCAAGGATTGAAAGGACACCCGTCTTCACCTCAGTACCTTCTGTCGCCAAGATTGACGTGTGTATATCTCTCTTATGCGTCATAGCTTCACATGTTGACGCAGAGTCTGCAAGGGAAGCATGTTGTAGTATGCATATATGTTCGGCACGATTCGGGGGTAATTACGTTATTACGATTGCGTCATTACTATGATGACCTGCGCTAATCAAGATTCTAGCGGCATTTATTCAATACACCAGTAATTTGATTCAATGTCCACATTGCTCATTTTCATTCACTATGAGTATACGATATCACTATTATATGGCGCGTTAAAGACCGCACAAGTCATTGACGCAGTCCTAGGTCAGTAAATGACGCATCGCAAGCAATAGTCTCAAATTTTGCTTATGTGACAAACTTTTAAATGATCAAATAATACAACCGTTACGAAAGAAATATTTTTATTATAGATTGTCAATGTGTTTTTTAGTGTATTGTAAAAGCGGCAATGGAGCCATTGTTCTTTTTTTAATCAATATGTAAACCAATATGACGTGATTTCAAATGAAGATTAATTCAAAATAAATACTTATGCCCAGCACACACTGCACGATTATTCTCCGATCCGATTTTCGAAGAAATAGCAAGTACATTAGATATTAGAATTGACACAAACATTATCTTCCCGATTAAGTTTCTGAACGGTGATAAAAATATAACAACCGGAATTTTAGTTCATTTTAGCCTTCTAGTCAGAATTAGGGCCGAACATACTGGCTGTGTGAGAGTAACCAGTATGTGACTTTTGAGCTTTATGAACTTTTTATGGTGATGGACATGTTTACCTAGCCTTATAAATAAATTTAGAGGGCATAAAACATGCGGTTATTGTAATCTTTACTGAAAAATCAACTGTTTTTCCTAAAAGTTTCGACACGGTATTGGACTCCTATCTTCACAACTGGTCCCTTATGTACATTTTTATGGTTGTCAAGTTTGCTACGTCAAGAGGATACAGTGAAAGACAAGGAGAATTAACGATTTGATGTTTATAAAGACAATAGATGGTAACTGTTAAAAAAAATATTTATATATTTATGTTTTTTTACCGTTGATCTAACGCCGGGCCGGAGATTCTTGCCTGTGACCTTAGATATATCAAAATAAAATGAATCAACAAATTCTTAATTTGTAGGTTAATATACCTATGTGTTCTGGCAGAAAAATATTCACCTGCCTCAAATGCATAAAACGTATCTCACCTAAGGCGTGGTCTATTGGCTCTACACTGTCTGTTCCATCACTTTGCGCCTTTTCCAGAAGATTGTCATAATCGTTCTTCTCGGCCTCCGTAGTGGCTCTGTTGAAGAAGAAGAAAAAAAAAAACATACAAATGAGCAAACCTTTTACAGTCGAAAACTAGGTTATTCATACCCCTTTTAAATTTGATGTATTTTGTGTGTTTTTCGTTACTCAAGAATGGAAGGGGAACTCGTTGAAATACGGCGTTTGTTGAATACTTTTAGATGTAAACTTTAATAATGTCATATTGTCAAGAAACATAAATCGGGACAAATCAATTTTTCACATACTTCAATGATGACAAAACTCGGTAAAGGTATGAATAATTTAGTTGTTAAATGTACATTGAACTACGTTGAAGGTCATGTTAGGTCGTTATCATCACTTTCAATATGTTCATACGTGGGTTCAATGACGTCACAAGAGCTTTCAGCCTGACGGGAGGCTTTGATTTTAGACCCGGAGTATCTGTTCTTAAAGCTGTCGTTGTCAATTCCAGGTTTATTCAGTTCGGGCTGGGACGAACTTCGCACTCTGTCAGCTGAGTTGAGTAAGTGGATGGCCGACTGTTGCGACTGAAGTGCTATGGCGCTAGCCTGCAGAAACGACAGATTTATTTGTGTGAATTCTTTATTTTGAAGGTCTGAAGAAGTTGTAAGTAAAGCAATTGTCAGCCTACCAAAACAGATTAAAATTCTGCTTGTTAAAAAAGAATCACTATTAGCTGAGCAGGCAAGTTTGTCAGATTCAAAATGATTTTGCATTTGATATTGGGCGAAATGAGATTGATCGATTTCTCGTTTCTCGTCTTCTTTTTATTATAAATGTTTGACATAGCCTTTAGAAAAGCGAAAAGAAACTGGGGCAATGTAGACAATGAAGTACAAACAGCCTCTTTTTTTAAGAAAAAAAAGCAAAACAAACAGAACGTAATAGGCTACAATGCGATCTCCACTTGCTTCAATCATAATGTACATGTATTACAAGGACTATTGACATGATTGACTTTATCTAGGAAATTCTCTATCATTATTTAACAAGAGAATCAGAAAAGTTCCATTAATCACCATTTCTTGGGATCTTAGCTTTTGCTGTGCCAAAGCTTGGGCACAGGAAGGGATGGATGATAGAGAAGCTCGCCTCGTCATCTGGACGTGACAAGCAGGAGTTGTGTTGACTCTCCTCCAGTTGGCTCCTGGGCGAGGTGCGGTGCCTGGTGTGTTGTGGACGTCGAAGGAATCAGACGAACCTGAAATCCTCTTCGAAACCGTCGACGGATAGTAAATTGGTTCTTTTATGGCACCGCGTATGGCGTCTACCCACTTGTTGCGTTGACGTCTAATAAAGATTTGCATGTGGTGAACATGCCGGATGTGTTATTTAATTCTGTTCTTAATGTCTTATTACAATGATCGAAACTATACCTAGGCTATAAGTAGGACACATTACGAAAAGCATAATATTTAATGTGAAATTTTACACTGGATCTCATCATAATTATCCATGATGCATTCTATGATGCATGAGTGTTCCACCCAGTCTGGTCTTTCATGATCTCTCCCTATTACAATGCAGCCAACTGGACTCACAGAGTTTTATCTCCTATACATATATATATATATATATACAGTTCATTATCCTCTACTGCTAAACATAAATTTTGGAAAAAAGAACATCTGAAAACCTCACTTGTTTTCAGCCTTCAGAAAACTAATTTTGTCGCCGCACTGGATACAAAGGAATGTTTCGTTGCTATGCGGTGATGCGCCCACTTTCTCTGGAAGATTCATTTCAATGGAGCATCCTTTCACCAAGAGTTTCTTGGTTGCCTTAGCTCTTACGAGCTGCTTAGAGTATCCTAGAAGGTACGCTTGGCCAGCATATGACACAAGTCGCCAGTACAAGGGGTTCAGTTGGTAATCGCTGGTCTGCAAAGAGGAAGAAAATACATATTTAGCTATCTACTTCAGTAAATATATAGTTGAATTTATAATGTGCACATTTGCCTCTGGTGGGATGCTCAAGGCGCCTACAAAGTGGTATCACTTGTGTGAATTTATTTCATAAATTTCAATTTTCAGAGTTGCTGATAAAGAGTTGTGTTATTTTTATACAGGAGTCATGTAAGGTATTATGTGCAGTTTGAAATTAATAATAAGGGATTTTTAATAAAGAGCAATATTAATGGAGAGGACCTATCAAGATATGTCACAGGTTTCCTAATCTGCGTTGATCGATTAAAACTTCAACAATTTATAATTTCCTAAAATGTTTTATCGGACTCTTGTTCAAATTTTCAACAGATCTAGGGGTGCCGCGAGAGAAATTTATTAAACATCTATTGTTGGATCCATTATTAAATAAATCTAAAACTCGTGAAAACAACATACTAGAAAATGCTATGAATTTTAATGAAGAAATTAATTTAATTTTAAAGACAACTAAGTGTCATTTTATCCTCGCTCGCTTTGCTCGATAGCAACATTTAAAAGTATGATTTCAGGAAGTGAACGAATATCCTTCGAAATTATTCGGGCAGCAAGGAGCCCGATTATATCTAATATTTGTTAATCCCCATATATTGCATTGTTACCATGCTTCGTCGATTCACTCGCTCAGAACATTTAGAACGAGATACCCGAATATTCTTATATCCGTGCATCAAGATGACTAAATATATGACTTTGGTAGTTATGTATTGGGCAGCGAGGCGCCCGCATATATAATATCACATCTTTTCTAGTGTGATTTGTTTACAAAATAACATATTTACCATACTGAAAATGTCTTTGTTGTTTGCTCGTCGCGTCGCTCGCTTGCATATTTTAGAAACAAGATGTGCCCATACGTGTGTACATGGCACATGACATGTACCAGAGTGATGCAAAATTACTTTGTGATGCGAAACTTTTTACTTCTCACAAGGGTGCCGCGACTATTAAAAGGTTGAAAAACGCTGCAATAGATGACCGAAGTGTTAATCTCATATTTGCTCGTAGTCCAGGTTACTGGTTCCAAACAACAGAGCCTGCGCATGAGGTTCACCGCGAACCCATTCAAGTAACGGCCTCGGAGCAGGGCAAATTCAGTGTTTAGCGCTAATGTGATCACCACGCCATTGTTAAGCAAATAATGTTAGGAACCAGCAACCTTCACAACATAATTGGCCAGTACGACGTCACACTTCGGTACTCTATACATCTCAGACTTACTTTAAACACCTTAAAGCCTTTCTTTTCAAGGATTGAAAGGACACCCGTCTTCACCTCAGTACCTTCTGTCGCCAAGATTGACGTGTGTATATCTCTCTTATGCGTCATAGCTTCACATGTTGACGCAGAGTCTGCGAGGGAAGCATGTTGTAGTATGCATTTATGTTCAGCACGATTCGGGGGTAATTACGTTATTACGATTGCGTCATTACTATGATGACCTGCGCTAATCAAGATTCTAGCGGCATTTATTCAATACACCAGTAATTTGATGCAATGTCCACATTGCTCATTTTCATTCACTATGAGTATACGATATCACTATTAAATGGCGCGTTAAAGACCGCACAAGTCATGGACGCAGTCCTAGGTCAGTAAATGACGCATCGCAAGCATTAGTCTCAAATTTTGCTTATGTGACAAACTTTTAAATGATCAAATAATACAACCGTTACGAAAGAAATATTTTTATTATAGATTGTCAATGTGTTTTTTAGTGTATTGTAAAAGCGGCAATGGAGCCATTGTTCTTTTTTTAATCAATATGTAAACCAATATGACGTGATTTCAAATGAAGATTAATTCAAAATAAATACTTATGCCCAGCACACACTGCACGATTCTTCTCCGATCCGATTTTCGAAGAAATAGCAAGTACATTAGATATTAGAATTGACACAAACATTATCTTCCCGATTAAGTTTCTGAACGGTGATAAAAATATAACAACCGGAATTTTAGTTCATTTTAGCCTTCTAGTCAGAATTAGGGCCGAACATACTGGCTGTGTGAGAGTAACCAGTATGTGACTTTTGAGCTTTATGAACTTTTTGTGCTGATGGACATGTTTACCTAGCCTTATAAATAAATTTAGAGGGCATAAAACATGCGGTTATTGTAATCTTTACTGAAAAATCAACTGTTTTTCCTAAAAGTTTCGACACGGTATTGGACTCCTATCTTCACAACTGGTCCCTTATGTACATTTTTATGGTTGTCAAGTTTGCTACGTCAAGAGGATACAGTGAAAGACAAGGTGAATTAACGATTTGATGTTTATAAAGACAATAGATGGTTTCTATTGAAAAAATTATGTTGTTTATATATTTATGTTTTTTACCGTTGATCTAACGCCGGGCCGGAGATTCTTGCCTGTGACCTTAGATATATCAAAATAAAATGAATCAACAAATTCTTAATTTGTAGGTTAATATACCTATGTGTTCTGGCAGAAAAATATTCACCTGCCTCAAATGCATAAAACGTATCTCACCTAAGGCGTGGTCTATTGGCTCTACACTGTCTGTTCCATCACTTTGCGCCTTTTCCAGAAGATTGTCATAATCGTTCTTCTCGACCTCCGTGGTTGCTCTGTTGAAAAAATAAAAAATAAAAAAACACATACAAATGAACGAACCTTATACATTTAAAAACTAGGTTATTCATACCCCCTGTAAAATTCATGTATTTGGTGTGGTTTTTTTCGTTACTCAAGAATGAAAGGTGGACTGGTTGAATTAGGGCGTTTGTTGAATACTCTCAAGAAACATAAATCGGGACAAATCAAGTTTTCACGTACTTCAATGATGCGTAATTTTGGTAAAGGTAGGAATAATTTAGTTGTTTACTGTACATTGAATTACGTTGAAGGTCATGTTAGGTCGGTATCATCACTTTCAATTAGTTCATACTTGGGTTCGATGACGTCAAAAGAGCTTTCAGCCTGGTGGGAGGCTTTGGTTTTAGACCCGGAGTGTCTGTTCTTAATGCTATCGTCGTAAATGCCAGGATTATTCAGTGCGCGCTGGGACGAACTTCGCATTCTGTCAGCTGAGTTGAGTGAGCGGATGGCCGCCTGTTGCGACTGAAGTGATATGGCGCTAGCCTGCAGAAACGACAGATAAATTTTGGTGAATTCTTTATTTTGAAGGTCTGGAGAAGCTGTATGTAAAGCAAATATCAGCCTACCAAAACAGATTAAAATTATGCGTGTTAAAAAGGAACCACTATGAGCTGAGCAGGCAAGTATGTCAGATTCAAAATGATTTTGCATTTGATATTGGGCGAAATGAGATTGCTCAATTCTTCATTTCTCGTCCCCTTTTTATTATAATTGTTTGACATAACCTAGAGAAGAGAGAAAAGAAACTCGGGCAATGTAGACAATGAAGTATAAATAGAATTTTGTTTTAAAGCTAAACAAACAAAACGTAATAGGCTACAGCACGATTTCCACTTGCTTCAGTCATAATATACATGACTTGTATTACAAGGACTATTGACATGATTGACTTTATCTAGGATATTCTCTATCATTATTTATTATACAACTAGCAAAGTTACTTGTTTGTTGTATTTTTAGACCTCCTGCTACAAATGCTGAGTCTTTTGAGAAGATCACAGAAAATTTCGAGAAGGCAAATGACACAAATATGGAATTACTTGTACTCGAGGATTTTAATGTCGTTTACAAACTTAATGAAACTCTTCATGATAATCTGATAATCCTGTTCATTGCTTAGAGAATTTATTTCTATCAACCCAATTGGTTACCAATCCCACGAGAGTTACTACAAAATCAGCAACTTTTATTGATCACATTTTGAGCACAATACCTGAAAAACATATTCTAACTAACGTACTTAATATATCATTGAGTGATCACTATCTCGTACATACTGTCATTGATTTAAAGAATACAAAAGAAATTCATAAAGTGATACGGTTTCGGGTTTTCAAGCAAATCGATGAAGCCCGATTTCTTGAAGCCATTAAAACCAATAATATATTTGAATTGTCTAATGAAAATTCTCAGCCTTTGACTTTGGAATGGAAATCCTGGAAAGAAACTTTCTTGAGGTAAGTGATGATTATGCATCTTTTAAAGAATTACGGGTGAAAGATCGATATTGCCCTTGGATTACTACTGACATTATTCAGCTCATGTATAAACGAGATCATTTAAAGAGTAAAGCTGACTCAACGAAATATCATGATGATCATTGTGAATATGTGAAAAATTAAAAAATTAAACTAAAAATGATAGTTCATCATCTTGTTGTATAGACAGTGATGAAATGAATGATATCTTTGTTAATGTTGGTAAAATATATATATCACTATCATTTCCTCAAAGTAAGTCTATTAAATGGAAAAGCCCAGCATGTATGTACGAATTCAAAATAGAGTCTCTGAAAAAGGAGAAAATACTTGAATATTTGCTTTTTTTAAATAAGAATAGTAATACTGATGTACTAGAATTTGATACAAGATTACTTCAAATAGCAGCACCATACATATATGAATCCTTAACAGATATATTTAATTCAAGCATACAATGTGGAGATGTATGAGAAGACTGGAAATTGGCTAGAACAACTCCAATTTATAAGGGAAAAGGTTCAAGGAATGAAGAAACAAACTACCGTCCCATCTCTGTTGTAAGCCATATCCCTAAAATAATAGAAAATGCTAAGATGGTTTTCAAGTTATGTGAAGGAAATAAAAACAAGTTGTATTCTCGCAAGGTAAATGTTCTGCAATAAAGGAACTGTCAGTAGGGGTACCACAAGGAGGAGTACTTGCCCCGATCATATTTTTACTTTTTTGTCATTGATATATCACAGTCAATCAAATTTTGAGTTATAACAATATGCTGATGATGTTATTTTAATTGAGATAGTGAAAGATGTGCAGACAATAACCTCTAGACTACAATCAAATATTGATTATATTAATGATTGGTATAAACAAAACCACTTAAGGATTAATGTTGACAAAACATAGAGTATATTACTGCGAACGTGTTATCATGAAATTCTGAAAATATATATTAATGGAATTGAAATTGAACAGGTCAAGTCCATACGATACTTAGGCGTTGAAATTCATGAAAATTTTAAATGGGATATTTATGTAAATAACCTATGTAAATCTATTGGATACAAGATCCGTTCTCTTGGAAAACTGAGGAAATTTGTAAGTTCTTCTTTACTGAACACTCTTTATAAATTTACAATACAACCTTGCATTGATTATGGTATTTCTGTCTGGGCAACTGTGTAGATAAACATAAAACTAAACTACAAAGATTACAAAAACGAGCCGCACGTTATATAACTGGCAACTTTGACCTGAATGTTTCCTTCAAAACACTTACAAGAAAATTATCTTGGCAAGACATTAATGAAAGGAAAGACTACTTTCTTGCCACACAAATGTTTAAATGTATACATGGTCTAGCTCCTCCACAGCTTTGTAATGATATCGAAATGTTTTGTGATCGACATAATTACCATACTAGGAATAATGATAGTCTTAATGTAGTCCCACCTGAAGTCCACCTCTCAATTTTCTAACAAGCCTTTAAATTTTCCGGTGCTAACGATGGAATGGCATTCCCCACTTTATACAAACGGCCCGAACAATTGAAACTTTTAAATTGATTTATATGAACTTTTATTTTTAATTCATTTTGTAAGTATTTATATCTATTGTACTTTTTTGTATTATTTGATTTAATTATATGTATAATACAATAGTATGTTATGTCTAATGATACTTACCTTTCTGATTTTCTTTCAATTTTTTTAATTTTATGTCAATATATCCAGTTAAATGATTGTATTTTGAAACTTTGTTATACGTTTCATATGTTATTGCTTTTTAATGTTAACAGGACCATGTTGAAAAACAGTATACCTGAACATATTATCCTGTATAAAGATGTTTTAATAAATAAATAATAAATACATTATTTAATAAGAGAATCAGAAAAGTTCCATTAATCACCATTTCTTGGGATCTTCGCTTTTGCTGTGCCAAAGCTTGTGCACTTGAAGGGATGGATGGTAGAGAGGCTCGCTTCGTCATCTGGACGTGACAAGCAGGAGGTGTGTCGGCTCTAGGCCGAGGTGCAGTTGCCGCTGTGTTGAGGACGTCGAAGGAATCAGAGGAACCTGAAATCCTCTTCGAAACCGTTGACGGATAGTAAATTGGTTCTTTTGTGGCACTGCGTATGGCGTCTATCCACTTGTTTCGTAGCCGTCTGAATAAAGATTTACATTAGATGAACGAGCCGGATATGTTCTTAAACTCTGTCCTTCAAGTCAGTAAGATATCAAAATCTGAATTCCTCGTTACAATGATCGAAACTCTTCCTAAGTATGACACATTAATTACGAAAATCGGTATCAAATGTGAAATTTGACACTGAATCTCATCATATCCATGATTATTCTACCATGGATATTTGTTAAACATGAAGCGTGACAGGGGAAACTCGCAAATTGTAGGGGCTTAGTAGTAATTATCAATAAAGTTCACAATACTTTGAAAATAAATATATTCAACAAGTAGAAAAAAAGGCTCTCGAATATTTTTGAACTTGTAAGTAAAATCCATCTTGAGCCTAAAGCATCAGTATTCCACCCAATCTGGTCCTTCTTTATCTATTATATTGCCGACAATTGGACTCCCACAGTTTCATCACGTATACATATATATATATATACTGTATATACAGTTCATTTTCCTCTACTGCTAAACATAACTTTTTGAGACAAAGAACATCTGAAAACCTTACTTGGTTTCAGCCTTCAGAAAAGTAATTTTCTCGCCGCACTGGATACAGAGGAATGTTTCGTTGCTATGCGGTGATGCGACCACTTTCTTTGGAAGATTCATTTCAATGGAGCATCCTTCGACCAAGAGTTTCTTGGTTGCCTTAGCTCCTACAAGATGCCTAGAGTATCCTAAAAGGTACGTTTGGCCAGCATATGACACAAGTCGCCAGTACAAGGTGTTCAGATGGTAATCGCTGGTCTGCAAAGAGGAAGGAAATACATATTCAGCTATCTACTTCAGTAAATATATAGTTGAATTTTTAATGTGCTCATTTGCCTCTGCTGGGATGCTCAAGGCGCCTATTATATTAAGTTGATATCACTTGTGTGATTTTTGTTTTAGAAATAAATTTCCATTTTCAAAGTTGCTGATGAGCGATTACGTTATCTTCATACAGGAGTCGTGTAAAGTATTATGTGCATTGATTCCAGGGGGCATTTATGATTTAATATTATCTTTAGAGAAAAGGGGAAATTTACGATTTATAATAAAGAGCAATATTAATGGAGAGGACCTATCAAGATACGTCATATGTTTACTAATTTGTGTTAATCGATTAAAAATTCAAAAATGTATAACTTCTTTATTTTTCTATCGGAATTTTGCTCAAATGCTACTGTTGAAACCAATTCCATATCAGTGTAGACTTTCCCCCCTTTGGTAATTTGGTTAATGACAGACTCCGGAGAGCAATAGCCAGAGCAATGTGTCACAGAACCGTGAGAAGTGGGTTGTGCAATAGAGTACCGAAGTGCTAATATAACGTTATATTCGCTCGTCGTCCAGGTTACTGGTTCCAAACAAACAAACAAACAAACAAAGTAAGATCCTGCGCATTATATTCACCGCGAACCCACTCAAGCAACGGCCTGGAGCAGGGCAAATTAAAGCCCAAGTCCACTCCAAAAAATAACTTACTTTTAATAGAACCAGAAAAATCAGACAAACCAATCAAAAAAAGTTTGAGCAAAATCGGATAACTAATAAGAAAGTTATGAATTTTTAATGACATGAAAAACTTTGAAAATCACTACACAAATTGGCAACTCACTCATGAGTCTGTGACGTATGGTCCTCACTATCCACTAATTATTTTCTTTATATTGATAATATAAATTTCCTATTTTCACCCTAAGAATCTTATTTCTTCACACCAGCATCCAAGTTAGATTGTTAGTAATATGTTTTTGTGTGGATGCACAAATAAAGAGTAATTTTGTCCAGTTAAATCATGAAAAATTGAATTTTGATAAACTATTTATATAAAAATCAATAATTATGAAATACAATATTCAGAAAATAGTATCAATTCTTCAAAATTCATAAAAGTTTTTGGGAAATGTCATGCACGCAATATGATACAAATCATATAACCTGGGCAAAGGCATGGGGAAATCAAGTTTTGGGGGATAAAAAGGGGAATTAATGGGATTAAACTATATAAAGCAATTGATAAGTTGTGAGGACATGACGTCACAAACTGATAACCATCTTGGCAATTTGTGTCGTGATTCTCATTGTTCCATAGTTTTACATACTTTTTCAAAAATTCATAACTTTCTTATTAGTTATCCGATTTTGCTCAAACTTTTTTTGATTGGTTTGTTTGATTTTTCTGCTTCTATTGAAAGTTAGTTTCTTTTGGAGTGGACTTGGACTTTATTGCTTTTAATTTGTTTACTTTGTCATGGATATGACATTTGTAATTGTCCTGCGGGCACAAAATGTGGACTTGCCCTTTAAGTGTTTGGCGCTGGTGTGATCAGCACGCCAATGTTTAGCAAAAAAAATTGGGAACCAGCAACCTTGACAATTTAATTGGCCAGTATGACGTCACACTTCGGTACTCTGTACATCTCAGACTTACCCTTAACATCTTATTGACTTTCTTTTCAAGGATTGAAAGGACACCCGTCTTCACCTCAGTACCTTCTGTCGCCAGTATTGACGTGGGTATATCTCTCATCTGCGCCATAGCGTCAGATCCTGATGCAGAGTCTGCAAGGGAAGCAACAAAAGATTAAAACGATTCAAAAGATTCAACAAAAGATTCAAAGCAATTCTCAAAAGATAAAAATTCATTTCGATTATTTCATACTAATGCACGCAGTCTTGCCCAAAATCATGAATATTTAAATGTACTCCTTTCTTCTTTTACTTGGCAATTTCATGTGATAGGTATTACTGAAACTTGGTTGAATGCAAACTCGCCTCCCATTTTCAACATCAATGATTATTCACTTATCCGATCCGATATACTAAATCGTAGAGGAGGTGGAGTTGCAATGTACATTTCTAATTCACTGACATTCAATTTGAGAAAAGATTTAACGTTCAAAAGCAACTTTATTGACTCAACAAGTGCTGAAATTAGCCAAAACAATAAGAAAAATATAATAGTATGTACCATCTATCGGCCTCCTAATACAAACGTCGACATATTTTTAGAAAAACTAAACCTTTTGCTCGAGCGCATAAATAGTGAAAATAAAGACGTATATTTGATGGGCGATTTCAATATAGATCTATTGACCACAGACGCTTCCCCATCTAATGCATTTATCAATATCTTACAAGCAAACTCTTTCATTAGCACCGTAAATAAACCAACTAGAATTACAATAAACTCATCAACGTTAATAGATAATATTTTTTTCTAATGTCATGACTGATCATATGAATGCTGGTCTTATATATAGTGAAATATCTGATGATGTTCCTATTTTTGTTATTTGTTATAAAAATCCTATGTTACGTGTAAAACCGAAGAATTCATTGTCTCGTAAATTTACGGCAGAAAATGTATTATCATTGAACAATAATTTAATGATGGAAACGTGGAATGATGTTCTATCTTGTAATGATACTAACATTGCTTATGAATATTTTTGGAACACGTTTTCACTCCATTTTAATAGATGCACCCCTAAGACTAAACGTAAGTCCAATAGAAGAAAATCCATACATCCCTGGATAACTAAGGCCATTTATATCTCAATTAAGAAACGAAACAAGTTGTACAAACGCAGCCTCCGGTATCCTACTAACAAAAATGTGTACGAATACAAGCGCTATAGGAATAAGCTAACAGCAATAATAAGACTTTCCCGGAAAATGCATTTTACAAAGGAATTTGAAAAAGCCAATGGCAATACGGCATCTACTTGGAAAGTCATTAACGAGACCCTGGGGAAGAAAAAAAGTACTTCAAAATGTCATATTAACAACGAAGGTCATACAATCTCCGACTCAAAAGATATAGCTGATTGTTTCAATAAGTACTTCGTAAGTGTAGGTCCTAACCAAGCATCAAATATGAATTCTAACAAGACAGATTATTTGAGATATCTTGCAAATCAATGTGATAATTTTTTTTTCTTTTTGCCCACAGATTTTATTGAAGTCTTGAACATTGTTGAATCATTGAAAGTGAGTTACTCAAGTAGTCATGATGAAATGAGTATACATTTCTACCGTTAGTACATATTTGTAATCAATCACTCATTACAGGTATCTTTCCAGATACATTAAAAATAGCAAAAGTAATTCCAATTTATAAAAAAGATAATTCTTCCATAGTTTCAAATTACCGACATGTTTCAATTCTTCCTAGTATATCGAAAATTTTGGAAAGACTCGTTTATAATAGATTGTACGACTTTTTAACAAAAAATGATTTACTCTACAAAGATCAATATGGTTTTCGTAAATCCCATTCAACTGAATTAGTGTTATTGCAATTATTTGATAGAGTGTCAGGTGCCTTAGCTGATCGTAATCATGTTATTGGTGTATTCATGGACTTGAGCAAGGCATTTGACACTCTTGACCATTCAATACGTATACGTAAATTGGAATATTATGGAGTGAGGGGTGTTACATTACAATGGTTAAAAAATTACCTTACAAATAGAAAACAATATGTGTATTACGATTCTACTGAGTCTAATTTAATGTCTATAGTATGTGGGGTACCACAAGGTTCAATCCTCGGCCCACTGTTGTATTTGTTATATGTTAATGATATTTATTATTCATCAAATGAATTACAATATATATTATTCGCTGATGACACCAATGTATTCTGTTCCAATTCAGATCTTCCAACACTTTTAAGAATTGTCAATACCGAGCTGCCGAAATTATCAAATTGGTTTAAAGCCAACAAACTTTTCCTCAATCTCAAGAAAACAAATTTCATATACTTCCAAAACAGGAACAACAATACGCATACAAATGTTGAATATCTTTGAATGGTGAATTTTTAGAAAGAAAGGAGTGTACAAAATTCCTTGGTATTTTAATAAATGAAAATCTGAAGTGGAATCACTTTTCATATATTTGTATTTGTAAGCGCTATGGTACTTATTGTTTTTAGCGCTCCTAAATATTCGATATTATGTTAAATATATATCCAATATAATCTCACGCAAAATTGGTATACTACGTAAATTAAGACATTATGTCCCACCGAACATTTTATTTCTGCTATATATTTCTCTAATTTTGCCATTTATCTCGTATTGTAATATGCTCTGGGCAAGTTCAAAGACTAATGTCGATACTATTTTATTATTGCAAAAGAAAGCAGTGTTTTTTAAACTGAAAACTCTAAAAGCTGATGATATTTATTCCATGCAAACCGCACTTTTTATGTTCCGGGCAACGGGCAACTTCCCTCCTATTTCCCCCATTATTTGATATGAATAAACATGTACACTCGTATTCCACAAGACAAGCTGAAAAATTCCATCTGAGAAATCGAAAAACCGTATTAGCCTTCAAATCCACTCGACATGCTGGTCCAGATACTTGGAATTCACTCCCTACTGTAATTCGAAATCTGAAGTCGACATACTCTTTCAAAATAGCTGTAAAGACTATGCTCCTATCCCGTTACCAATGATTTGTGCTTTTATCTTCATTTTATGTATGTTATTCATTCAACCACTTTTGTCCATGATTTGGCGTCATAAACATGTCTTCTAATGTCAACAGGTGTCTGGTATATTTGTAATTCTACAGTCTCCCCTCTTTCTCTCTATCTTTTCTCTCTCTCTCTCTATTGCAAGTCATTCTCTCTCTTCATTATGATTCATATATACTATAAGCTGTTAGTTTAGTTTAGATTAGTTTAGTTTAGTTTAATTAATAATAGTTTAGTTTAATCGAGGGCTGCAAGCATTTGAAGCTTCATGCTTACGCTGTATCCCTCCTATATCGTGTTAATTGTAAAATGAGTAATGTTCTCCTATGCATTATCTATGTTCTATACTATATGAGTATCATGTATTGTACTTTGAAACGTAAATTATATCACACTGATGGACATTATGTATGTTTAAAATATGTATGTTTAAAATATGATATAGAAACCAATAAATCAAATCAAATCAAATCAACATGCAGTATGTACTTATGTTCGGCACGATTCGGGGGTTACGTCGAGTTATGCCCGCTTCACACATTGCGTTATTTTGATTGCGTCATTACCATGATTACCTGCGCTAATCAAGATTATGGAGGCATGAAGCCCATAAGCACCAGTAATTTGACGCAATTTCCGCATTGCTCATTTTTCATTCACTATGAGTAAACGATATCACTATCAAATAGCGCGTTAAAGACCGCACAAGTCACTGACGCAGTCCTAGGTCAGCAAAAAACGCATTGTAAGCAATGGTCTCAATCTTTGCTTACAACCTTCTAAATGATCAAATAATACAACCGTACGAAACAAATATTTCATTATCATTCTTAAATGCCTTTCTTTTTTAAGGGATTGGGTAACTTTGTCTCAGATTCTGAAACAAAATCCTGGATTTAGCTCATGCTGCAATGATAATTATAAACCTTTAGGTCAGTCAGGAACCCCATGACTTTTACAAGCCAATCGCATGTCTGATTATCAAGATATTTGTGATTGGAAATCGAAATTTAAAAATTCGTTTTCCTAACGGTTTTGATAACACTACAGTCTATTGGGGAAAATGAGTATGGTAAAACCGATCACTCAAAGATTTTTACTTTTTTGAGGCACTTCATGATCATTTTGAAGCGCAATTTTTTTAGGGCTTCAATATTACACCATATCACAGACACTGATAACACGCAGGGCCATGCATCTCAGATTTAGCATTGATAAACGATGCCTTTAATGTATGGTAAAAGTGGCAATTGGGCCATTATTCTATTTAAAATCAAAGCACCAATATGACATGATTTTGAATAAAGATTGGTTCTAAATAAAATACTTATGCCTAGCGCATACTAAACGATCCTCCAGCGATACTGGCAATTACAAAAACATGACATTCCCGATTCAGTTTCTGAATGATGATAAGAATACTAACAACCGCAACCGGAATGTTAGTGCATTTTAGCATTCTTGTAAGAATTAAAGCCGAATCGGCTTCCGATCGTAGATAATCGCACAAATGGTATGATGTCACTTTAATTCTGAGCCGCTTTAGCATTTCCTTCTCCAAAGAAGTTGGGAATCCCTTGGAATTTCGATTGTATTATGTATATGACTATTCAGCACCTCGGTCTTGGACTATTCCTTTAAAGTAGAGAACTACTCTTCGAATATACAGGAGTGGAGTAGAAAATCCACCATTTGAGGAGTCGTATGAAGTTACATCGTTTTGGAATTAAAAATGGCATCCACTCTTTAAAGGGTAATACTCATTACTCATACTACTCCTTTGGAGTGTATTCCACTTTAATTCGGAGTGGATTCAAGTCTGAAACTAAGTGATTCTAATCACGACCTCTATAGTAGTAGTAGTAGTGATTATCACTCATGTGTAGTTAGAGTGTAGATGCATAATACGGTGACTGTTATTAATACACAGGAAAATAGTTTGTTGATTATTTATTTCAAATCTCTCTCAATTCGTTTCCTTGATACTTTCATATATCTCCCCACTTTTCCTTGAGCTCACACAATTATTGTCTTTTCAAAAATATGCCTATTTCAAAGAAAAATTGCCATTTGAATCGGTTTCTGATATGAAGGAAATTAAGCATCTGTCTATTAGTGAAAACGGAAGATTTGTATTTCCTGTCAGGAAGAACCAAAAAGGATCTCTTTCGGTGTTTTTTGTTTTTCTTTCTTTTTTTGTATGTGTACCTGGCAGGAATTCCTTGAATTGCTGGAGCGCTGTAATGGCAGCTAGGCTAAAGCCGGGGTAATAATAAATGCGCCTCGGAATAGAATTTCTAGATAGACTGCGCTATAGAAATGCCTATTATTATTATTATTATTATTATTATTATTATTATGTAGGTTGTGAATGTGTGTGCATGTCTGCGTGTGTGCGTGCGTGTGTGTGTGTGTCTGTGTGAGGGTCTGAGTGCATATGCGTGTGGGATTATTTTTACAACTTGTGCGTCAGTATGAACCGTAATTTGTACTATTTTTTTTTTCTCTAGAATTATTATTCCGTATCTATACATCCGGGTTGCTTTGTGACTCATGACCGTATCTACTTCACAATTTACCCCGATGCTCAGTCTAAAGTCCAGTTTACAAAAATAAATATATAATTTGATTGATTGATTTAAAACTTGGGTTAAAAAAACAAAAAAAGAAATCAGCCACTAGGCTGGTTTACAAAATTTACAATTTAGACCGATCTCAAACCCTGTGTCTATTTCAACTTGATTAACTGACTACTGGTCACAATTTTGAAAAAGAACAAAATATTTAGACATTTGAATTAAAAATCTACAAATTAATGATATTACATATAAACTAATATGAGGAACATACTTCACAACCATTAAGTTTCCTATCAGCCATTCATCAAATAAATAAAATATTGAAATTTGAATAGCTCTATTATAAGGACAATTAGTCAGGTGGCTTAGCGTCAAATTTATCGATTATCGTTACTTGCCGGATAAAAGCACAATTTTTGGTACAGGGCTTCCTTAGGACTAACTAAACGATATTAGGCTAGGAGCCCCCGGCAAAAAATTCAATTTAAGGGTGTGGGGGCGGGGGCGTCTTTTTGGGGCCCCAAATAATTTTATAACATTGATTTGTTGTTGTACAAATGCCATTTTTGGTACAGGGCTTCCTTAGGACCTACTGAACGATATTAGGGTGGGAGCCCCCGTCAAAAATATCATATAAGGGTGTGAGGCGGGGGCGTGGCCTCGTAGCCCCCAAATAATTTAGAAGGTAATATAACATTTATTTGTTGTTGTACAAATGCCATTTTTGGTACAGGGCTTCCTTAGGACCTACTGAACGATATTAGGGTAGGAGCCCCCGGCAAGAATATCATATAAGGATGTGGGCGGGGGCGTCGCTTCGTAGCCCTCTAAATAATTTAGAAGGTAATATAACATTTATTTGATGTTGTACAAATGCCATTTTTGGTACAGGGCTTCCTTAGGACCTACTGAACGATATTAGGGTAGGAGCCCCCGGCAAGAATATCATATAAAGATGTGGGACAGGGGCGTCGCCCCGTAGTCCACAAATATTTTGGAAGGTAATATATCATTGATTTGTTGTTGTACAAACGCCATGGGCCCCCAATCACACATATATGAATATGTATGCCGGGGGCTCCTACCCTACCATCATTCAGCAGGTCCTAATGAAGCCCTGTACCAAAAATGGCGTTTGTACAACAACAAATCAATGTTTTATTACCTTACAAATTATTTGTGGACTACGAGGCGACGCCCTGTCCCACACCCTTATATGATATTCTTGCCGGGGCTCCTACCTAATATCGTTCAGTAGGTCCTAAGCCCTGTACCAAAAATGGCATTTGTACAACATCAAATAAATGTTATATTACCTTCTAAATTATTTGGGGGCTACGAAGCGAAACCCCCGCCCCACACCCTTATATGATATTCTTGCCGGGGGCTCCTAGCCTAATATCGTTTAGTAGGTCCTAAGGGAGCCCTTTACCAAAAATGGTGCTTTTATCCGGCAAGTAACGATAATTTCGCTAAGCCACCTGACTAAACCAAAAATAACCTTCTATGTCATTTACAATAAAATTCAGTACTTCATAAATTTGATGAATGGTTCATAGGAAACCCAAATGTTGTGAAGTTCTTCATATTATTTAATTTACCTTATCATTATTTTCTAGATATTCTTATCAAAATGTCCATAATATTCTTTATTCAACATTTAAAGATTCTCTGGAAATGTCATTCTGTAACGATTGGTAACAAGAATCTGTTGAAACCTTTTAAGTGTAATACTGAATTTTATTCTAACACTTTCGTTAATTAAGGCGGTAAAGTGTGGAACAAGCTAAAAGTGAACGGATGATATCAGAGAAGTAACATGTTTATTAATTTTCTCATCTTAAATGTTTATCTACTGCATTGGATCTTGGAGATCTATTTAGGTTACCTGTCAATTTTGGAATTGATCTACTGACCATGTTGTCCATTAATCTAGAATTACAGTCTTGGATAGCTCCAACAATACGTAATTTGAGAGTTCTTTGATCGCAGTTGATGAATTTCTAAGATATTGCAAAGTTATTCAGATTTTAATACAGAGATAGGTAGATAGATAGATTCAGATTATATCTAACAGAACCAACACAAGTACACATGCCTCACGCCGCTCTATATGCTGAATGGGGGTAAGAAATAGAGAAAACATTGCAACTTTCACAAGTGCCTCGGATGACTATCTGAAGAAATAAATTCGGAGCCACTTATATTACATACGAGTAGTCGCAAGGACTATTTTGTGTAGCGCCAGGGGTGTCCAGTCTGACAGACATGAGCGCTATACAAAATCCGCTATTATCATTTTGATTATTATTTGTTTTCCCCGTGACTGACGAATTTTCGAATTGAATTACTTGTCAGATATAATCCGCCATGAATCTAGCTAGGTATGCGGCTTGTCATTTTTCAATACTCCTCTGCGGCTCAAAGAAAAGTAATAAATCAACTGATATTAAAGATGTCGGAGAGGCTGCCTGTCCGGTATATCCATAGGATATCCTATAGGGTATTGAAATTACCACAGAGATGATTTAATTTGAATTTTTTTGCAATCTATATATTGTGTTTGAGTGTTTGTTTATCGTAGTTCTCACATATTTAATTGCCCGAATGGGGCACATGCCCCGTGCCGCACCCCCCCCCCCACCCGGATCCGCTACTGATAAGAAATGTATATGAATCTGCCAAGGTCTAGTAGGCGTATCCAAGATAATTTCAGAACCCCCGGCATGGCACTGCTACCTGGACATATGTGATCATGCAGGCACCACCAACCAACAAAAAGTCACATGGTGTGATATTAAGTTGTATTTATTTTATATTTCATTGATTTATTGTTTTGTTTAAGCAGGTTTGCCTCTTCAGTTAACGAACTGCTATCACTGCAAATTAAAAGGGCCCTGGAAATAAAAACAACATTGAATGTAGAATATGTATTTTTGTAGTGTTTTTTCAATGCCAAATTCGCACATTTTAATATGTGACCCCGCGGCAATAGGAATTGCCATGGGTTGTATTTTTTTGGTGATCGTGTTGTTTGAATATGTGCCAATGAGATTAGAATTTGTAGGTAACCTATTTCGAATGAAATGAGAGGCATGTAAACATGGACGGTTAATATAATTCAAAGCAATTGACCATAATCACATGCCTGAATATGTCATTGTTTTTTCAAGTCACTTTTATAATTAAGAAGCTATTACATTTATCAATACATCTATTACTTTTGCAAACTAAACAATTTAAGATACACATAATAATTTCATTCTTAAAGGAAAGAGACAATTTTAAGCGGTAACTGTTACGTCAAGGATTATTTGACAAGTTATGGCCTACCTACACCCTTAACCATAGCCACTCTGACTCGATTGATACTAGTCACATATTAGTACATACAATTCATGAACATTGTCTTACTTTCTTAGTTCAGAGAAATAGAAACCTACTCTTTTAAGTGTGATATTAGAAATCGCTTCATTTTTGGAGTAGAATCCATTCCAAATCTAAGTGGAATTCATTCCAAAGTAGTGGTTTAGATTACTCTTTTAAGATTGGAAACCACTAATTTTAGCATGGATTTTCACTCCAAAACGAAGTGCTCTCCAATAAATCAATGCTTTTCTACCTGAGGGCCCTGCAATTTTTTTTACCTCACCAATTGCCAGGTACTCATGTAATTTACATTTCGTGGTTTTCATTCCTATTTATTTAAAGATTAACCGTACCTTTTGGCCTGCCTTTTTTTAGTCTATATTTTTTTATTTTTTTAAAATATTTTTTTCTCAATATTTCTTTCCACAAAAGGAAACTAGGTATGCTCCTTAAATATTATATTTGATAAAGTGTAAAGATGAGACACAGTAATGACGTATGATCAATTTTTTTTCTTCAATAAATTAATGATATTGATATATCATAATTATGTAAAAATTTTCAACAAAATCTAAAAATGAATGCATACAGGTTTGTCAAATCAACCGATATCCTAAGCTTTCATTGGAAAGTAGGCCTACTGGACATACAACTTTACTTCTTTGTTTTAATCCACAATCTTTTCCATGTACAGCCAGCCCATCACGTAAGATTACTTATGTCACATTACAAACCTGTTTCATGATGTTCATGTACAGGCCTTTATTATGTGGTAAAAATCATGCAAATCTGCCATCTGCCTTTATAAGCAGTGAACCTGGTAGAATTGCAACTCTCTCATTACCATGTTTATGTCTCTACTTTGTTTAATGATTTTTGTATGTCTTTACTCAAACCATGTTGAATTTATTTATACTATTTATTAATTAATTTATTTATGATATTTAGACAGGGTGACACATTATCACCAATAATGGTGGTCTTCCATGAGGCCCTGTTAAACATAATAAGAAACAATTGTTTAAAAAAATAATAATAATAATAACAAAATCATGAACATAAACTCATAACAGCAACAAAGAATAAGTAAGAACATGTACAAACATATTTACAAAGTATTTGGTATCCTCGTGATGAATGAATGGTTTGTTTGTTTTGTTTTGCTTTGCTTTTTTGTTTAAAAAAACGTTTGTGCATATTTATATATCTTAATATACCATTATAGTATAGACGGTAATTAAGTTTTAAATCCGATTAAAAGTAACTATTAGCATATTTCGGTATGTATTAGACTTTGAAAAAAGGTAACATATACTTTTGAGAGTTCATAAACAAAGTATAGAAACTACTTATGCTCAGTTAAGAGAGACATTAGGAATACCGAAATTGTTATAAACATATTTACAAACAGAACATATTGCAGGATAGTAAATTACTGGATAAAATGCCAAATTAATGCATGTAAACTAGTTTAGCTATTGAATGTACACTCTTAAATAACAGTAAAAATACAAATATATTTATAACTGATAATAAATTATATGAAATCATTCTTTCAGTTAGAAAAGCATTATGTCATCCTACATTCTGGGCTAAGAAACGGACAATCAAACATTTTGTGCCAGCAGGACAATTACAAATGTCATATCCATGACAAAGTAAACAAATTAAAAGCAATAAAGTCCAAGTCCACTCCAAAAATAACTAACTTTCAATAGAAGCAGAAAAATCAGACAAACCAATCAAAAAAAATTTGAGCAAAATCGGATAACTAATAAGAAAGATATGAATTTTTGAAAAAGTATGTAAAACTATGGAACAATGGAAATCACTACACAAATTGCCAATTTGGTTATCAGTTTGTGACGTCATGTCCTCACTATTTATCAATTGCTTTATATAGTTTAATCCCATTAATTTCCCTTTTTATCCCCTAAAACTTGATTTCCCCATGTCTTTGCCCAGGTTATATGATTTGTATAATATTGCGTGCATGACATTTCACAAAAAATTTCATGAACTTTGAAGAATTGATACTATTTTCTGAATATTGTATATTCATAATTAGATTTTTATATAAATAGTTTATCAAAATTCAAATTTTTCATGATTTAACTGGAAAAAAAACCTCTATATTAGTGCATCCACACAAAAACATGTTACTGTCAATCTAACTTGGATGCTGGTGTGAAGAAATAAGATTCTTAGGGAGAATATCAACATTACCACCAGATATACAATTTTGTAAAGTATTCACATAGATGGAAAATAATAAAGGACCCGATATAGATCCCTGTGGTAAGCCATCAATACTGTTAATGGATTAGATTTAGCACTTTTAAAGTGAACAGTCTGTTTACGACCTGTTTGATAAGATCTAAACCATTTTACACATTCATGAGAACATCCAATAGCACTTAATATTGTTAATAAAAGATTGTGATCAACGGTGTCAAATGCCTGACGAAGGTCGATAAAAGCGACACCAGAGATCTTTCTGTTTTCAATATTCCATGATAAATTAATAACAAATTTCATCAGTGCTGTTGTTGTAGAATGCTTTGCTCGAAACCCAGACTGATTAGAGTTCACGATATTATTATCGTCAATGAACTCAGAAAGTTGGTGATGTACAGCCCTTTCTATGATTTTGCTAACAGCAGACAAAATAGAAATTGGGCGGTAATTGCTTGGATCAGACATATCACCAGCTTTAAGAATTGGAATTACTCGAGCTGCTTTCCAGCCATTTGGTACAAATCCCATGGTCAAAGATTTGCTTATGATATCGGTTAACGATTCTGCTATCCCATATTTCGTAATTTTTAAAACACGACAAGAAATTTGGTCATCGCCAGTAGCCTTATCTTTGCGCATGAGATCAATTTCCTTAATGACAAAGGTCTCAGACACATCGCCCAAATCAAATTTTGTGATTGGATTAACCGGAATATCATTACCAATCGGAGATTCAGTTCTAGTACTTTTCAGGTCTTTTGTTATATTGGAAGCACAGATAGTTTGTAAAAAAAGTTCATTAGCTATGGTAGGTGGATCTGTTATCAATGTCCAAACTATGCGGTGAGATCTTGTTGGACTTAGAAAGTACATGTTTTAGACACTTCCATATGTTCCGAGAATTTCCATGATTTGCATCAATACAAATACAGTGGTACTCTTTCTTCCCTTATCTAATAAGATGTGTAACTTTATTTTTAAGGGTTCTGTAACTATTCCACAACTCATCGTCTGTTGTAAGTATAGCAGCTCTGTGAACATAGCCACGTTGTTTCATTAAATGAACAGTATCGTCCGTTTTCCATGGACAAGCATTTTTACGAATTCGTTTGTTGCATAACGGAATATGCTTGTTTACGACTGTGAAGAATAGGTGTTCCCAGGTTTCCCAGGCAAAATCAACATTTCTAATATCTTTGAAAAGATGCCGTGACATAGTTTTTAAATCATTAAGAAAACTCTCTTGATCTACATTCTGGAATGAACGAAATTCAACGGAGGTGGGATTTTTTTCTTTTTACTGAAATTGAAGGATTTTACTGCATACACGAAAAAATGATCGCTAATACTTGTTTGACAAACCCCTGCTACACAGTATAGTTCAGGATCGAAAACAAATATGAGATCAATTATTGTGCTCGTGCTGTTAGTAACTCGAGTTGGACTACTTATCAGTTGACTAAAACCATATAGCTTTGTGCAGTAGTCTAGCTTATTAACATTAGCATTAGAGCAAGCTTGATTTGGCATATTATTGCAGTTAAAGTCACCCGGCCTAGAAAGATGCAACTTTTTTTTACAGAGCTAGCCGACTCTAGATTGGAATCGAGTGTTTCAAAGAATTCAATTGTCGCATAAGGAGGTCTATAAAAAGCTCCGATCAGAATAGGTGGTTTATGTGGACAGTAAAGTTTAACCCAAAGACATTCCAAATCTTGATGATTTAAATCATCTCTCCTCTTATAATCAAATCGTTTGGAAACAAAAACTGCAACTCCTCCACCATTCCTGTTTCTATCTTTTCGAAGTAATATGAAATCATCCATACATACTTCGGAATCCTCTACGGTACTGTCACACAGAGTCCCATGAGTGTTATGACATCAAAAGGTGAATACTATGTGTACTCCGTATGTATCCTACCTTTCTTGAATTAAAAAAATGTTATAAACAACTTGCTACAGATATCTGGATGAATAAGTGCGAACTTACCGTAATGAATATTGGTCTGAATTGTACCTCTTCAAAGCTTTTGGAAATAAACCTGGTTTCGATCGACGAGGTGTTAGATTCAACAAACTATTTTGTAAACAACCAACTTTATACAACAATGGATCGCACAAAGCTCGGGCAAATATGTAAATATTAGACGATCTGAAATGGCAGCTAGCGAACCATACAGTCATACGTGAAACTTCCCTTTGGACTGAGATGATACTATTTACGGCGTCCTATGTCATTGCGGTCCAATGATGAAGGCAGACAAAAACAAATTCCGGAATTGTTTTTTGTTGTTGTTTATCTGGAGTTTCTTTTCTTAATAGATTGAGCAACCTGTGATCATACTGTCAAGCATGACTCTTATCCTAGATATTAAAATGGCAATGCATGTCTAATCGATGTTATCTGTGATTTTATTGTGCAAATATTTGGCGTAACAATTACATATCCATGGTAGGGAGTGGGGAAATGCATGGGGTATGGGAGAGAGGGGGTAAGAAAAATAAGTTAACATTTAGAAGTTTTTCGGTGACCGAAGAAGTGCTATGTATGTTTATATACGAGTTGGGGAGCGAAAAGGAGAAAAAAAATGCATGAAAAGAAATGTAGAAACAGCGCATACAGGCTTTTCAGCCAGTCATTTATTTGTGTGTATGCGTGTGTGTGTGTGCGTGAGTGCGTGCGCGTGCATGTGTGTGTGTGTGTCTCTCTCTCTCTCTCCCTCCTCCCCCTCTATCTATCTTTCTATCTATATATCTATCTTTTTCTTTCACCCTCTCTCTCTCTCTCTCCTACAGCCTAACCGGGACAGGACCCTGGACGAGCAAATTCGGCTGACTGGTAGTCGTGCTCGCTCGTTTGAAGG
The DNA here is from genome assembly GCA_037976565.1 of Mesocentrotus franciscanus. Taxonomy (NCBI): domain Eukaryota; kingdom Metazoa; phylum Echinodermata; class Echinoidea; order Camarodonta; family Strongylocentrotidae; genus Mesocentrotus; species Mesocentrotus franciscanus. The sequence goes on along the minus strand of CP137679.1, from coordinate 3,353,050 downwards.
TAATGTTCGAAACCTTCAAATCCATTATACTTAGCGCTGTCGTCGTAAATTCCAGGTTCATTTAGTTCGTGCTGGGACCAACTTTGCATTCTGTCAGCTGAGTTGAGTGAGTGAATGGCCGAATGTTGGGACTGAAGTGCAACGGCGCTAGCCTGTAGAAACGACAGATACATTTTGGTGAATTCTTCAATTTTGAAGGTCTTAAAGGTAGTGTATCCCTTTTGAAGCCAACATCAAATTCTGTAGAATTTTGCAGGAATTATTAATATATCATGTATGTCCTATCTGTGAAGTTAAACGTTAGCGGTGTCCTAGTATTCAAATTATGCAAGGAAACCCGTTTATTTTCTAGACTTCTCTGTCAGACACTATTGATTGACTGACTGACTGCATTTTTTCTTTGGTAATAACATACATAAAATGAGCTGTAAAGGGTACATGAGCATTTGTCTACTTCAATAACCCAATACTTGTCATGGCCAAAATTAAACTGATTGAATCTTCGCGATACAAAACGTACGACCATTCAGTACAAGAGTCTGAAAATCAGACTATTTAATTAAGCGACCGCGATCGCTAAATTCGATTCGACAACTAACGGTCGTTATTTTCCCTCAAAAAGACATTTTCAAGCCCTTTTGTTTTGAAGGAAGTTCTAAATTAGTATTATCTTTCAAATGTCGTTGTTATTTAACCTTTTCTTCTTTTTTTTGGGGGGGGGCCTGCAAATGAGACATGCTACCTTTAGGAATCTGTACGAAAATCAATTGTCAGCAACCAAAACGGGGGAATCTGCTTGTGAAAAAAGAACCACTACTCAACTGGGTAGGCAAGTTTGTTTGATTAAGAATAATGCTGCATTTGATAAGGTGAAATGAGATTGACTTCTCGATTCTGGTCCCCTTTTAATTATTAATGTTTAACATTTGACTAGAAGAGAAAATAAATGCAGCAACGTAGGCAATGAAGTACAAAAAGCATAAACAACAACTTTACACGAAAACAAACAAACAAATAAAACAAAAAGTAATAGTGTACATTACTATTTCCGCTTGCTTTAATCATAATGTACATGTATTACAAGGACTATTGACATGATTGACATTTTGACATTAGGTGCCCGCATACATAATATATTATCTTATCTAGTGTGTTTTGTTTACAAAATAACATTTTTACCATCCTAAAATGTAATGTTAATTGCTCGATCGCTTCGCTCGCTCGCTCGCAAAGTTTAGAGACAAAATGTGTCCGTACGTGTGTACATGGCACATGACGTGAACCAGAGTGATGAAAAATGAATTTTGTGTGGTAGTTTGGGAGGGTGACGTGAAACTTTTTACTTCTCAAAAGGGTGCCGTGACTATAAAAAGGTTGAAAAACACTATATTACAGTACATTTAGTTATATAGGGCAATATAGTGTTTACTATATACGAAATTGGGGATCGGTTATTCAAGTTGGAGGCCTCTTTCATTGGAATCAATGTTTAAAGGGGAAGTTTCCCGATATCGGAGAGTCGCACAAAATGTTTGAAAGCTACCTATCCCTATAAGAGAAGAGAGAAGAGAGAATAGAGGCGGATGGTTTGCTCACACTTGTGATAAAAAGTGCTCTGAAATGCTAATTTCTAAACTACATAACGTGAAATTTTCTAGATTAGTCGCTAAGCGACCTCGCAATATAAGATACATAATTTACCGAGGATGTCGTTATAATGCAAAATTTTTATACCGCAAGTTATACATTCTTCTGATTCAATGTATTGCGTTGGTGGAGCTTAAGAAAATTCTGGCTAAGCCCATCTCAATTATTTTGTCTCTCATTACGCCATTGGCTATATTGATCTTAGCTTACAAGAGAAGCCTTTTTTAATGTCCTTCCATTTGCACACTTTCCATTTTGTTGTTCATTATCTTGTTAAGATTTGTACAAGTAAATAGCCTTTTCAATATGTAACGAACATATTAACCATGTATTTTTATCTTTGCTTTTGAGTGGAATAGACTGAACTGAACCCAACTGAACTGTGTAATGTGAATGATTTTTTTTTGGGGGGGGGGCATATAGTATTCATTCATCTTTACGGATGTTAATTATTATGTAATTGAAATGATCAGACTAAGGAAACAAATAAATCAAATGACATTTGCTGTTATTTGTGTTTTATTGGTCTTTGCTTACAATTGTAGCCTTTTTTGAAAGGTTCCTCCACTCGCAAACTTTTCATTTCGTTTTATATTATGTTGTTAAGATTTGTACATATACACGTATATATGGCCTTGCCAATGTGCCTTTGTAACGATCATATTTACCATGTATTTTTATCTTTGCTTTTGAGTGGAATAGCCTGAACTTAACCCAACTGAACCGTGGAATGTAAATGATTTGTTATCATTTTTTGGCAATGTAGTATTCATTCAACTTTACAGATGTTAATAATTATGTAATTGAATGTTGAAACCAATAAATTAAATCAAATCGAATCAGAATGAGGACACGAATAAATCAAATGACTTCAAATTGTAATTCAATGTATTTGGGACTTTATATTAGTCATATGATGATATATAACGATCCTTTTTCTATAAAGTAAATAGTACTGTTTGAGTCATAGTAACGGTTGGAGTTATAAATTAGGTATCAATATAAACACCAGGGCACGGTTTCACGAAACCGTCATAAGAACAAGTTCGCCAACATCCCATCGAAACGTGTGTTAATTATACACCCGTTTCAATGGGTTGTTGGTGAACGTGTACTTGCGAAAATCTTGTGAAACGATGCCAAGTTACCTTTTAAAAAACATCGGAATTATAATGCACCCAATTATGATGATAATAATAGTAATGCAAGTGATATTAGAACTGTTTATAATAATCATGCCTAGCTGCACAAACCAAACACGGTGGGATAAACCAAAATAATCTAAACGTTTCGGATAATATGCTAACACATGACGTCATTTATAATTTCTACATATCACTACTTCATATGGCACATTACAATAATTGTATCTTTATGACTCGCGGAGTACAAGTTGATAAAACTGTAGAATTTGATCCTCATCGATTGTAAATTTTTTTTCAAAATAGTTATTGAACCCAAATGTAAAAGAGAAAAATAAAGAATTTACTGAAGAAACGTTACATACCAATATATGAAGTATAGATTTACCATAATAATAGGCCCACGCGTCCATAAGTAGTGATGGTATGATAAACTTCATTTAATCAAATATATATATATACATATATAGTGAACAACTTAAAGTATGCATACTCCGTGTAAGTTTTATGTTATATTTGTTTTATTTGACCTTGCCTACAAGAGTTGCCTTTTTAATGTCCTTCCACTTGCAAACTTTCCATGTCGTTATACATTATGTTATTAAGATTTGCCTTTGTAACGAACATTTGTTTCATGTATGTTTATGTTTGCATTTGAGTGGAATAGACTGAACTGAACCTAATTGAAATGTGTCATTTAAAATGATTTTTATAATTTTTTGGAAATTTCGTATTCAGTCAAATTTACGGATGTTATATACATGTATTATTTAATTGAATGTTGAAACCAATCAATTAAATCAAATCAAACCAAATTGAGGAAATAATTGAATCTAATGACAACAAATTTTAATTAAATGTATGTAGGACTTTATATTAGTGATATGATGATATAGAACGGTCCTTTTTCTATAAAGTAAATAGTACTGTTGGAGTCATAGTAACGGTTGGAGTCATAATTAGGTCTTGATATATGGTTTCACGAAACCGTCCTAAGAACAAGTACGCCAACATTGAAACGTGTATTAATTATACACCCGTTTCAATGTGTTGTTGGTGAACGTGTACTTGTGACAATCTTTTGAAACAATGCCAAGTAACCCGAAAAACATTCGAAATTATGATGCAACCAATTATGATAATAATGATAGTAATGTTAGTGATATTAGAACTCTTCTTAATTATTATACACAGCTGCACACAAAAACACGGTGGGATAATACAAAACGATGCCATTAATAATCTGAACATTTCGATAATATGCAAACAAATGACGTCGTTAATAATTTCTACATGTAAATACTTTATACGGCACATTACAGTAATTGTATCTTGATAGCTCGCGGAGTACATGTTTAAATTGATCCTCAACGATTGTACATATTTTCAAAACAGTTATTGAACCCAAATGTATAAGAGGAAAATAAAGAATCTATTGAAGAAACTTCACGTAACATTAATGAAGTAGATTTACCGTAATAATAGGCCCACACGTCCATAAGCAGTAATTGTATAATATGCTAAGTTCATTAAATCAAATATATATATATATACATATAGTAAACAACTGACTTTATTCATACTCCTTGTAAATTTGTTATTTGTATTTTGTGTTACTCAAGAATAAAAGGTGGATTGGATGAATTTCTTGGTTTCTCGCTTGCAAATCGTCATGAATGTAGCTTAACATCTGTCTTCTCCTTCAGATCTCTGTTCAGTGCTTTCTCCGCACGGTCTTTCCTTAAAGACGTTGATGATGTCCATTGGAATGAAAACAAGAGCTAGCTCACACCCTGCGCGCTGAATTTGATCATGTACCTACAATTGAATAGAAACATATATGATAGTGATATTCAAGATTTGTTGGTGACGATGATAAATATAAAGATAATAATAGTAATGATGATGATGATGATCATAAAAATTATACAAAGAAGAAGAAGTAAAGGACAAGAAAAATAAAAAATATATATATACATAAATATAGAAGAAAAAAGAAGAAGAAGAGATGATGATGAATAAGAAGAAGTAGAAAAATGAAGAAGAAAAAGAAGAAGAAAAATTATAGGAATAAAGAAGAAACATATAGAAGAAACATATAGAAGAAAAAGAAAGAAGAAGGTAAGATGAATTTGAAGAAGAAGAAGGAGAAGTTGAAGAAGAAGAAGGAGAAGAAAAAGAAGAAAAAGAAGAAGAAAAAAAGAAGAAAAAGAAGAAGAAAAAGAAGAAGAAGGTGGAGAAAAAGAATTGCATAAATCCGTTGTGATTATTTACATTTACAAATAATAATAATAATAATAATAGTTCGTCCTTATATAGCGCATTTCAGGACCGCAGGCCCTCTCAATGCGCTTTACAGATATATATTATTACCACGGTCATCGGATTCATGCTAACTCGCACACAATGTATGCACATTCTCCACTCCCTGGGGAGCATTCCAGCCAGTCGCCATTTTACAAGCGCCACTTGCTAATCAGAGCTGACAGTATTATCTACAATACCAAACCAACTCACATCTCCCTTTATCTAGAGTTCTTTAATTCAGATTTCCACTGGTAGTCACTTTCATTTATTTGAAATCATGGTTTGAACATCTAAATAGTGGACTTAATAGGCCCTATATACATGTAAGTGAAACAACATGAGACTAAAATATATTCATCCAATTTTTGGCCACAACCTATACCATGGATAACATAATATTTAAAGGGAACCAAAACCTTCATCCTAAGTTACCTTTATTGTAAAGTTTAAACGATTTGAATAAGATTAGTGAAAATTGAACAAAATCAGGCAAGGTATAAGGAAGTTAAAGCTAAAGAAATAACTTGTCACCAGAGGGCGATGTTTAATTTGATGGCGTCATTTGCCGACAACTCTCCATGCCTTCTGATCATTGAATTTCATGTTTTTCCTTATTTCTTGTGATTGAGATAATCTACTCCCGTGAAAACAAGATATAGAATGCAGAATGATATTCTATTTGAACACAAATGAATACGAAGAAAATGAAAGAATTGTGAAATTCCATGTTCAGAAGGCATGGAGAGTTGTCGGCAAATGACGCCATCAAATTAAATATCGCCCTCTGGTGACAAGTTATTTTTTTAGCTTTAACTTCCTTATACCTTGCCTGATTTTGTTCAATTTTTCACTAATCTTATTCAAATTGTTTAAACTTTACAATAAAGGTAACTTAGGATGAAGGTTTTGGTTCCCTTTAATTGGGTGTGAATAGTGAAAGATACTATATATTGTGTCATTGAATATATGAATAAAATATTTCAGAATATCAATAACGTACGTCTACCGGTGAGCTGTCAAAACAGACTGGTGACTGGTTTATCTCAACTAAGCCCCAATTTACCAGCATTCCACCGTTGACGACACCATGCGTGTGTGGCCGAGAAAGGCTACCACTCTTCGCAACGAGTCCTTCACTGTGCATAGCTGTAACCTGAAGGGGGGTTTGTTGATGATAAAAATGCATCTATTTGTTAAAATATCGAGAGCAATTAGCCAGCTTTATTTCATCTCCTCTCCTCAGAAATTATACTTGGCAAAAATGCATATTTTATCCTGCTCGCTTAATAGAAACTTTCGAGAAAAAAACTTGTTGGGTAACTTTGGTCCAACAGGAGACCCTATATTGTTTGATGATTGAAGCACGTAGTACGTATTTAATTTCACTACTGAATTGACTATGGGTAAAGAATTCATGTTAGGATGCGAGTTACGAGCTTACGGCATTAAAATGACTCTAATGAAGAGACAAGTACCTCATTGCATTGACTTTGGTTCCCGAATTCGAGACCCAGAGAATCGACGTCCCCATTGGCTGACAAGATCACGTGACACATGATGCCATGCATCACCCTTTTGACATGGAGCTGTACCTGTAGTACGAAATTGAATTTTAAGCAGGAAAATATTATTTTCTGACAATTGTAATAATATTCAAGTACCACCCTGTTTGTATCATGTACCAAAGGCTTCAAGATTAATCAACTTTCTCCAGTGCAAGATTTATCTGAACTCAGTGTTATAAGGTTTATGATGGAGCTAATCAAGAAAAGAGATGGGTAATTTTGCAAATCATTTGTGTTTGTTATACAAGGCAATCCTTTCGTCAATTGGTGCCTATTGTAAAAAAAAATTGCACCTTTGGCAACGGAGCGACCGTGCAGAGAGGCTAAGAAAGCAAGCGAAGTGTTAATGAAATTCAAAAGTCAACATAAGGCAGTTTCGATACCGTTGTCACTCACCTATTGCAACGTGCGAAGATGGCAATGACATTTCACGGAATCCGTTCATAAAAATTGTGGGATACACAATATAGGTCTTTGAAATTGTACTACCCCGGGTTGATTTTTCGAAAGTCTTTGCGATCGAGTTAAAAAGGGAATAAATGATAATGATTCCCTGTCGACATAATCATTTAGTTACTTAAATTACACTTTTTTGTGGGAATATGTTGACGCTTGGCGCCGGTGAGTATCAAACTACAAATCATCACAGACGTTTTTGTCCTTCCTAAAATCAAGATTTGCACCAAAGCAGGGTTTTGACACAATGTTGAATGAAATTAATAATTTGAAAGAGTTTTTTTCTTGTATTATAGAGACACAGAACGTCATCGATGAGAAGGTCCGGAGTTTTAGGAATGTACACGGACCTTACCTTATTTTCGTCTGTTGTTCTAAAGAGTTTGTAGCAGAAGTCTATAGAGGGAAGCGTTTGTCGATTCACTTTCACTATGACGTCATCGACGTGCAACAAGGAGTGCAATTTGGCATTCGGGAGTGCAGCGATGCTTTTTAGGTTAAAGGAAAAAAAATAGCACCAAAATAAAAGTAATAAATTTGGAATGTTTGACACATGTTACGGAAGCTTTTCTCCGGCCAATTTTCCAACACTTATCGAATAGACCAGTTCGTAGTTAGCACATGGTACAAATCACCCTTAAATATCCACAGATCGTTTTAACATGGAGAAGTCACACTTAATACATTTTAGAATAATCCATGCCAAAATCACCGCGGAAGTGCTTGTTTTCCCTTATTAGAATACTACTTGTGAATAGATAAATAAGGATTAAATTTCATGAGCACGTTTCCAGCATTCGTTTTACAATAATTTGGTACAAATGACCGTTATTCTTCCCATGCGCATTGTATGAACGAGCTGGCTTAGTCCTAACTTCAGCCCTCGTCTAAACATTGTTCATCACCAGGGGGGTGTTTCACAAAGACTAAGATCGACTCTAAGTTGGACTTAAGTATAACAGGCCGTTCATGCCATTGGTTGCTATCCCAATTGGTCTCTAAATTATAATCTTTAGATAATATTTTTTCCTTCAATAATGAACTATCAAAAAATGTAAACTCTGTAGATTTGAGACAACGATTTGTATGTCCCTTGAAAGACAAATGCCAGTAAATGGTGAGAGCAAACAGTGGCATGAACGGCCTGTTATACTTAAGTCCAACTTAAAGTCGATCTTAGTCTTTGTGAAAAACCCCAATAACCCTAAACCACGTCATGGCAAACTCAACCCCTAATTACACTAGACAATTGACAAAATTGCAACATTTGTTTTGAGGCGTTAAATTTGATTTAATAAAAACAATTGTGTGCTTTGATTAAACGTCAAGATGAATGTTATCACCAGTATCAATATGCATCTATATGGGAGCAAAGATGACTTCATTGTGCCACCGACTTTCATTCGTTTTTTTAATTCTGTTTATGAGACGATATTATACAAATATCATTGAAAATGACAAAAATTGAGATTTAAAACACTCATTTTGTAAATTGTCACTATTAATGTATCAAAATTATAGTAGTAAAAGCTGCTCACCAAATACAGTCAGCAACACACACCAACTTCATGGTTTTAGGTGACAGATCAGTTTTGTCTACTTCGACAATGAAACCATCTTTATGAAACAGCTCACTCCGAAATCTCCTGTATTCCAGAAATTAACAATAAAGAGTACAACTTATAGCAATTTATAATCTATTGTATCATCTAAAACAATGGAATAACATCATGTAATTTCGTCTTTGAATTATTTACCACAAACGACCCCCGGAATTTTAAGCACCGAAAAAAAAAATTGAAAAAAAAACTTACATTGTATAATTTATTATCTTGGCTCAACCAAATCTTACAGCACGTCCCATAAAATTGTATGGTCTTTATGACTATAATAAGAACAAATAAAATCTGACATGACTAGTGAGACCTATTGCAAAAAAAGCGTTTAAAAGCAAGTCTACATATGAAGCGCAATTGGATTTGCCAACCATTCAGGATCGCATTTTGGGGACTCTAATTTTGTGAGTTGCGATTTAAAAACGCAATTTTTTAAAGCAATTAAATAACGGGCAAGTGTCTATCTTATGTGGATTACAGTGGCGTAGCAACGGGGGGCATCGGAGTGTGTGCCCCTATCAAATTAGTAAGGAGATTGAGAGAGAAAGAGAGAGTGTGTGTGTGTGTGTGTGTGTGAGAGAGAGAGAGAGAGAAGAAGGGGGTGGGTATTCAACGCAAAATAAGGTAATATTATTATGACCCCCCTCCAGCATTCTCCCTCATTCTAATACCTAATTATTTACGACCCTTAACCCCCTCCCCGCAACCCCTATACCGCCTTTGATTGCCCCCTCAATTCCTGGACCCTCAGTACTCCACTGGCTGACTCCATTACATTACTGAACCTGGCCTACTTTGTTTAAAGGATTTTTCATGAACCACATCGAATAGCAATGCCACTTTATAACTTTTTTATTCATAGAAGTTGGTCAGACTGTCATGAAACGGATGAAGAGGAAGAATCATTGAAGAAAAGAATGAACAGAAGAATGGTGGCATTTCAACTGATTTAAACCGGGTTATTATTTAGTGAATTGAGTAATCATTCAACCAAGATTGATGGAGGGAATACTCACTGAATGTAGGCATGGATAGACTCGCCGTTCGGGGCTTCACTGTTCATTTCCCCTCGCATTTCTTTCTCGTTGTCATCATGTGATTTATCCCTTCCTATCGGCTTATGGTCCCTCTGAAACTGTGTTACCAAGCAAACTGTCTTCTCCCGCTGAATAGAGTCCATTTGATCTATGGGAGTTTCGGGCGGTGGGGCGCACGTGTCTTCCCGCTAGATTTTTCACCACCAGTCCTTCCTGAACCACAATCGTAGGGTTCTGGTAATCTCGCTTGGGCAGTTCTGGTGCAGCAGTGTCGTCATAGATCCCTCCACTCTCGAGATCGAGATTGTTCACGCAGGACACAGAGGACTGATCATCGTAATCCTGCAGGGCCATGTAGAAGTTGTCATCAGGAATGTCTGAGGGAGAGGGTGGGGAAGCATGTCTTTTTTATCATCACTGTTCATCGGTTCATACCCATGTTCATTGAGGTCATAAGAGTCTTCAGCCTGATGGAAGGCTTTGGTTTCAGACCCGGAGTGACTGCAACGGGATTTCTTGGTATCCAGCTTACCCCGGACGGGATCATGGACGCGCAAATTCGGCTGACTGGCACTCGTGCTCGCCGATAAGTAATATTTGACACCTTCAAACCCATTATACTGAGCGCTGTCGTCGTAAATTTCCGGATTATTCAGTTCGTGCTGGGACGAACTTCGCATTCTGTCGGCTGAGTTGAGTGAGTGGATGTCCGACTGGCTAGCCTGCAGAAACGAAAGATACATTTTGGTGAATTCTTTATTTTGAAGGTCTGAAGAAGCTGTACGAAAAGAAATTGTCAGCTTCCCATAACAGATATTTTTTTCTCATTGTGAAAAAGAACCACTATCCAACTAGGCAGACGAGTTTCATTGATTCAAAATAATTTCGCATTTGATTAGGCAAAATGAGATCAATTCCTCGTTTCTCGTCCCCTTGTTATTATTAATGTTTGACATATAAGAAGAAGAAGAAACTGGCAATGTAGGCAATGAAGTAAAAAGAACATTAGAAAGAAGACAAAGGTAATAGGCTCTAGCACGATTTCCGCTTGATAACCTACATTATTAAAATGACTATTGACATGATTGAAATTAAATCTACGAAATCGTTTACTATTACTTAAAAAGAAAATCAGAAAAGTTCGATTGATCACCATTTCTTGGGATCTTGGCCTTTGATGTGCCAAAGCTTGGGCACTTGAAGGGATGGATAACAGAGAGGCTCGATTCGTCATCTGGAATTGACCAGCGGGAGTTGTGTTGACTCTCCTCCAGTCAGCTCCTGGGCGAGGTGCGGTATCTGCTGTGTTGTGGACACTCCTCGGTAGTCGTTGATCTTGATCACAGTCGCGGAGGACGTCGAAGGAATCAGACGAATCTGTACTGGTCGTCGAAACCGTCGACGGATAGTAAATTGGTTCTTTTATGGCACTGCGTATGGCGTCTACCCACTTGTTACGTAGACGTCTGAATAAAGATTTGCATGAGGTGAACAAGCCGGATATGTTCTTAAACTCTGTTCTTCAAGTCAGTATGATATCAACATTTGAATTCCTCGTTACAATGATCGAAACTGTAAGTATGACACATTTATTACGAAAAGCAAAGTATAAAATGTGAAATTTGACACAGAATCTCATGATATCCATGATTATTCTACCATTGACCTTTGTTTATCATGAAGCGGAAAGGGATAACCCGTAAAGCAAATTGTTTGGGGCTTAGTAGTAACTACCAATACAGTTCACAATACTTTGAAAATAAATATATTCAACAAGAAGAAAACAAAAGAGCCCTCGAATATTTGTGAACTTGTGGGTAAAAACCATCTTGGGCCTAAAGCATGATTATTCCACCCAGTCTGGTCTTTCTTTCCCTATTACAATGCCGACAATTGGACTCCCATAGTTTTATCACCTATACATGTCCATATACAGTTCATTTTCTTCTATTGCTCAACATAACTTTTCGAGAAATAGAACATCTGAAAACCTCACTTGTTTTCAGCCTTCAGAAATATAATTTTCTCGCCGCACTGGATACAGAGGAACGTTTCGTTGCTATTCGGTGATACGACCACTTTTCTGGAAGATTCATTTCAATGGAGCATCCTTTCACCAAGAGTTTCTTGGTTGCCTTAGCTCCTCCAAGCTGCCTAGGGTATCCTAGAAGGTACGTTTGGCCAGCATATGACACAAGTCGCCAGTATAAGGGGTTCAGTTGGTAATCGCTGGACTGCAAAGAGGAAGGAAATATTTAGCTATCTGCTTCAGTAAATATATAGTTGAATTTATAATGTGCACATTTGCCTCTGGTGGGATGCTCAAGGCGCCCTTTAAGTGCTGTCACTTAAGTGTAGTATAATTATTGACAGACCCCGGTGAGCAATAGCCGAAGCATTGGGTCACAGAACTGTGAGAAGGGGGTTGTGTAATAGAGCAGCGTTTTTCAACCAGGATGCCGCAGGACATCTCTAGGGTGCCGGGAGAAAAATTTATTAAACAAATATTGTTGGATCCATAATGAATAAGGGTCAATATCGTGAAAACAAAATACTAGAAAATGCTATGTATTTTCATGAAGAAATGACATTTTACAGAGAATTAAGTGTTTTTTTTCCTCGCTCGCTTCACTCGATAACAATATTTAGAAACAGAATGATTTCAGGAAGTGATCAAATATCCGTACCCTCGGGCAGCAAGATGCCCGATTATATCATATATTTGTTAATCTCGAAATTGCAATTTTACCACGCTTCATCGCTTCACTCGCTCAGAACAATTAGAAACAGGATGATTCTGGACAACGAAATGCCCGAATATTCTTATATTCGTGCATCGATGTGACTGAATATATGACTTTGGTATTTATATAATGGGCAGCGAGGTGCCCGCATACATAAAATCATATCTTACCTAGTGTGTTTTGTTTACAAAAAAAAACATTTTTACCATACTAAAACAATTATGTTGTTTGCTCGCTTGCTTTGCTCGCTCGCTCGCAAAGTTTAGAGACAAAATGTGTCCGTACGTGTGTACATGGCACAGGACCTGTACCAGAGTGATGAAAAATGAATTTTGTGTAATGAATTTGGGAGGGTAACGCGAAATATTTTACTTCTCAAAGGGTGCCGTGACTATATAAAGGTTTTAAAAAACGGTGCAACAGAGTACCGAAGTGCTAACGTCATATTCGGTCGTCGTCCAGGTGACTGGTTCCAAACAACTGAGCCGGCGCATTAGCTTTACCGCGAACCCATACAAGCAACGGGCTGGAGCAGGGCAAATTCAAAATCACCTCGCCATTGTTTTGCAAAAAAATGCTTGATACCAGCAACCTCGACATTGGCCAGTATGACGTCACACTTCGGTACTCTATACATCTCAGACTTACCCTCAACATCTTAATGCCTTTCTTTTCAAGGATTGAAAGGACACCCATCTTCACATTAGTACCTTCCACCGCCAGTATTGACGTGGGTATATCTCTCATCTGCGCCATAGCGTCAGATCTTGACGCAGAGTCTGCAAGGGAAGCAACATCTAGTATGTATTTATGTTCGGCACGTTTTGGGGATTACGTTGAGTTTTGCCCGCTTCACACGATGCGTTATTTCGATTGCGTCATTCACTATGAACATGACGGACAAAGAAAGAGGACAAAATATACAATTCCTCATTCTACCCTCAACAATTGCTGTGGTAGACAAAGGAACATCCCTTCATTGCTATTATTTAAAATAAGTAGAACAGGTGAATATGCATGTGACACCTGTTATACACATTTTTATATAATAGCAGTGAATGGATGTTCCTTTGTCTACCACACCAATCGTGAGGGTAGAATGAGGAATATATTTTGTCCTCTTTTTTTGTCCGTCATGTTCATAGTGATTACTTGCGCTAATCGAGACTCGTTGGGTTGTTGTACACGAGGCATCATTTCGATTGCGTCATTACCATGATTACCTACGCAAAACAAGATACGGGAGCATTAAGCCCATAAGCACCAGTAATTTGGCGCAATGTCCGCATTGCTCATTTTTCATTCACTATGAGTATGCGATGGAATTTCGATTGTATTATGTATATGACTATTCAGCACCTCGGTCTTAGACTATTCCTTTAAAGTAGAGAACTGTTCTCCGAATATACAGGAGTGGAGTAGAAAATCCACTATTTGAGGAGTCGTATGAAGTTACTTCGTTTTGGAGTTACAAACCGAGTTCTTAAAAATGGCATCCACTCTCATGAGGGTAATACTCATTACTCATACTCCTCCTTAAGTGTATTCCACTTTAATTCGGAGTTGATTAAAGTCTGAAACTTCTGAGACTTCTATAGCAGTAGTAGTAGTGATAATCACTCATGTGCAGTAAAAGTGAAGATGCATAATACGGTGAGTGTTATTAATAAACAAGAAAATAGTGTGTTGATTATTTGCTTCAAATCTCTCTCAATCCGTTTCCTTCATACTCTCATATATTTCCCCACTTTTCCTTGGGCTCACACAATAATATTGTCTTTTAAAAAATATGCCTATTACAAGGAAGAATTGCCATTTGGTTCGGTTTCTGATATGAAGGTAATTAAGCATCTGTCTATTAGTGAAAACGGAAGATTTGTATTTCCTGTCAGGAAGAACCAGAAAGGATCTCTTTCGGTGTCTTTTGTTTTTCTTTCTTTGTTTGTATGTGTAAGTTGATGTGTAGGTTGTGGATGTGTGTTCTTGTTTGTGTGCGTGTGTGTGTGTGTGTGTGGGAGGGTCTGAGTGCATATGCGTGTGGGATTATTTATACAACTTGTGCTTCAGTATGAACCGTAATTTGTACTAGATTTTTTGTCTCTAAAATTATTATGCCGTATCTATACATCCGGGTTGGTTTGTGACTCATGACCGTAATTACTACACAATTTACCCCGATGCTCAGTCTGAAGTCCAGTTTACCATAATAAATATATTATTTGATTCATTGATTTAAAACTTGGGTTAAAAAGCCCAAACAAGAAATTATCCACTAGGCTGGTTTACAAAATTTACAATTTAGACCGAGCTCTAACCCTGTTTCCTTTTCAACTTGATTAACTGACTACTGGTCACAATTTTGAAGAAGAACAAAATACTTAGACATTTTAATACAAAATCTACAAATAATTGATATTACATATAAACTAATATGAGGAACATACTTCACAACAATTAAGTTTCCTATCAGCCATTCATCAAATAAATAAAATATTGAAATTTTAATAGCTCTATTATAAGGAACATCCAAAAATAACCTTCTATGTCATTTACAATAAAATTCAATACTTCATGAATTTGATAAATGGGTGATAGGAAACCCAAATGTTGTGAAGTTCTTCATGTTAATCCATAGACCTTATCATTATTTTCTAGATATTCTTATCAAAATATCTATAATATTCTTTATTCAACATTTAAAGATTCTCTGGACATGTCATTCCGTAACGATTGGAATTGATCTACTGACTATGTTGTCCATTTATCTAGAATTACAGTCTTGGTTAGCTCCAACAATACGTAATTTGGGAGTTCTTTGATCGCAGTTGATGAATTTCTAAGATATTGCAAATTCATTCAGACTACCAGACTATAATACAGAGATAGATAGAGAGATAGATAGATAGATTCAGATTATACCTAACAGAACCCACACAAGTGCACATGCCTCACACCGCTCTAAATGCTGAAATGTGGGGGGGGGGAGTAAAAAATATAGAAAACATTGCAATTTTCACAAGTGCCTCGGATGACTATCTGAAGAAATAAATTCGGAGCCACTTATAATGCATACGAGAAGACGCAATGATTTTTTATTCGGACTATTTGTCGAGCGCCAGGGGTGTCCAGTCTGACAGACATGAGCGCTATACAAACTCCATTATTATCATTATTATCATTTTGATTATTATTTGTTTTCCCCGTGACTGACTATTTTCCGAATTGAATTACTTCTCAGATATAATCCGCCATGGATCTAGCTAGGTATGCGGCTTTTCATTTTTCAATACTCCCCTGCGGCTCAATGAAAAAGAATAAATCAACCGATATCAAAGATTTCGGAGAGGCTGCCTGTCGGGTATATCCATAGAATAGGGTATTGAAATTACCACTGAGATGATTTATTTTGAAAGTATTTGCAATCTACATATTGTGTGTTAGTGTTTGTATATCGTGGTTATCACATATTAAGTTATCTGAATGGGGCACATGCCCCGTGCCGCAACCACCCCCCGGATCCGCTACTGATAAGAAATGTGTATGGATCTGCCAAGGTCTAGTAGGCGTATCCAAGATAATTTCCAGAATCCCCCCCCCCCACCCCCTGGCATGGCATTGCTACCGGGACATATGTGACCATGTAGGCACCACAACCAGCACAAAGTCACATGGGTGATTTTACGTTGTATTTATTTTCATTTTTCATTAATTTATTGTTTTGTTTAAGCAGGTTTGCCTCTTTTGTTAACAAACTAATATGCCTGCAAATAAAAAGGGCACTGCTAATAAAAACAACAGTGATTGTTGAATGTGTATTTTTGCAGTGTTTTGTCAATGTCAAGTTCGCACATCTCAATATGTGATGGCCACAGCAATAGGAATTGCCATAGGTTGTATTTTTTATAAAGGTTTTGAGATCGTGTTGTTTGAACATGTGCCAATGAGATTAGAATTTGTAGGTAACCTATTTCGAATGAAATGAGAGGCAT
Source organism: Mesocentrotus franciscanus (assembly GCA_037976565.1). NCBI lineage: Eukaryota > Metazoa > Echinodermata > Echinoidea > Camarodonta > Strongylocentrotidae > Mesocentrotus > Mesocentrotus franciscanus. The sequence continues at coordinate 3,336,547 of CP137679.1, read as the reverse complement.
GTAAACATGGACGGTTAATATAATTCAAAGCAATTGACCATAATCACATGCCTGAATATGTCATTGTTTTTTCAAGTCACTTTTATAATTAAGAAGCTATTACATTTATCAATACATCTTTTACTTTTGCAAACTAAACAATTTAAGATACACATAATAATTTCATTTTTAAAGGAAAGAGACAATTCAAAGCGGTAACTGTAACATCGACGATTATTTCAGAGGTTATGGCCTACCTACACCCTTAAAAATAAGCACTCTGACTCGACTGATACTATACGTACAATTCATGAAAATTGTCTTACTTTCTAAGTGCAGAGGAGTGGAAATCTACTCTTTTAGGTGTGATATTAGAAATCGCTTCATTTTGGAGTAGAATCCATTCCAAATCTAAGTGGAATTCATTCCAAAGTAGTGGTTTAGATTACTTTTTTTAGATTGGATACCACTATTTTTAGCATGGATTTCCACTCCGAAACGAAGTGCTCTCCAATAAATCCATGCAGTTCTACCTGAGAGCCCTGCAATTATTTTTACCTCAACAATTGCCAGGTACTTATGGCATTTAAGCCTCTCGAGAGATTTTTTAATTCGTGGTTTTTCACTCCTGTTTATTTCAAGATTAACAGTACCTTTTGGCTACCTTTTTAAGTCAATACTTTTACTTTATTTTTAATAGTTTTTTCTCATTTTAAAGATGTGACACAGTTACGACGCATGATCGATATGTCTGTTTAAGCTTCATTTTTTTTTTGTTAATAAATTAATTATAGTGATATATCATAATTATGTAAAAATTATCAACAAAATCTAAAAATGAATGTATACAGGTTTATCAAATCAACCGATATCTTAAGCTATTACTGGAAAGTACTGGGCATACAACTTTACTTCTTTGTTTTACTCACCGTTCTTTTCCATGTACAGCCAGCCCATCACGTCAGATTACTTATGTCACATTGCAAACCTGCCATCTGCCTTTATAAGCAGTGAACCTGGTAGAATTGCAACTATCTCATTATCATGTTTATGTCACTTCTTTGTCTACTTTTGTTCTTTTCTCAAACCATGCTGAATTTATTTATACTATGTGTACTCCGTATGTATCCTACTTTTTCTTGAATAAAAAAATGTTATAAACAACTTACTACGGATATCTGGATGAATAGGTGTAAACTTACCGTAGTGAATATTGGTCTGAATTGTACCTCTTCAACAAGAAATAGAAATAAACCTGGTTTCGATCGACGAGGTGTTAGATTCAACAAACTATTTCGTAAACCACAAACATTATAGAACAAGAGATCGCGCAATGCCAGGGCAAAGATGTAAATATTTGACGTTCTGAAATGGCAGCTAGCGAACCATACAGTCATACGTGAAATTCCCTTTCGATTGAGATGATACTATTTACGGCATCCTATGTCATTGCGGTCCAATGCAGGCAGACAAATTTCTTTTCTGAATAGATTAAGCAACCTGTGATCATACTGTCAAGTATGACTCTTATCCTAGCTAATGGCAATGCATGTCTAAAGCAGGGCTCCCACTTAGCCGAGTTGTATTAGCGAGTTATGGCGAGTTGCGGTGAGTTGCCTCAAAGAGGCACTCGCAATAACTCGCGAAAAGCTCTTCTTGTAACTCGGGATAACTCGCGACAACTCGGTATGGCTCGGCGTAACTCTTTACAACTTTCCACGACTCTCCTCGAAGTCGCGGGCAGTTCCAAAATTTTGAACAGGTTCAAAATTTTCACTGATTCGTTGTGACTCGAGATGAAATCGCTTACACTCGTAATATACTCGCATTACTCGTAAAATGCTCGCGCTGCACTCTTCATAAGGTGGCGAGTTGCTACGAGTTATGAAGAGTGCAGCGCGAGCTTGTTACGATTAATGCGAGTATATTACGAGTGTAAGCGAGTTCAGCTCGAGTTACAACGAATCAGCGAAAATTTTGAACATGTTCAAAATTTTCACTGATTCGTTGTAACTCGAGATGAACTCGCTTACACTCGTAATATACTCGCATTACTCGTAACAAGCTCGCGCTGCACTCTTCATAAGGTGGCGAGTTGCTACGAGTTATGAAGAGTATATTACGAGTGTAAGCTAGTTCACCTCGAGTTACAAAGAATCGGATTTTGGAACTGCTCGAGGAGAGTCGTGGAATGTTGTAAAAAGTTACGCCGAGCCATACCGAGTTGTCGCGAGTTATCCCGAGTTACAAGAAGAGCTTTTCGCGAGTTATTGCGAGTGCCTCATTGAGGCAACTCACCTCAACTCGCCATAACTCGCCAATACAACTCGGCTAAGTGGGAGCCCTGCTTAATCGATGTTATCTGTGATTTTATTGTGCAAATATATTGTGCAAAGTAACAATTACATATCCGTGATAGGAAATAGGGGGTGCATGGGGTATGGGAGAGAGGGGGTAAGAAAAATAAGTTAGAGATTTTTCGGTGGCCGAAGAAGTGCTATCTATGTTTATAATGATAATTATAATAATAAAATTAATAATAAGAATAATAATAATAATAATAATAATACATAAGATTTGTCAGGCGCCAAATCCACTTGACAATCAAATGCTCAAAGGCGCAGCTCGTGCAAAAAAGAAATACATGACAAATATACACAAAAGTGCAATATACGGGTTGGGGAGCGATAAGGAAAAAATAATGCATGAAAAGAAATGTAGAAACAGCGCATACAGGCTTTTCAGCCCGTCATTTATTTGTGTGTATGTTTGCGTGTGTGTGTGTGTGTGTGTGTGTCTGTCTCTCTCTCTCTCTCCCTCCTCCCCTCTATCTGTCATTCTATCTTTAAATCTATCTTTTTCTTTCATCCTCTCTCTCTCTCTCTCGTCCTCTTCCTCTTTCTCTCTCTTTCTCTCTCTTTCTCTCTCTCTCTCTCTCTCTCTCCTACAGCCTACCCGGGACAGGACCCTGGACGAGCAAATTCGGCTAACTGGTAGTCGTGCTCGCTCGTTTGAAGGTAATCTTCGAAACCTTCAAACCCATTATACTTAGCGCCGTCATCGTAAATTCCAGGATTATTTAGTTCGTGCTGGGACCAAATTTGCATTCTATCACCTGAGTTGAGTGAGTGAATGGCCGAATATTGGGACTGAAGTGCAATGGCGCTAGCCGGCAGAAACGACAGATACATTTTGGTGAAATCTTCAATTTTGAAGGTCTTAAAGGTAGTGCATCCCTTTTGCAGCCAACATCAAATTCTGTAGAAATTTGCAGGAATTATCAATATATCACGTATGTTCTATCTGTGAAAATTAACCGTTAGCGGTGTCCTAGTATTCAAATTATGCAAGGAAACCCGTTTATTTTCTAGACTTCACTGTCAGACACTATTGAGTGACTGACTGACTTCATTTTTTCTTTGGTAATAACATACATAAAATGAGCTGTAAAGGGTACATGAGCATTTGTCTACTTCAATAACCCAATACTTGTAATGGCCAAAATTAAACTGATTGAATCTTCGCGATACAAAACGTACGAAAATTCGGTACAAGGGTTTGAAAATCAGACTATTTAATTAAACGACCGCGATCACTAAATTCGATTCGACAACTAACGGTCATTATTTTCCCTCAAAAAGACATTTTTAAGCCTTTTTGGTTGATGGGAAGTTCTAAATTAGTATTATCTTTCAAATGTCGTTATTTAATCTTTTCATATTTGTTGGCCTGCAAATGGGACATGCTACCTTTAGGAAGCTGTAAAAAAAGCAACCAAAACGGGAAAACGAATCTATCTATCAGGCTATAGTTCATCCAGACGTTGGACAAAGCCCTCCTCATAACATTTCCATTCTCTTCTGTCTCTAGCTGTCCTAGTCCAAGTGGCCGTTCCCATGTATGATGTTAGGTCATCTCTCCATCTTCTCTTCTGCCTTCCTCTTCTTCTCTTTCCCGTCCTTGGTTGCCATTCTGTTAAACGATTTGTCCATCTATTGTCCTGAAGTCTTGCTACATGCCCAGCCCATCTCCACTTTGATTCTCTGACTTTCTCCATGATGTCTTTAACCTTTGTTTTCTGGCGTATGACTTTGTGATTGATTTTGTCTCGCAGAGATAAATGCGACATCTTTCTCTCCATGGCTCGTTGAGTAGTCACAAGCTTCTGTTCTAGATCCTTTGTCAATGACCATGTTTCTGATCCATATGTCATAGTTGTTAGAATGCATTGGTTGAACATTCTTCTTCTTTGGGTATGTTTTTATCGGTCAACATGTCTTTGTATCTTCCAAAGTTCATCCATGCTGCTTTTACTCTCATCATAACTTCTTCTTTTGTGGTGTCTTCCATTTTCAAAGTTTGTCCCAGATATTTGTAATTGCCCACTCTCTCTAACGTTCGACCTTCTATCTCGATGTTTTCATCTGTGTCATAGTTTGTCATATATTTTGTTTTATCTTTGTGCATAGTTAAGCCAATAAGTTTGCTCTCCCTGTTGAGACCTGTCAGCTGGTCTTCCAAGTCTTTGATTGATGTTGAGATCAAGGCCACATCATCAGCGAATCTCCATCAATGTTAACTCCTCCCTTTAAATGCGACTTTTTAAATACTTCCTCTATAGTGGCTGTAAATATCTTTGGAGATAATGTGTCTCCCTGTCGTACTCCCCTCTGAATCTTGACCTCCCTTGATACATCATTATCAATGTGAATTCTGGCTACTGCGTTGGTGTAAATATCTTCCAGGATGCTCACATACCCTTCTTCAATGTTAATCTTTCGTAGGGCATCAAACATGTCTGTGTGTTCAATGGAATCGAACGCCTTCTGGTAGTCCACAAATCCGAGGCATAGGTGAAGTTGGTACTCATTTGCCTTCTCAATGAGTTGAGTTATAGCTTGTAGGTGGTCTGTTGTTGAGAATCCAGCTCTAAACCCTGCTTGTTCTCTGGGTTGATTTGTGTCCAATATATCTTTGATTCTATTTTGGATTACTTTGGTGAAGATCTTGTACAGATGAGATAGAAGGCTGATTGGGCGATAGTTTTTTACATCAGCTTTGTCACCTTTCTTGTATAAAAGAATTATGTTTGCCTCTTTCCAAGTGGTTGGAATCTGTTGCTTTTCCAATATCTGGTTGAATAGTTTCAGTAACTGTGTAATTGTCTCCTCCCCTCCTTGTTTAATAATATCACTTGTTATTTCGTCATTTCCCGGTGCTTTGTTTACCTTCATACTGTTTACAGCTTCCTCAACTTCTCTTTGTAGTATTGGCGGTATGTTTGAGTTTCTGGATGAGATATCTTTATGATCCTTCTGTTGTTTAAAGTTCCTGGTAGAAATCAGCGCATATTTCTAGTAGCTCCGATCTCTTAGAAGTTATATTTCCATCCTTTTGCTTCAATTTGCTCATTCTTGACTTTTTGCATTCCATCTTTTGTATTGTTTTTGGTCCCCTTCCGCTTTCTAGAGTCTCTAAAATGAGTTTATAAGTTTTCTTCTTTTCCTTTTGCGTCGTTTCTTTTTCACCAATTTCACTATTTCTGCATACTCCACTTTTTTGTTGTTGTCTTGGATTCTTTCAATCGTATTTCCTTTCTTCTTTGATTTAGTTCTTCTATTTCTTTGTCCTCTTCCGATCTTACTATCTTTCTTTTCTCAGTTGGGGCTACAGATTTGGCTTTTTCTAGCATTGCTGATGTCACCATATCGCATCGCTCATCAATGTCCATATCCTCCAACTCTAATCCATCAAAGCGGTTGTGAAGCTTTAGTTGGAATTCTTCTTTCTTTTCCTTCAGCTTCATGATGTTAATCCGTGTCTTCCTTTTATGTTGAATGAATCTAAGCCTGGCTAGTTTCGTGTTGATGCTTATATTGACTCTGACCATTCTGTGATCACTTGCAATGTCTACATTGGTGATGACTTCACAGTTCTTGACTATCCCTCGCTGGTTACTAAGTATGAAATCTATCTGGTTTTTAGTAACTCCATTTGGACTCTCCCAGGTCCAGTAACGACTCTTGTGTTTCTTAAAGTATGTATTGGTCACTTTAAGTTTATGTTCCATTGCAAATTCTATCATTCTTTCACCTCTCTTGTTTCTTTCTCCGTAACTAAATGATCCCATGATATTTTCTTCCCCTTTTTCACATTGTCCGATTTTTGCATTGAAGTCACCCATAAGAACTGTGTAGGTACCCGAATTGTCTATAATGGCCTTATTGATATCTTCATAGAAGTCCTCCACTATTATATCATCATAATCACTTGTGGGTGCATAAACTGTATGATGCACATTTCATCCTTTCCCGTCAATTGTATTTTCATGGCAGCTACCCTGTTTGAATAGCTTTTAACTTCTTTCACATAGTCCTTAAATTTGGTATGGATTAGAAATCCAATTCCTTTTGCATTTTTTCATCCTCTGTTTTTCCCTGTTGTAGAGCCATGTGCCTCCTTTAAGTTCTGTCAATCCTTCTCCTTGTCTCTTCGTTTCAGCAAGCCCAATGACGTCCCATTTGAATCCCTCTAGTTCATCCAACAAACTTTCTACACTTTCCTCGGTTCTCAAGGTTCTAACATTGTATGTACAAATATTTAGTTCAGATTTTTCTATTTGGCCAGTTTTATTGCATCCATCCATCTTACAGCTTCCATTTGGCTTTGACTGCAACATATCATCAAAAGAATCCTCTTCCATGCGTTTACTGGTCAATTTGCAACTCTGAGTGTTGCGCCCGTTATGGCCATGGGCTTTACGGCCTCCTTTAAGTTTTCTCTCCATAATTGTCATGAGGGGTTTTTTGCCATATACTGACGCGCTGGCAAACCGTGTTGTCAGTAGGGGAAGCAACTGCTGAATGTAGAAGTAGTGAAAATATCAACAATCCTCCCGCCCGTGCACGTCGCTGGCTGTACTCGTCTACGGCACTACGGTAGCAGTTTGTTAGATCTTCAACGAACCGGCCAGACAGACGAATCTGCTTGTGAAAAAAGAACCACTACTCAACTGGGTAGGCAAGTATGTTTGATAAAAATAATGCTGCATTTGATTAGGCGAAATGAGATTGATTTATCGATTCTGGTCCCCTTTTTATTATTAATGTTTGACATTTGACAAGAAGAGAAAATAAATGCAGGAATGTAGGCAATGACGTACAAATAGCATAAACAACAACTTTACACCAAAACAAACAATCAAACAAATAAAACAAAACGTAATAGTGTACATTACTATTTCCGCTTGCTTTAATCATAATGTACATGTATTACAAGGACTATTGACATGATTGACATTTTATCTAGAAAATTGTAAGAATGAATGATCGAAACTCTATCTAAGTATGACACATTACGAAAAGCAAAATATTGAATGTGATACTTTGAAAATAAATGTATTCAACAAGAAGAAAGAAAACGGGCACTCGAATATTTTTTGAGCTTGTAATTAAAAACCATCATAAGAGAAATTTATTAAACATTTATTGTTGGATCCATTATGAAATAAACGTCAATCTCGTGAAAAAAAAATACTAAAATTGCTATTTATTTTCATGAAGCAATAATATATTGAAGACAATTAAGTATTCTTTTTTTTCCTCGCTCTCTTCGCTCGATCGCAACATTTAAAAACAGTATGATTTCAAGAAGTGATCGAATATATTTACATTCGGGCAGCAAGGTGCCCGATTATATCATATATTATTTAAATCTCGGAATTGCAATTTTTTCCTCGCTTCGTCGCTTTACTCGCTCAGAACATTTAGAAACAGGATCATTCTGGACAGCGAGATGCCCGAATATTCTTAAATTTGTGCATCCAGGTAACTGAATATATGACTTTGGTATTCATATATTGGGCAGCGAGGTGCCCGCATACATAATATATTATCTTATCTAGTGTGTTTTGTTTACAACATAACATTTTTACCATCCTAAAATGTAATGTTAATTGCTCGCTCGCTCGCAAAGTTTAGAGACAAAATGTGTCCGTACGTGTGTACATGGCACATGACGTGAACCAGAGTGATGAAAAATGAATTTAGTGTGGTAGTTTGGGAGGGTGACGTGAAACTTTTTACTTCTCAAAGGGGTGCCGTGACTATAAAAAGGTTGAAAAACACTATATTGCAGTACATTTAGTTATAGAGGGCAATATAGTATTCACTATACACGAAATTGGGGATCGGTTATTCAAGTTGGAGGCCTCTTTCATTGGAATCAATGTTTAAAGGTGAAGTGTCCCGATATCGGAGAGTCGCACAAAATGTTTGAAAGCTACCTATCCCTATAAGAGAAGAGAGAAGAGAGGTGGATGGCTTGCTCACACTTGTGATAAAAAGGGCTTTGAAATGCAAATTTCTAAACTACAAAACGTGAAATTTTCTAGATTAGTCGCTAAGCGACCTCGCAATATAAGATACATAATTTACCGAGGATGTCGTTATAATACAAATTTGTTACACCGCAAATTACAAAGTCTTCTTAATAGGGGAGGGGAAGATAGGACTAAAGCCCTCCGCCTCCCTCTCATTCAACGAATTGAAATTTTGAATTGCGTTGGTGGAGCTTAAGAAAATTCTGGCTAAGCCCATCTCAATTATTTTGTCTCTCATTACGCCATTGGCTTTATTGATCTTAGCTTACAAGAGAAGCCTTTTTTAATGTCCTTCCATTTGCACACTTTCCATTTTGTTGTTCATTATGTTGTTAAGATTTGTACAAGTAAATAGCCTTTTCAATATGCCGATGTAACGAACATATTAACCATGTATTTTTATCTTTGCTTTTGAGTGGAATAGACTGACTGTGTAATGTAATTTTTTTTTTGGGGGGGGGCATATAGAATTCATTCATCTTTACGGATGTTAATAATTATGTAATTGAATCAGACTAAGGAAACAAATAAATCAAATGACATTTGCTGTTATTTGTGTTTTATTGGTCTTTGCTTACAATTGTAGCCTTTTTTGAAAGGTCCTTTCACTTGCAAACTTTTCATTTCGTTTTACATTATGTTGTTAAGATTTGTACATATACATGAATATGGCCTTGCTAATATGCCTTTGTAACTATCATATTTACCATGTATTTTTATCTTTGCTTTTGAGTGGAATAGCCTGAACTTAACCCAACTGAACCGTGGAATGTAAATGATTTGTTATCATTTTGGCAATGTAGTATTCATTGAACTTTACAGATGTTAATAATTATGTAATTGAATGTTGAAACCAATAAATTAAATCAAATCGAATCAGAATGAGGACACGAATAAATCAAATGACTTCAAATTGTAATTCAATGTATGTAGGACTTTATGTTAGTCATATGATGATATAGAACGGTCCTTTTTCTTTAAATAGTAAATAGTACTGTTTGAGTCATAGTAACGGTTGGAGTTATAAATTAGGTATCAATATAAACACCAGGGCACGGTTTCACGAAACCGTCATAAGAACAAGTTCGCCAACATCCAATCGAAACGTGTGTTAATTCTACACCCGTTTCAATGGGTTGTTGGTGAACGTGTACTGCGAAATCTTGTGAAACGATGCCAAGTTACCTTTAAAAAAAAAAACGGAATTATAATGCACCCAATTATGATGATAATAATAGTAATGCTAGTGATATTAGAACTGTTTATAATAATCATGCCTAGCTGCACAAACCAGACACGGTGGGATAAACCGAAGTGTTGCCATTAATAATCTAAACGTTTCGGATAATATGCTAACACATGACGTCATTTATAATTTCTACATATCACTACTTCATATGGCACATTACAATAATTGTATCTTTATGACTCGCGGAGTACAAGTTTATAAAACTGTAGAATTTGATCCTCATCGATTGTACATATTTTTCAAAATAGTTATTGAACCCAAATGTAAAAGAGAAAAATAAAGAATTTAATGAAGAAATGTTACATACCAATATGTGAAGCATAGATTTACCTTAATAATAGGCCCACACGTCCATAAGTAGTGATGGCATGATAAACTAAGTTCATTTAATCAAATATATATATATATATATATATATTTATAGGGAACAACTAAAGGTATACATACTCCGTGTAAATTTGATGTATATTTGACCTTGCCTACAAGAGTTGCCTTTTTAAGGTCCTTCCACTTGCAAACTTTCCATGTCGTTATACATTATGTTATTAAGATTTGCCTTTGTAACGAACATTTGTTTCATGTATGTTTATGTTTGCTTTTGAGTGGAATAGACTGAACTGAACCTAATTGAAATGTGTCATTTAAAATGATTTTTATAATTTTTTGGAAATTTAGTATTCAGTCAACTTTACGGATGTTATATATTATTTATTTGAATATTGAAACCAATAAATTAAATCAAATCAAACCAGAATGAGAAACAAATAAATTTAATGACAACAAATTGTAATTAAATGTATGTAGGACTTTATATTAGTCATATGATGATATAGAACGGTCCTTTTCTATAAAGTAAATAGTACTGTTGAGTCATAGTAACGGTTAGTCATAATTAGGTCTTGATATAAACACTAGGGCATGGTTTCACGAAACCGTCCTAAGAACAAGTCCATAACATTGAAACGTGTATTAATTATACACCCGTTTCAATGTTTGTTAATGAACGTGTATGTGACAATCTTTTGAAACGATGCCAAGTAACCCGAAAAACATTCGAATTTATGATGCAACCAAGTATGATAATAATGATAGTAATGTTAGTGATATTAGAACTGTTCTTAATTATTATACACAGCTGCGCACAAAGAAACTGTGGGATAATACAAAATGATGCCATTAATAATCTCAACATTTCGGATAATATGCAAACAAATGACGTCATTAATAATTTCTACATATAAATACTTTAT
>CP137679.1:3218783-3325189 GCA_037976565.1 Mesocentrotus franciscanus | reverse complement strand
TACTCATGGGCAACGCTCTTTTGTTTATCTCCAATGACCTATGACCGAGTACCACAATGCATTGTGCGCTGAGATCGCGAATTGGCTTATAATATCGTCTCATAAAAAGAATTAAAAAATTGAATAATAGTCGCAATGAAAAGTCACCTTTGCTCCCATAGATACATATTGATACTGTTGATGATATTCATCTTGACGTTAAATCAAAGCAAGCAATTGTTTGTTTTAAATCAGAATTTACAGCTTAACACATATATGGCATTTTCGTCGAATTTCTAGGGTAATTAGGGGTTGAGTTTGTCATGACGTGGTTTAGGGTTATGGTGATGTACAATGTCAAGCCGAGGGCTGAATTTAGGAAGAAGCCAGATCGTACGTACATGCACATGGGAAGGATAAAGGTAATTTGTACCAAATTATTGTAAAACCCACCGAGACGAATACTGGAAACGTGCTCATGAAAATGAATCCTCATTCACCTATTCACGAGTAGTATTCTAATACGGAAAACAAGCACCTCCACAACAACTTGGCAAGGATTATTCTAAAATGCACTTAGTTGGACTTCTCCATGTTAAAAAGATCTGTGGATATTTAGGGGTGATTTGTACCCTGTGCTAACTATGAAATAGTGTCTAGGGTAAGTGTTGGACAATTGGCCGGAGAAAAGCTTCCTGACATGATTGTGTCGAACATTCTAAATATTAATTACTTTTATTTTGGTGCTATTTTTTTCTTTCTTTAACCTAAATAGCATCGCTGCTCTCCCGGATGCCAAACTGCACTCATTGTTGCACGTCGATGACGTCATAGTGAAAGTGAATCGACAAACGATTCCCTCTATAGACTTCTGTTACACACTCTTCAGAACAACGGACGAAAATAAGGTCCGTGTACATTCCTAAAAATCCGGACCTTCTCGTTGATAGCTTTCTGTGTCTCTATAAAACAAAAAACAAAACAGCTCTTTCATATTATTAATTTCATTCAACAGTGTGTCAAAGCCTTGCTTTAGTGCAAATCTTGATGTTAAGAAGGAAAACAACGTCTGTGATGGTTTGTAGTTTGATACTCATGGGCGCCAAGTGTCAACACATCCCACAAAAAAAGGGTAATTTAAGTAACTTTATTATCATGTCAATATGGAATCATTATCATTATTCCTTTCGTAACCCGATCGCAAAGACTTTCGAAAAATCAACTCTGGGACGCGCAATGCCAATAGCCTACTAGTATATTGTGTATCCTACAATGATTATGCACGGATTCCGTAAAATGTAATGTAATCTCGCTTGGGCATGTTCGCACATTGCAATAGGTGAAACTGCATTATGTTGACTTTTGAATTTCATTAAAGCCCTCTGCACTAGTTTGGCCAGGAGGGATTAGAGGGATTAGCGTGGTCACTGACAAGTGGTTATCTCATCAACTCAGCTCTCAATTAACATAAGAAAAAGATGATCATGGGGGACCAACAGGCACCGCTTAGGCATTGTTTTTTTTTATAGAGGAGCAAGTAGCTACAAGTAGTACAGTGGGGCTTTAACACTTCGGTTGCTCTCTTCGCCTCTCTGCACGGTCACTCCTTTGCCAAAGGTGCAATTTTGCACAATAGGCCCCAATTGACGAAAGGACTGCTTTGTACATCTAACACTATTGCTTTGCAAAATTACCCATGTCCTGTCTTTCCATCAGAAACCCTGTAACACTAATAAAGATTTATCTTGCACTGGAAACAGTTAATTAATCTTGACGCCTCTGGTACATGATAAAATAAAGGGTGGCACAGGGAGATTATTTGCGCGGCATGTAACAGAGATATGTAATACAATTATCAGAAACTAATATTTTCCTGCTTAAAATTCAAATTCTTACTACAGATACAGCTCCATGTCAAAAGGGCGATGCATGGCATCCTGTGTCACGTGATCTTGTCAGCCAGTGGGGACGTCGATTCTCTGGGTCTCGAATTCGGGAACCAAATTCAGGGCAATGAGGTACTTGTCTCTTCATTCGAATCATTTTAATGCCGTTAGCTCGTAACTCGCATCTTAGCATGAATTCTTCCCATAATCAACTCAACAGTGAAATAAAATATATTATACGGGCTTCGATCATCAAACAATGTAGGGCCTACTGGACCAAAGTAACCCAACAAAATTGTTTTCTTGAAAGTTTCCATTTAGCGAGCGGGATAAAATATGCCAAGTTTGCCAAGTATAATTTCAGAGGGGAAGGGACGAAATAAAGCTGGCTAATTGCTCTCGATATTTTAACAAATAGATGCATTTTATCATCAACAACCCCCCCTTCAGGTTACAGCTATGCACAGTGAAGGACTCGTTGCGAAGAGTGGTAGCCTTTCTCGGCCACAGACGCATGGTGTCGTCAACGGTGGAATGCTGGTAAATTGGGGCTTAGTTGAGATAAACCAGTCACCAGTCTCTTTCGACAGCTCACCAGCAGACGTACGTTATTGATATTTTGACATATTTTCTTCATATATTCAATTACATAATAGTATCTTTCACAATTCACAACCCGTTTACGCAGTTATTTTATCTAATATCTAGGTTGTGGCTCAAGTTTGGATAGATATAGTTTAGTCTCATGTTGTTTCACTTACATGTATATATGGCCTATCATGGTGATTTTGATGTTGAATAGTGATTTTGATGTTCAAACCTTGATTTACAATGAATGAAAGTGACTGCCAATGGAAATCTGAATAGAATTCAAGATAAAGGGAGATGTGAGTTGGTTTTGTATTGTAAGTAATACTGTCAGCTCTCTGTCTTTGTAAATGTAAATAATAATAATAATTATATTTGCTTATATAGCGCCTAACACTTACTTTATCAGAAGTCTCTAAGCGCTCTACAATAATGCAGCATAATTACCCTGGCTTTAGCAGTGCAGCTGTCACGCGCTCTGCGTTTCAAGGAATAAATTCCTACCAGGTCCCCATTTACTTCACCTGGGTGGAGTGTGGCAAATGTAAATAATCACAACGGATTCATGCAAGTCTTCTTCTTCAGCTTCTTCTTCTTCTTTTTCGTCTTCTTCTTCTTCTCCTTCTTCTTCTTCATATTCATCTTATCTTCTTCTTCCTTTTTTCTTCTATATTTTCTTTTTCCCCCTACTTTTTCCTCTTCTTCTTGTTCTTCTTCTTCATCGTCATCTTTTCCTTTTTCTTTTTTTTTCTTCTATATTTTATTTTTTCTTCTTTTTCTTCATCTTTACTTCTTCTTCTTTGTATATTTGTTATGGTCATCATCATCATTACTATCATTATCTTCATATTTATCATCATCACCAATATCTTGAATATCACTATCATAAATGTTTCTTTTCAAGTGTAGGTACGGGATCAAATTCAACGCGCAGGGTGTGAGCTAGCTCTCGTTTTCATTCCAATGGACATCATCAACGTCTTCAAGGAAAGACCGTGTGGAGAAAGCACTGATCAGGCATCTAAAGGAGAAGGCACATGTTAATCTGCATTCACGAAGATTTGCACGCCAGAAAACCAGAAATTCATCCAATCCCCTTTTATTTTTGAGTTTCGAAAAACACAAATAACATCAAATTTACAATGAGTATGAATAAATTTATTTGTAACTATATATTTTTTTAAATATATTTTGTTATATGAACTTCGCATATCGTATCATCACTACTTATAGACATGTGGGCCTATTATTACGGTTAATCTACCCTCATATAATGGTATGTAATGTTTCTTCAGTAGATTCTTTATTTTCCCTTATACATTTGGGTTCAATAACTGTTTTTTAGAATATATACGATCGAAGAGCATCAAATTCTATAGTTTAATAAACTTGTCCTCCGCGAGCTATAATGATAACATTACTGTAATGTGTCATATTAAGTATTCGCATGTAGAAATTATTAATGACGTCATGTGTTAAGATTATAAATGGCAACGCTTTGTATTATCCCGCCGTGTTTTGTTTGTGCATCTGGGTGCATCACTGCCATTACTATCGTTATTATCATAACTGGGTGCATCATTATTCCAAATGTTCTTTTGGTTACTTGTCATCGTTTCACAAGATTGTCGCATCTACACGTTCGCCAACAACCCATTGAAACGGGTATATAATTAAAACACGTTTCAATGGGATGTTGGCGAACTTGTTCTTATGACGGTTTCGTGAAACCTTGCCCTGGTGTTTATATCGAGACCTAGTTATGACTCCAACCGTTACTATGCTTCTAAAAGTACTATTTATAATATAGAAAAAGAACCGTTCCATATAATCATATGAGTAATTTAAATGCCTACATACATTTAATTATAATTTGATGTCATTTGATTCATCCATTTTTTCATTCTGACTTGATTTGATCTAATTTGTTGGTTTCAAAATCTAATAGCACAATGATTAAATCCGTAAATTTGAATGAATACTAAATTGCCCCATAACTGAGATAAATCATTTACATTACACAATTCAGTTGGGTTCAGTTTATTCCTTTTAAAAGCAAACATATAAGAAGGTAAATATATCGTTACATAGGCATAGTGGCAAGGCTATATACATGTACAAATCTTAACAACTAAATTTTCAACGAAATGGAAAGACCTTACAAAAAGGCTACAATCGTAAGCAAAGACAAATTAAACACAAATAACATCAAATTTACAAGGAGTATCAATGATTTCGGTTGTTAACTATATATAATGTATATATTTGGTTTGATGAATTTAGGATATCATACCAACCTCACATATGGACGTGTGGGCCTATTATTACGGTAAATCCACTTCATATAATGGTATGTGACGTTTCTTCAGTAGATTCTTTATTTTTCTCTTTTACATATGTATTAAATAACTATATATTTTGAAAATATATACAATCGATGAGGATCAAATTAATCATGTCTTCCGCGAGCTATTAAAATACAATTACTGTAAAGTGCCATTTAAAGTATTGTCATGTAGAAATTATTAATGACGTCATGTTTTTACATATTATCCGAAGTGTTTAGATTATTAATGGCAACACTTTGTATTATCCCGCCGTGTTATGTTTGTGCAGCTGGGTATAATAATTATGAATAATTATAATATCACTAACATTACTATTATTATTATCATAATTGGTTGCATCATAATTCCGAATGTTTTTTGGTTACTTGTCATCGTTTCACAAGATTGTCACAACTTTAATGGGATGTTAGCGAACTTGTTCTGATGAAGGTTTTTATGAAATGATGCCCTGGTGTTTATATCAAGGCCTATTAAACTATGACTTCAACAGTAAATATGACCCCAACAGTACTATTTACCATATAGAAAAAAGACCGTTCTATATCATCATATGACTAATATAAAGTCCTACATACGTTTAAATGACAATTTGATTTCGTTTAATTCATTTGTTTGCTCATTCTGATTCGATATGATTTAATTTATTGGTTTCATTTTTCAATTAAAGAATTAATAATAGGTCTATAAAAGACGAAAGTCATAAGTATGGCTCTTTTCAACGCGATCCTCCGATTTTGTTGTACCAATCATCTTTTCAATTAATAACATCCGTAAAGTTGAATGAATACTATATTGTCAGAAATTAATAAAAAATTTTTACATTGATACAGTTTAGTTGGGTTCAGCTCAGTTTATTCGACTCAAAATCAAAACATAAAAATACATGGTAAATATGATCGTTACATAGGCATATTTGCAAGGCTATATACATGTTCAAATCTTTACAGCATAATGTACAACGAAATGGAAAGTTTGCTAGTGGAAGGACCTTAAAAGGGCTACTTGTAAGCAAAGACCAATAAAGCCAATAGCGTAATGAGCGACAAAATAAGTGAGAGGGACTGAGCCAGGATTTTTAAAAGCTCCATCAACGCAATAAAAACTGTCAATTTCTTGAATCAGAGGGAGGGGAGGGCTATAGTCCTACCCTCCCCTCCCCCAATAAGAAGACTTTGTAATTTGCGGTATGAAAACTTTGCGTTATAACGACATCCTCAGTTAATTATATATCTTACATTGCAAGGTCGCTTAGTGGATAAGTAAGAACATTTCACGTTTTGTAGTTTAGAAATTTGCGTTTCAGAGCACTTTTATGACAAGTGTGAGCAAACTACCCACCTCTATTCTCTCTTCTCTTATAGGGATGAAAGCGTACAAATATTTTAGCGACTCTCCGATATCGGGACACCTCCCTTTGAACACTGTTTCTAATGAACGAGGCCTCCCACCTGAATAACCGATCTCCACATTTCGTATATACTACATATACCCTATTGCCCTTTATATCAATCTGACCTGAATCTGAATCTGAATCTGAATAACTACACCTACTGTAATATAGCGTTTTCAACCTTTTTATAGTCACAGCACCCTTTTGAGAAGTCGCGTCACCCTCCCAAATTCATTACACAAATTCATTTTTCATCACTCTGGTACACGTCGTATGTCATGTACACACGAACAGACAAATTTTGTTTCTAAATCCTGCGAGCAAGCGAAGCGAGCGAGCAAACAATGACATTTTAGTATAGTAAAAATGTTATTTTGTAAACAAAACACACTAGATAAGATATGATATTATATATGCGGGCACCTCGCTGCCTAATACATGAATACAAAAGTCATGTATTCAATCACCTCGATGCCCGAATAAAAGAATATTCGGGCATCTCGATGTCCAGACTCATCCTGTTTCAATTTTTTTTCGAGCGAGTGAAGCGACGAAGCGTGGTAAAAATGCAATTTCGAGATTTAAAAAATAATATACGATCGGGAACCTTTCTGCCGAACGTGCGGATATGTTATCACTTCCTCTAATCATAATTTTTCTAAATGTTGCGATCGAGCGAAGTGAGCGAGGAAAAAAAATGATATTTAAATGTCTTTTAAATGTTATTTCTTCATGAAAATACATATCAATTTCTAGTATTTAGTTTTTACGATATTGACGTTTATTTCATAATGTATCCAACAATAGATGTTTAATTAATTTCTCTCACGGCACCCCTAGAGATGTCCTGCGACACCACAGGGTGCCGTAGCACCCAGGTTAAAAAAACGCTGCTCTATTGCACAACCACGTTCTCACGGTTCTGTGACACAATGCTCCGGCTATTGCTCAACGGGGTCTGACAAGAATTATACTACATTTAACCGAATTATCAAAGAGGAAGTTTACCATGGTAGTAGGTCCATGTTTCAACAGAAGCAGAAAAAAAAGAAACAGGTAGATCTGTGAAAATGTAAGCAAAAATCAGATAGAAATATAAGGAAGTTATGAATTTTAGCTCATCCGGCCCGAAGGGCCCGATGAGCTTATGCCATGGCGTGGCGTCCGTCGTCCATCCGTCCGTCCGTCCACAGTTTTCAACATGCTTCTTCTTCGTTATTTTTCAACCGATTTTGATTCTGATTGTTTCATATGATAAGGCTAGGAGGGGGATTTAAAACTTCTACACAGAATCGTGAAATTCATTATCTATGCTAATTTATGCAAATTTATTCGAAATCACAAAAAATGCTTCTTCTTCTTCATTTCTCGACCGATTTTGATTTGGTTTGCTTTATCTGGTAGAGCTAACTTTGGTACACTAAACTTCTACACAGAATTTAAAAATTGTTCTCCATTAATTAATTATGGTAATTTATGCAAATTTATTCCAAAAATAACAAAATTGCTTCTTCTTCCTCATTTCTTGACCGATTTTGATTTGGTTAGCTTTATCTGGTAGAGCTAACTTTGGAACACTTCACTTCTACACAGAATTTTAAAATTGTTCTCCATTAATTAATTATGGTAATTTATGCAAATTTATTCCAAAAATAACAAAAATTGCTTCTTCTCCCTCATTTCTTGACCGATTTTGATTTGGTTTTCCTTATCTGGTAGAGCTAAATTTGGAACACTAAACTTCTACACAGAATTTTGAGATTTTGCTCCATTGATTATTTATGGTACTTTATGCAAATTTATTCCAAAAATAATTTTAAAAATGACAACAAAATGCTTCTTCTCCTTCATATTGTGACCGATTTTGATTTGATTTGCTTTATATCATAGAGCTAACTTTGGTACACTATACCTCTACGCAGAATTTTGAAATTTTGCTCCATTGATTAATTATGGTAATTTATTCAAATATATTCCAAAAATAACAAAAAATGCTTCTTCTCCTTCATTTCATTTTTAAAGTTTTGTGCAAAATATTAGGATGATTATTTGCAAATTTGATCCCTCACAGAAAACACTTGATTTGTGGATTTTTGGATAAGTAGAACTATGGTAGTAGGGTCCATGGTAGAACAATGCTCACAGTCAGGGGCGGATCCAGCCGGCGGCAAGGGAGGGGGCCTAAAAAGGGGCCCACTTCGTGCGAAAATTTGAAAATCGTGCCGGTCGATTTTTCGCTCAGTGGGGGGTAGTGAGCAAAAAAAAAATTTTTCCTCCTTTTTCCCCTTGGGCGCCAGGAGGGCCCAACATCTTTTTTCAAAAAAGGGTGTTTTTACCTGTTTTTTTCTAGGGGAGGGGGCCCGGGCCCCCCGGGCCCCTGGATCCGCCACTGCTCACAGTTATTGTTTATGCTGGTGGCCCAATCTGGCAAAAATATAACAATTTTATAAATGATAGGAAATATCAAGAAATGATAAATGTACTAGCGAATATAAATTTAGAGAAATGGTGGTCGATTTGTAACAGATTTGTGTTGCTTTCCAGTCTGTTTACCCCACACCACCGTTTTGCGAATGGAGCATTCCAGTTTTTATCTTTTGACCAGTTCAAAAGTGTACCACATATAATTTACGATATTTGTTGTTGCGAGATGCGGATGAGCGCTACGTCATTGACGTTCTGGTTTGAAAATGTAATCGATCAACACAGATTGGTAAGCCCTGTGACATTGTATTTGTAACTGTTTGTAATTGGTTAAGTTTATTGATAATGATTCAAATTTACAGCTAAAAGCTGACACATTGATAATACCTAGTGGTTCTGCATCTTGATGTCAGGAGCCCACATGAGAAGGTGAGCAGGAGACTCTTACGACGGGCGCATAGAGGATTAAGACCAACCTGGTCCAAGGCTCCATGATAGGAGTCGTATCCGCCGAGAACAATCCGACACACACGTTTCTGGACCCTTTCGATGTCATCGGATTGTCGAGCAGTAAGCGATGAAGACCACACAGGTGACGCATATTCAAGAACAGGTCTGATATAAATGGCATAGATTACTATGAGATCAGAGGTCGGGATTTAACATTTTTTGAGCCGATACAGAATTCAGAAACGTCTGCTAGCCTTTGAAACCATCGTCAAAACATTGGTATCCCACTTTAGATCAGATTTAAAGATAAAGACCAGTTATGGTCATGCGATTGCATTGTGAAATAGATCAGTAAAGGTTGATCATTTAGCATATAAGTATTGGTGTATACTGCAAGGTTCTGGAATCATCAAAATGATAAGAAATTTGGCCCGGTCTTGGTAAAGTTACAAGCACTGTACACAGAAAGATGTATATGGGACTACGTACGCGATCACGTGCGCGATATCTATTTGGTCCCAATAGATGTAATAATTTACCAAATATATCATTTAGTCGGCGGTTTCCCGGCAAAATTTGTATCATCACGTATTAGTCAAAGCATATTCTTTCACATGATTGGTAATAAGAGCTTCCATTTCATTTTTTGAGAGAGGGGCGTTTCCAAAACTGGTCTTTACCTTTAAGAGTGACACCTAATAATGTCAAATGGTTTAACCACATCCATTCTGTTATCAGCTATCTGAAACGCTGGAAACGCTGCTTGTTTCAAGAACGAGATATTCATGACACAACTTTTCGAAGGAGTGGGCCTCATATCATTAGTTTTGAACCATTGGACGAGCTGGTCAAGTTGATCTTGGAGCATAGAGGGCTCACTTGATCGGCGGAATTATGCTATGCTCAGGTCATCAAAATATTTCCACTTGTATTTGTAGTCGACCAGTGCGTCATTTATGATAGCAAGAAAGAGCACGGGGCCTACTTTTGTGCCCTGAGGATCACCGGATGTTATACTCAGGTCACAAGATACCGACGAACCCACATTGACAGCTTGCATGCAACCGTGTAAAAAGCTGCAAATGACCGGTGTCAGTCCAGGTTGTACACCATATTCGACGACGGCGTTGTGGCTATCGCACACAAAGAAGCACACCGATCCGGCCTGTCGAAATCCTTGAGTGCAGCACATCCTACTACAGAAACGTAACAAACTAAAAACTGAGGTATGAAGTCATGCACATGGCGCTTAAACATTCATGCGCCCGACACGGCTTTAATGTCACATGATCTTATTAGCCAACCGGGAGGGTCCTTACGGAGACAACCAATTACAAGATAGGACATATAGAATGACCCGTGAGTCACCCGACCAATCAAGAGAGGAGTTATACCTCCAATTAAATATAACCAATGATAAAGCACAATAGATAGAGTGGTTCTGACTATGTACCGGAGAAAATAGGAGGAGCCTACAGCTCCGCGAGAATTTAAGGTCTCCGGAAAAAAACAGTCTATTGTGTAGCGTGTTTATCGGAAATAAACACCTGTAAATCTAATGCAGAAATTCAAGGCCAGGGGTTGTTTACCCGTTCCTGGCATACTATCGGGAACATAATTAATGCTGTTCAACCTTAGATGTATACAAAGTCAAACTAAAAACCTTACAAATGATCAACTTAACCCAACTCCTCTATTGCTATAGCGCCCCCGCGCCCCCTTTAGATCAATGTTTTGCCCAAATCAGCGTACCAATAGAGTATTAACCATTTCCTCAGTGCTATTCATATGATGTAGCCAATCAAATTTGTAGGATTTTATGTATTGACCAAATGCTCTTATGTCAGAGTCCCGTAGAGGTCGCCTGTAACTATTAATGATGTTATAAGAGCATTGAGACGACCCAGACATCGAAACAGTTGCGAGCTATAGGAGCTTTGATAGGAGGCTCGTTAAACTGTTCGGGATGATCATTACAAACCATGTCTAAGGTGCGATTATTGCGAGTATGCTGCTTAACCCTAATAAGGCCGAGCTATTTGAGTTCTTAATAGGGCCGGGGGCATTATGGCCCCCCTAAGATATCGGCCGTGAAACCGCCGATCGCCGCGAAAATGTGCATGCATGTCAAGTGAAGTGTATAGAATACTATAGTAATTTCAATTTTTTGAAAAAATTACTCATTTGCATATTTATGGTAAATTATGCAAATAAGGTCAAAGAATTCACATTTTTACCCATAAATCATATATTCTTCATATTTAAGCTTTCTTTTCCACTACATATATTTGTTAGACCATTTGGAATAATACTACTTCAAAAAAATTCGGAAGAGCCAGGTTATTCCTTATGTTATCTCTTGTTATGATAATTTCTTATATATTTCATTGTTTTTTTAACTTATGTATTTCATTGTTTTTGTTGTTTTATTTCATTTCTAACTATAATTCAACTATTTTGACCCCCAAAACAAACACCTAAACTTTAAACAAGACCAAATAACCAATGTTTTATCTCTTTTAGGAAAATGAGATTTCCATATGTTTTGTACACAAATCACGAAAATAAGCGATTTTCGGGCCGACATGTAAAGACAAAAGGTCACGTGACTTTCTAACGGTAGGTCCGATTTTCAAAAAAAAATGTTTTGAAAGATGCGCAAGACTCGAAAGAATAAAGTCATGAAGCTACGGGGCGTCATCCGTATGCGTTTCCGAAAAATCAGAAAAATCGCGGAGGGGGGGGGGGGGCATGATGGCCCCCCGGCCTTATTAGGCTTAACCATCTGTGACAAATTGAGATGCCTCGCAATTACACTAACATCAAGGTCATTGAAGTATCCAACTATCATCTTGATGAGTGCTTCTAATGTGATCTCACATGGTAATCAGATGACTGATGATGTCGTCATGGTGAGGTGTACGGGGAGAGGAGTATACAACACATACATATAAATCAGCGTTACCATTAAAGTTACTCGGTAACATTGTTGAAGGTTGATGAAAAAAATTGCATAATTTTTGTATAAAATGTTACTTATTCTATTCCTTCTACTGTACTAACCCTCTGACATGCAAAAAATCCTGAAAAAATTCTCAAACTACAAAGATATCTATGGTTATCTATGAAGGCGTCACTGGTCGACACCCTCTAACAGTGATTAACAGTAAATTCTCCCAACCATTTTTGAATTTTCCCAACCGTTTTTCTATGAAAAAAAGACATAAAAGACGCTATTAAAAATCTTTGAACACTTAAATGTCTGGAATGGTATATAGAGCCAATTTATTGCTTTGTGACGATTTACATTCACCTAAAGTGTAATTAAATTGTAATAATATAGTTGGGAGAATTAAGGAATCGATCAGATCAGTTTTTCCCAATTTGTATCATTAATAATGGTCCGTTTTCACTCAAATTTTCAGATTATCTTTAATTGTACATCTAGCATTGAAGTCATTACCTTAGCACCACTTTCTCTCATCTGAACAATGTTACCAAGTACCTTTAACGTACATGTTAAAGTTAATTTTACCCATAGTATTTGAAGATGGGGTGGTACTCGGTCAAATTCATAACAAACTGGGTGTAAATCTTCCCTCGCATACAGTGCAACACCGCGGCCTCTCTTTGTATGGATCCTGCCCCATTAATTTATCTGCACTAAAAAATCGTAAATTTCCCTTTTCTCTAAAAATGATATTAAATCATACATGTCCCTGGAATCAATGCACGTAATACTTTACACGACTCTTGTATAAAAATAACGCTATCCTTCATCAGCAATTCTGAAAATTGAAATTTATGAAGTAAATTCACACAAGTGATAGCACTTTGTAGGCGCCTTGTGCATCGCACCATAGGCAAATGTACACATCATAAATTCAACTATATATTAACTGAAGTAAATAGCTAAATATGTATTTCCTTCCTCTTTGCAGTCCAGCTATTACCAACTGAACCCCTTGTACTGGCGACTTGTGTCAAATGCTGGCACGACCTACCTTCTAGGATACTCTAATCAGCTTGGAGGACCTAAGGCAACTAAGAAACTCTTGGTAAAAGGATGCTCCATCGAAATGAACCTTTCAGAGAAAGTGGTCGTATGACCACATAGCAACGAAACGTTCCTCTGATGTTCTTTTTCTCGAAAAGTCATGTTAAGCAATAAAGGAAAATGAGATGTATAGTGTCGAGACCCTTATTATCAATGTTTCAAGCTCTATCTTACGAGGAATGGACTCCGGATCTGTCACTGCCATGGTCCTTTTAGATTTGTCCTCAGCCTTCGCACCGTAGACCACAAAATACTTAAATAAATACTCTCACAAGTCTGGGTATCCAGGACCAGGCTCTCGAATGGTTTGAATGGTATCTTTCATGCCATTCACAGTCTATCCTTTTGAATGGTTTCACATCCTTCCCCAGGCCACTTGGCTGTGGATTACCCCAAGGCTCTGTGGGCGGGCCCACCTTATTTTCAATTTATCTAACTGGTCTCAGAAATGTTTTTCAACGTCACTCTGTTCGCTACCATTTATATGCAGATGACATACAAATTTTTGTTTCTTTTCCGCCGCATCAAGTTCAAGCTTCCCAAACCTTGCGCAATTTAGAAAATTGCATCGCTGATATTGACGCCTGGATGAAATCACATTCTTTGCTATTAAATCACAGTAAATGCGAATTCATTCTTTTCGGCTCAAAATCTCAGTTGAACAAATTAAATATAGACTCCATTTCTATTTCCGGTAACACAATTCCTTTATCAAATTCATGTCGCGATCTTGGCGTTATTCTTGATTCTCAAATGTCTATGTCTAAACAGATCACCAGCATTTCCAGATCAGTTCGCTATCAATTGCGCAATATTGGCTTCATACGGAAATATCTGACTCGTTCGGCAACAGAGAAACTTGTTCACTCGCTTATTTCTTCACATCTGGATTTCGGCAAAGTCTACTCTATAATTTACCAAATTCACAAATTGCACAGTTACAAAAACTACAAAACGTAGCTGCACGCATCATTTCTCTGTCAAGCAAACGTAGTCACATTACCCCTATCTTACAAAATCTCCATTGGTTGCCCGTAAAAAAAAACGTATAATCTTCAAAATCCTTCTTTTAGTTCATCAAATCATGAACAGAACAGCTCCTGAATACAACCAATCTTTAGTTCACCTCTACCAACCCACACGTACCCTCCGATCCTCCAACTCTGGTCTTCTACATATACCACCTTCAAAGAAATCTTGGGGGGAACGAGCTTTTGCTCATGCCGGACCAGCCCTGTGGAATTTACTTCCACATGGGCTGACGATCTCCGATTCTTCAACGTCTTTTAAGAGCTTAAGAGCAACCTTAAATCCATTTGTTCAATTTTGCGTTTTGAAGACAGACATTCATTCATTCTTTCATTTTTGTATTTTCTTTCTTATGTAAATGTACACGATTCTTTGTCATGATGTAATGTAATCCCTAATATTTTGAAGCGCCTTGAGCATTTAATTAAAATGGATAATGGCGCTATATAAGTCTCATGTATTATTAATATTATTATTATTATTATAGGTAATACAACTCTGGGAGTCCAGTTGCCGGCATTATAACAGTGAAACAAAGACCAGATTGGGTGGAATACTAATGCTTTAGGCTCAAGATAGTTTTTACTTACTAATTCAAACATATTCCTGTGCCCTTTTTGTCCTTCATGTTTAAAAATACGCTCATAATCAAGGTCTTGTGAAGTTCATTGATAATTGCTATTTAGCCCCATAACAATTTACTTTGCAGTTTTCCCTTTACCGCTTTATCTTTAAAAAAGGTCCATTGTTGAATAATCATGGATATGATGAGATTCAGTGTCAAATTTCACATTCGATATTTTGCTTTTCGTAATGTGTCCTACTTAGGTAAAGTTTCGATCATTGTAAGAAGGAATTCAAATTTCGTTATCATACTGACATGAAAAATAGAATTTAAGAACATATCTGGCTTGTTAACCTCGTACAAATCTTTTATTCAGACGTCAACGTAACAAGTGGGTGGACGCCATACGCAATGCCATAAAAGAACCAATTTACTATCCGCCGACGGTTTTGCTACGAGTTAATAATCATTTGATTCCTTCGACGTCCTCCACGACCGCGATCAACGACTACCAAGGAGTATCCACAACACAGCGGACGCTGCACCTCGCCCTGGAGCCGACTGGAAAAGAGTCAACACAACACCCGCTGGTAGATTCCAGATGACGAATCGAGCCTCTCTATCATCCATCCCTTCAAGTGCCCAAGCTTTGGCACAGCAAAAGCAAATTTTCCAAGAAATTGTGATTATTCGGACTTTTCTAATTTTCTTATTAAATTATGACAAACAATTTTCTAGACAAATTTTCAATCATGTAAATAGTCCTTGTAATGCATGTACATTACGATTAAAGCAAACGGAAATCTCACGGTAGCCTATTACCTTTTGTTTTGTTTGTTTTGTTTGTTTGATTGTTTTTTTCAATTTTTTTGTAATGCTATTTGTACTTCATTGCCCCAGGTTATTCTCTCTTCTATTCAAATGTCAAACATCAATAATAGAAAGGGGACGAAAAACGAGAAATCAATCTCATTTCGCCCAATTAAAATGCAAATTAATTTTGAATCAAACAAACTTGCTTGCCCAGTTGAATAGTGGTTCTGTTTTTAAAACCTCTATTTTGGCTAGCTGACAGTTGCGTTTCTAACAGCTTCTTCAGACCTTCAAAATGAAGAATTCACCAAAATGTATCTGTCGTTTCTGGAGACTAGCGCCATGGCACTCTAGTCGCAACAGTCGGCCATCCACTCACTCAACCCAGCTGACAGAATGCAAAGTACATGTATAATGGGTTTGAAGGTTTCGAAGATTACGGCGTTTCACCCTTGAAATCTCTTTCCTTATCGGCGAGCACGAGTACCAGTCAGCCGAAGTTGCTCGTCAAGGATCATGTCCCAGGTAGGCTGTATACCAAGAGATCCCGTTACAGACACTCCGGGTCTGAAACCAAAGCCTCCCATCAGGTTAAAAACTCTAACGGCATCAATGAACCCGGGTATGAACCGATTAAAAGTGATGATGAAGAAGAATACACAATACTCCTAGTCTCCTACATGCCCCTGCAGGATTACGATGATCAGTCTTTTGTGTCCCGCGTGTACAATCTTGGTCTCGAGAGTGAAGGGAATGCCACCTTCTTTCTCTGTGACGACACTGTTGCACTAGAACTGCCCAAGCGAGATTACCAGAACCCGACGAGTGTGGGTCAGGAATGACTCGTTCGCCTATGGTTGTAAATATGCTTTTCTCTCTGTCTTTAAAACTCTTGTGAAATATTTACAGTGGAAGATCAGATAATGGCTTTCAATAGGGATGACAAATGTCCAGGCTTTTGCCTGATTTAAGGCGATCTTACCCCACTATTCAGGCTTTCCATGCGTGTTTACATGTGCTATTATGGGGTTCCAAACGTTTGGGTCTCCTTTCATGTTATATAGTAGAATCCTACTGATTTTTTTCGGTAGGCTGGCCTTATCCATATATTTTAATCATCTTTACGACCCTTTCCATTAATATACAAGACCTTTGGAGGTTAATGAGGTGATTTACCAAATAATCTCTATGGAATAAATTAACGTCATCATCATCATCACCATCATCATCATCATCAATATCATGCATCATCGTCATCATCATCACTATCATGATGATGATCATCATAATCATCCCCATCATCATCATTATTGTCATCATCATCGTCACCATCATCATCACCTTCATCACCATCATCATAATCATCATCATCACCATCATCATGATAACTATCATCTTCATTATCATCACCATCATCATCACCTTCATCACCGGCATCATGCATCATCATCATCGTCATCATCATCACAAATATCATACCATCATCAACATCATAATGCATCATCATAATCACCATCATCACATTCATCATAATCACCATCATCACCATCATCATCATAAATCATCATCATCATCATTCTTATGTTTTCTTCTACGGTACTAGCATATTTGAAAATGTACTTTTTTCCAACCAAGAAAAAAGAGATGTTATTGCAAGTTACATAATCATATTGTTGATAAAAGCCTCATGAATTATTGACATTTTCACCAATATTTCTATTTGGCCGCATATAGACCAGCTCGCAGGTCTAGAAGGTGAATGGAGAGAGGGAGAGAGAGAGGGGGTGGAGAGAAAGATATACATGTATATACAGAGAGAGAGAGAGAGAAAGACAAACACACACATGACGGGCTGAAAAGCCTGTATGCGCTGATTCTACATTTCTTTTCACGTTTTTTTTCTCCCTTTCTTTTCGCTCCCCAACTCGTCTTTTAACACCTAACCCATAGACATCACATTTTCGGTCACACAAAAAACTTCAAAATGTTAACTTAGTTTTCTTACACCTCTCTCCCATACCGCATGCACACACCCAAACACCCCCGTGACGCCAAATATGTGCACAGTAAAGTCACAGACAACAACAATTCTATATGCATTGCCATTTAATAGCTATGATAAGGTCATGTTTGACAGTCTGATCAAAGGTTGCCCTTTGTATTAAGAAAAGAAACCCGAAAAAAAAATAATTTAAAAATTCCCGAATTCTTTCTGTCTGTCTGCATCGGATCGCAATGACATAGGATGCCGTAAATAGTAACATCCCAATCCAAAGGGAAATTTCACGTATGACTGTATGGTTCTCTAGCTGCCATTTTTTAACGTCTAAAATGTACAGCTTCGCCCTGGCATTGCGCGATCTATTGGTGTATAAAGTTGGTGGTTTACGAACTAGTTCGTTGTATCTAACACCTCGTCGATCGAAACCAGGTTTATTTCCAAAAGCTTTGAAGAGGTTCAATTCAGACCAATAATCATTACGGTAAGTTCGCACTTATTCATCCAGATATCTGTAGGAAGTTGTTTATATCATTTCTTTATTCAAGAAAAGTAGGATACATACGGAGTACACATAATATAAATAATTTTTCATAAATTGTATGTACAGTATCAGTCGAGTCAGAATGTTGATGTTTTGGGGGTGTAATTAGGCCATAATTCGCCAAATAATCCTCGATGTTACAGTTTTTTACTGCTGTAATTTTATGAAGCCTTAATTTTAATAAGTCACTTTCCTTTAAAAATAAAATGATTATTCGGATCTTAAATTGCTTAGTTTGCAAAAGTAATGTAATGATTCATGTAATAGCTTCACGATTATAAAAGTGAGTTGAAATAACATTTTAAAAAAATGAGGCATTATTCCATTCTAAACGATTGAAAGCCCCCGCTTATCCGAAAGGGTGCGTTAGGGCGGTCCGTTCTCAACGCACCCTTTCGAGACAAGCGGGGCTCGAAAGGGTGCGTTCAAGTCAACGCGACGCGACATGACGCTATCCACCCTTTCGGCATAAGCCGTATAAGTCTATGGACCAAAAACTGGAAAAGGCATACACCACCTGAGACACAATCTTAATTAATGTGTCTGTTAGTTAGGACCCTCATAATGTGCTTGTTGGCCCTAAAGTTTGTGGTGGAGGTGACCACTAAGGCTAATACCATGCTAACGGA
The DNA here is from genome assembly GCA_037976565.1 of Mesocentrotus franciscanus. NCBI lineage: Eukaryota > Metazoa > Echinodermata > Echinoidea > Camarodonta > Strongylocentrotidae > Mesocentrotus > Mesocentrotus franciscanus. The sequence goes on along the minus strand of CP137679.1, from coordinate 3,306,488 downwards.
TCAAGAACAATATAACTTTAGAGAATGTCATAAATTTGCTAATTTAAGACAAAACACATTGTAAGTATGTCAATATATGTTTTTTAAAGGAAAACAAAAGACAACAACCATAAATAAAATGCCCTGAAACCTTTATTTTTTAATAAAAGTTTCATAATATTAGATAATGAGAATTTCCTGTTTTCTAGGACCATCGGGTAATATAATCTGTCTGGTTGCCATCAAGTAGGTGATGGACGTGAGCGATGGGCCGTTATAATGAAAAAGAATCAAGAAATAGTGGAAGTTTAGGGAATACTATGATTTTCAACAACATGTACTTTCAACAACACAATGTATTGATAATAATAATACTCTGTGTTTATTGCGTTTGATGCATCGACATGTGCTATTGATTAGTCGTTTTAATTGTTCCCGACTCTTCCCTTGCAAAATAAGCAGAACAAGTATGAGAATTGTTATCACATCACCATGATTTAGCCAGGATATAGCGACATCATTATTGATACTGCTCTTCCTGCGGGCCTGTAATTGTCATTATTCCATCGTTGCCAGGTACACCTGGGTCGAGAGGGAATATGTGGGAAAACACCTTGCCCAGGGGTGTAAGCAGTAGCTGATAAGGAAAGAACCTTTTGTATGAGAGTCAAGAGTCGTCACCAATGAACCACATTTCTCTATAATTTTATTTTGATATTCAGACGCTGATAAATAACTTTTCGACATTGTTTTCAACCTAATATTATCAACATTCTCTTCTATTACTGTGATTTTTATAATGAAGGGGAATTAAAAACAAAAGGTTTTCAACTTGTGTTCGAATGATTTGACAAAGAGGGAGAGAAAAGTGAATATTCTCACGATTAAAGGGCAATCCAACCCTTGTAATAAGTTGATCTGTATGAAAGCAGAAAAATGACAGAAACAGAATGGCAAAAGTTTGAAATGAATCGGACCAATAGTAAGGAAATTATAAATGTTTGAAATATGAGATCACTAAGTCTATGCGAATCTCAAATTGGTAGTTTGGTCAGTGGATTGTGACGTAGGACGTGGATAACTCTCCCATTTGCCGTGTACCAAAAAAAATCACTAATCATTAGTTTTTCTCGTAAGAACCTTTCCCTTGGGACACTACTCAAAATATATTATAGATAGCATATTATAGCTCCTCTAAAAAGAAAAGACCCTCCTGAGCAATGATTTTTTGACAAAAAATTTAAAATTTAGTAATTTTATATGTTGGAATAGATGGGAAAGTAGTCCGGCACTACATCACATTGACATTACCGCTTGAGCCAATTTGAAGTGCCCATACGTATAGTGATTACAACTTTCAAAAAATCATAACTAGTTTCTTATATTTAGTCAGATTTAATTAAAACTTTCGTCAGTTTGCTTCTCTGATTCTGCTCTCTTTTAGAGTAGTTATTTATTTGGGTTGGATTTCCCTTTAAATGACCATTTATATTGAGGTTTTCCCATCCATTTTTAAACTTTGTCAATGAATTTCAGACTTTTTTCATTCAATTTCGTCCAGAAAATTCCTAATCTTGCACATGTTATAGTAAATTTCGTCTTTGGTCATTAATTTTTTTATTTTTTTACCTTAAAAAAAAAATTTCATCATTTCGCATCCGTTTTTGTCAAATTCAAACACAGTTCATCAGCCTCGGCTGTCATGATCACATTTATGTTTTATTCATTCTATATTTCCAATGACTTCCAAATGTTTTTTAAAAAATATCATTTTTGTCGATCACAATTTCAGCAAGCTTTATGCCTCAAAAGCAAAGTTAGCAATGATTGTTGCTGAATTTTAGCAACAATTATTGCTTCCCTTTAATACTACCATGACGTGGAATAGCAATTTACTCTTTAGGGACTCATGATAATTAATTTTACAGTTGATTCCACCCCGTTGATTCCACTGTTCGCAGGAAGCAGAGAGAGAGAGTAGAGATAGAAGTCAGTATTCTCACGCTGAACGACGTATTATTTTTTTTTTGCATTTTGATTTGATTTATTGGTTTCTGCATCTTTTTTTTCTTCATCATACATTTTCATGAACATAATGGCCCGAATTCACAAAGGAGGTTTGTGGACAAACCTAGGTTTATGTACGTCATATGAAGCGTTTTAGACCTTGGTTCAGACCTTGGTCTGAAATACGATTCACAAAGGAGGTTTGTCATCAAACCTAGGTTTATGTACGTCATATGACGCGTTTCAGACCTTGGTTCAGACCTTGGTCTGAAATTGCGATTCACAAAGGAGGTTTGTCATCAAACCTTGGTTTAAATGCGTCATCAAACCCGATATTTACAGACTGCTCTGAGGGGAGGTTTGTAATTTCTCAAACCTGATCTGAGGCGTATTAACCAATCAGGATGCAGCGCTGCGAGCAAAAAAGTTTCACTCGATATCGTCAAGAAAATTTTCACCGCGCGCCCAAAATAAGCTGCGAAATCGTCTGCTCGTCCCAACACTTGGTGCGATTGAAATCCCTCTATTTCTCGCTTCTTTCCATAAAATCGTAAGTATAAAACATGTTCATGTAGTTTGAATCCATACTCTTCACTTTATTGGCATTTCAATATGTGATATGCTTTATATCTTTCCAATTACCATGAAATGTTCGATGATTTCCGATGTTTTCAAATCCGACGGCCTCGCAATTTTTTTGCTTCAATTAATTTGACTAGTCCCGTGCATGTACATTTGTGCTGTATTTATTATCTGACTTTTAAATGCGACTGCGATGCTTCGATTCTTTGAATTCGTCTCTCTGAATTCGTCTCTTTGTTCCTTTAAATTCCAAACTTGATCATGCCTGAAACTGAAAGTTAAAAAGAAAACAATGCAGAATCCAGAACGACCATTCTGAATTATTCTAGATTCTAGAGTGAGTCGACTAGACTCTAGACTAGCCCTAGAGTCTAGACCTAGAGTAGAGGAGGCAGTTTTCGGCCACTAAAGGCAAAATCCTATTTTTGGACTCTTTACTTCTTATTTATTATCATTTCTTGTTCAAATCATGAAGCAAATATTATTAATATTTAAACAAAAAAAGAATCCCAGAAATAAATCATGAATTGCCATGGCAATATTAATTTCCATTTTCACTGTTTCGGAGGTAGTTTTCGGCCTAGCGAGGCAGTTTTCGGCCGCATGTACAAAGTCAATAGGAAGCGCGCGCGCCGTGCGTTTCCCGCTGATCTATAGCACTAGCGGGCGGAGCAGGTATCCCACGCCGGAGCTCCCCGTGCCGAAAACTACCTCTGCGGTGGTCAGAAATTGGAATCTGAATTAGCCAGAGATATCGTGTGTGCTCTGCGATGTCCGGCTGCATTGATTTAATACATGCGATGAGATACTTTTGAGCTTGCGACTCGCACAAAATCGGGCTCTAAATCTGAAAAATACTTGAAATAAAGCTCATTTTATGGTACCCATATTCCTTACAGACACGCGTAAGATACTCGATTTTTCAGATTCGGGGAGCGGGACCGCCGATTACATCGCTAAAATGTGATATTTAAGGATATATTTTTCATTGCAAATGTGGTTCTCCGGTGACTCTGGCATGTTATTGTATGTGTGTGATATGTGTTATGCCATTATGCACTATATTTTAAAGGATTTTACCATGCATCCAACGGACCGGCCGAAAACTGCCGCCGGCCGAAAACTCCCTCCTCTACTCTAGATTTTTTTCTAGATCTAGATCTAGCCTAGTCTAGACTATTTTAAGTATTATTAGACCTAGATCTACAGTAGGCCTAGATCTAGACTCTAGATCTAGTAATACTATTATTAGATCTAGATTCTAGAACCTAGATGAGTAGATCTAGACTATCAATCATCTACTATCTAGGTCTACCGACTACCGTCTAGATCTAGACTCTACTCTAGTCCTAGATCTAGCCTAGATCTAGTCTAGACCTCTACTGCTCTAGACCCTAGACTTTTCTAGACCGAAGATTTCTGTCTCTTTCGTTCGTTAGCCTCTGATTGATTTGGGTAGGGTCGGCTCCAAAGTCAAAGAGGAGCGGAGCCGACCCTACCCAAATCAGAGGCTAACGAACGAAAGAGACTGTGACAGAAATCCTCGGTCTAGACTAGACTTTTCTAGATTCTCAGGATTGCTATCTAGATCTAGTCTAGATAGTCTAGAGCTTAGACTAGAAATATAATCTAGTCTAGATATAATTCTAGGTCTAGATCTAGACTAGTACAAGGCCTAGGTCTAGTACTAGTCTACTACTCTCCTACTAGTACTAGGCTAGACCTACTTACTAGGAGATCTAGTAGATCTAGGCCTACTACTACTAGTAGATCCAGTAGTAGATCTAGACTAGATCTATAGTCCTACTCCTAGTCTGTAGTCAGGACAGTAGTCTAAAAGCTACGGCAGAACTGACTAGGCCTACTGTCTATAGGTCTAGATCTAGACAGTAGATGATTAGATTTGTCTCGTCAAACAATGCCATGGCCCAAGGGCGACGATCCGAACTTGAGCATGGCCATGGCATGGGGGTCGTGAGAAAATATTTAGCGGTGAATCAGCCAGCCAGTGAATAAGCAGGGGGAGGAGCACTAATTTTTGTTGTCCAATTCATGCCAGCCGGTGAATAATTAGTTGTTCCTGGTGGTCCCCTTCTTTTCTGACAAAACATGGGGATTTGATATGTCCCCCTAGGAAAAATCGTGGGGGACAGGTTCCCCCTGTCCCCCCAGATTGACGCCCTTGCCATGGCCCATGATAATTAATCTAATTATATTTATAATCGTAAAAATTAAAAATTCATGATATTCCAATGCCTATAGACTTCAATTCACGCTGACCGTTGCGTTGCGCACAAATTCACCGTTCGTTTACCCGCTCCGCTGGTCTGCCGTACGACCATACAAGCCCCCAAATGCTGTGCACATGTGTGTTTACATAGTCAATTTTAAAGTAGTTTTTGCCCAAATCCACTACGTTGATAGATAAGTTATGATATATTATTTAACATGGTAGGTGATGAAAGCATAATTTTCATAATTTGTGTGTGAGGCATTTCCCAATACTGTTATTTGGCTTAAATACATGATGAAATTATTCAGTTTATGTGTAGGAAACAAGTTTGTGTTTTGTTGATTTGTGTACTAAAAGTTTACAAAAGGTGAAGGAAACTAGAAAAGGCATGGAACATTTTGTCTAATTATGTTAAACTGATTCACATCACAGAGTTTTTAAAGTGACAACACAAAGTTGATGATGCAGGTTATAATAGCATGAACCAGCAAAAATGATTTATTTGAATGCTTGTTTTTCTTCTTTTTTGGGGGTCATTCCCAAGGATGCATGGTGACGAGGCAGGCATGTCACAGTCATCTGTCTAATGAATGCCAACATTTTATTTCATATTGACAGGTTGTCTGTGATCATGCTGGGATAATAACTAGTATCGTTGCAAGCTGGCCTGGAAGCAGCCAAGATGCCAGGATCTTTTCTGAGTTCGCACTGAAGCAAGAGCTTGAGGACAGGGCAGATGGATCAGAGTTGCTGCTTGGAGATAGTGGGTGGGTAGACTATTTCTTCCTGTTGAATATTTATTTATATATATGTTTCTTCCTTAGGCCTAATCATGTAACTTTTTTATATGAACAACAAGTATGTAACATACAAGGAATGTGTATTATTTCTCACTTCAATAATAGTTCAAAGAGGGCGCTTATTATTAATATTCAAACTAGTCAAAAGGTTAAGGATTTGTTTAGAAAACTAATGATCAATTATCAAAATGAATATTATTCATAGGCAAGTTATGACAATTTTCCACTTATTTGCATGAATTACCATAAATATGTAAATATACTGACCAAATGAAAATTTGAGAAATGAACTTTATTGGAAAAAATAGATGAGTGAAAATTCATCAATTAATTGATTATACCAAATTTTATCCCATATTTCATATTAACAGGTTGCGAGGAAAATAGTAGTATTGCTGCAAGTCCGGTGGAAAGGAAGCACCCACAAAGCAAGGATGTTTTCTGAGAGTGCACTGAATTGACATCTTGAAGCTAGGGCAGATGAATAAGAGTTGATGCTTGGAGATGGACTATCGGGTAGCCTGGGTAGGTAGATTATTTTTTCATGTGAAAACATTTATTTATTCTTTTTCTTCCTCAATCCAGTTTCTTTTTATTGTATATATGGCCAACATTGTGACATGTAAAGAATGTTCATAATTTGGTAATATAGTAACAATTCACTTAAGTAATTCATTCAAACAAGCTCATTTGTTTTTAAATTTCAGTTCACAATTAATGTTTTTGATATCTGGATGCAACTCGATTAGTTTTGTTGTCAAGTGGAACCTCATATTTTTGATATTAGTGACTGACACATGATTGAATAATTCCTGATTATGTGTACCCCAAGAAAAATAAACAATTAATTATAGAGATATTATTTATTTTGTTCTTTCTCTCTCCCTCTTCCCCGTTATCCCTTTTGATTTTGTAGGTATCCATGCCTTCTCTTCCTCATCGGAAGCCATTTCTTCATTCAGAGGGTCGACCACAGATGCGCTGCAACACTTCACAACAAAAAAAAACTTTTAAAAAAGGGAGATGTGCGATTGAGCGCACATGTTCCATGCCTCAACAATCTAAGAGAGAAGGTGGACACTTCTGAAATAATTTTTATGCTTTAATTTCCCACTTCCCATACTGAGAAAATTCACCCTGTGCAAATATAGCAATGGTTTGGCCAAGTATAGGCTGAAACAGCCAACATGCGTTGCTCTGCAAATCCTGTAAATAATGAGCTCAGTATACATAATTTGATTTATGATTCCACAATAGATATGAAATACAAATTTATCTCAATTGCAACTGAAATTAGCTCAAAATGTATTTCAGAATACGCCCCTCCCCGGTGTTCCCACAAAACTTTGTGCTTGAATACATAGATTATGGTTTGTCGAACAAAGCTGTTTGAAATTCCATCCATTTAAAACAAAAATATAATGGCACATGTGGTTAAATGCATTTATTGAGGTAATTGTATAACAGTGCAATTTTAATTGTCTAAATTCACAATGAACTACAATAATATTACTTTTGCAAATTGTTTGTCTATATATATTCTGTGCTAGGTCTACCATGAGGTAATGGTTACCTCTTATTTTACACACACTTTCCCTAACTACCATATCAATATTTGTGCATGACATAATTCTGAAACAATCCTTGGTTGTAAAATTTTAAAAAAATTTAGGGGGGGGGGTCAATTTAAGGTTTACAACTATTAGGCCGATGAAAGTTGATCTCATGGTTCTCGTCAGGCATTGTTGAGATTTTGATGAGGGATTTAGATCAACTTTCATCTTTCATCTGACTTTGATTTCATGTTCTCGCGGGCATATTTGGAATTTGAATGAGGATTTTGATCCAAATTCATCTTTCATATACAAACCAATAGAACTTGTCGAGGGTATCGAGTCTTGTACATTATACATGTAACGCTCTTACACCAATATCATACTCCAATGACTATTTCTTCCAAATTTTCTGTGATATTTGGGTTTCTGTGACAGTAAATAATATCAAGCCTTAGATTAAGCAGCCAGGAGCAAGGGGCAATTTTTTTAAAAGTTGCCCCTTGCTCACGGGGATTTACCAGAGCAAGGGGCAATTTTCCAAAAACAGATAATCATAATGACAACCAATTAAAAAAGTTAAATAAGTTCAAAGATACAATGTTAATTTCATATTGGCTTTAATGCAAGTAGACTAGGTCTACGATCAATTTAATAATAACTGTTTTAATCTAAGTTAATGTGATCAACAGGAAAGATTGATTAAGAACATCAATTTGCACATTAAACAGTATTTTAAAGTATTACCAAAATTATTGATGAGCAAATGAATAAAATTAATAAATCGTTAATTTCACGAACATCGAAAGTCAAAAGGACTTGGCAAGTCTATCCCAAATCGAAATCGCACCTCACACACAAACCTTCCGCCACACTCTCGGCAGAACATGAACGGTCTGTTACCGGGACTCGAATGCTTCGCGGTGGGAAGCTGGCCGGCTAGCTTTTTGCCAAAACAACGCTAGGTCGGCTGCTGGCAAAATGAAAGTAACTACGATCGAGAACATCGTAGGTGTTCTTAACTTGTCAATAAGAGATTTCTAAATTCTATTTGAGATGAAATAATAAACTAGACCTACAAACAAACCTTGACAGATCTCTAATGACTATTTGAATGCTTGTTTATTTCTCCATTTGACGATTTGTTTTCTTGATCCTTCGAAACATTTGTACGTACGTACGTGCGTGCGCCACAGCACCTTCTACATCTAGCGATCGCATGAACGTACGTACGTACGTGCGCGCGCTAGCCTACATAGTAATTAACTACAGGCGCATTTTCACTTCAAGCACTAGCTTGCGACTCAAGAAATGCACACACTAAATACGAAGCTAGTAGAGAGCTCGTGCACGGCAATTGTTTGGTGATTCGTGTATTTTTTCTGTCCTAATATTTTATGGGCGCATTTTCACGGAAAACACTTGCGCCTTGCCGTCTAGTTTTAGATGATTATGGGCGCAATTGGTGGTTTTATGAGCGCAAATTTGCGCCCTGCGCCCGCTTAATCGAAGGTCTTTATTTCATTTCATTTTCATTTATACTGTCTCGTTTCTGACTTAAACTTAAGGCCCTGTGCAGCCAATCGAAAATATTGTTGATTTTTGAGGCGGCAATTTCATATCTGGACTTTTTGACGCGGGAATTTCGTCAGCGATGAGTGTTGAACTTTTTTGGTGCGCGAGCAAAATTTGATGCGGGCGCTGACGAGAACCATGAGATCAACTTTCATCGGCCTTATTAGCATTGTATACATTGCTGAGTTGAGGGGCGGGTCAATATATTATTTGCTGGTCAGGGGAGGGTTTTAGTACAAATGTTATTGTATACTGTGAAGTGAAGTCGGAATTAAAGAACTATTATATGCAAATTTGAATTTTCGTCATCCATTTTGTTGTATTTCTGATTTTCTTTCTGCTAATAGAGCTACAGGAGACATTTAATTGGCCTTCCAGAGCCTCTCTTAACCTCTAGTCGGCTATTTTTCATATAAGCATGTTACAAAATTGACAAATTTGAATTGCGTTGTTTGAACAATGTAAATTACCATTGTGTAGCAAAAACAATTATTTATATAAAACATGAAGATACAAATACAATATTCCTGCCTTTATAGAATTTACAAAGATAACGGAAGTAGATAAGTCTGATTCTCTCTCTTTTTTTCGGGGATGTATGGGTTTGCTGGCGGATCCAGGGGGCCGGCCCCACCCTGGCACACAAAAAAATGTAAACAGCAATTTTACCTTTAAAAAAAAATGATGGTAAACTCGATTATACCTTTTGTTTTTTGCTCAAGGGGGAGAGGGTCTTGAGTATAAATAAAGGGAAAATGATTGCTCATCTCTCCTCCCCTGCTTATCGCATTATTTTCTCACGAATTGTTCAGGGAGGGGGTCTTGAGTTTAAAAAAAAAAAATTGCTCACTCCCGCCCCCCTATCGCAATATTTTCTCACGAATTGCTCAAGGAGCTACCACCCCCCATTCATCAAAAAGTTTTCTTCTTTCTAATTCCTGTTACATTATTGAGGGGTCTTGAGTTTAAAAATATATATATTGTTCACTACCCCCATTCATCAAAAAAGTTTTCTTCTTTCTCTAATTCCTGTTACATTTTTGAGGGGTCTTGAGTTTCAAAAAAAAAAAAAATTGCTCATTCGCCCCTCCCCTGTTCATCAAAAAAATATATTATTGCTCATTCCCCCCTATGGCAATATTTTCTCATGAAATGCTCGGGGTCTGAGTAAAAAAAAATTACTACCACCCCCATTCATCAAAAAAAAGTTTTCTTCTTTCTCTAATTCCTGTTACATTAATTGAGGGGGGGGGGTCTTGAGTTTCAAAAAAAAAAAAATATTGCTCATTCGCCCCTCCCCTGTTCATCAAAAAAAATATATTATTGCTCATTACCCCCCATGGCAATATTTTCTCATGAAATGCTCGGGGGTCTGAGTAAAAAATTACTACCACCCCCATTCATCAAAATAAGTTTTCTTCTTTCTAATTCCTGTTACATTAATGAGGGGGTCTGGAGTAAAAATTATTGCTCACTACCCCCATTCATCAAAAAAAGGTTTTCTTCTTTCTCTAATTCCTGTTACATTAATTGAGGGGGTCTTGAGTTTCAACAACAAAAAATATTGCTCACTACCCCTGTTCATCAGAAACAAATATTATTGCTCATTACCCCCCATCTATGGCAATATTTTCTCACGAAATGCTCGGGGTGGGGGTCTGGAGTAAAAAAAAATTATTGCTCACTACCCCGCGTTCATAAAAAAATTCTTCTTTCTAATTCCTGTTATATTATTGTTCTATGCCCGTTCTTATGGTGGCTCCTAAGGGACACGCAAACGCAAAAATTTGACGTATACGTATGCAACAAATTTCTTGTCTTTTACGTCCAAGACGTGAAAATCAAAAAAATTGACGTATACCTATGCAACAAATTTCTTGTCTTTTACGTCCAAGACGTGAAAATCAAAAAATTGACGTATACCTATGCAACCAATTTCTTGTCTTTTACGTCCAAGACGTGAAAATCAAAAAATTGACGTATACCTATGCAACAAATTTCTTGTCATTTACGTCCAAGACGTGAAAATCAAAAAATTGACGTATACCTTTGTTTGGTAATTTTTCATTTTTCTGTACTCAATGGCCCTGAAGGGACACGCAGACGTGAAAATCGGCTGGAAAATCTGCGTCAATATTCACGTCTGCGTCTCACACGCAGACGTGAATATTTGACGTGAATTTTTTTTCAGTAAGCTGAGCACCTACTAGCTACATGCATATAGTGCCTAACATTTCTGTACCAACATTTCTCGCCTGCCGCCGCAGATGTGATGCGAACGAAGATTTTCTAAATGTCAACAAAATGCCTTTTGTGCAGCCATCAAATGCACAAATCGACTCGTGAAAGGCTCCTTGAAAACATTTCACAAGTAAGTGATCATTTCATTTAGATATTACAAAATTAGCGTTTAAAGACTGGTTTCATATGATAATCTAATCGTCGCGACATTGTACTATTTGTAGTCTAGTTTTCGCTTGTAGTCCCATCTGCTTGTTTTTATGACTATGTGTGAATATTTGTAACTTGGCTGGGCCTGGCCTGGCCTGGGGAAGGGGAAAGCCACAAAACATAAGTCATAAAGTCATAAACTGAATCCAATCAAGTGGGGATATGTGTTGGTACTTGGTTAGGTGTGAAAAGAAGAAAAGATAGGCAAACACATAAATATTTAGTCATTTTAGTGCTACTTCTAGCTCGAGAGCCTAGCCCTAGTATTATTAGTAAACCATGTTGTTAGACTAGTTTGTTGACACTGACAGCTTGCTCTCTATGTCAGTCAGTATGTTGGTGAAGCCTGAAACTGAAAGTGAAACAAGTACTGAGTTAGGGTCTAATAATTCAGTCATAACAAATCTAAATAACAAGAAGTCATTGGTTATATGTCTGCGCATAGCCATAGCATAGGCATAGCGACGTTGTGTGTGCTATACTTGTAGTTGTAATTGTATAGACCCCCTACTTTTAATTTTTTAGAGAGATATTTTGATATAGATTCTAGAGGTCTAGACTCTAGATCTTATTACATGCAATTTCAATTTGTTTTGACAATTAATATAGATCTACCTTTCACTAATAAGCGGAGGGCCAAAGTCAAATATCATGCTCGGTTTTTGAGTTGCCTGCCACTACCGCATAAACTAAGCACACCTTGTTTATTTGAAAGATTTTATCATAATACACAATATTTCAGAGGTGTTTTTTTAAATTTGTTGCGAACAATCCTAAATCGGAGGGGCGTCCAAAAAGCGGCCCTTTGACAAAAAATAGTATTTTGTGAATTATATTTTAAGGGAACCTTAAACCACCATGAGTTTGGTGTCATATGAAAGAGAATTAAATGATCTAAATTTTGATACCAATTTCAATGAAATTGGGATTAATTAGCATTGCAAATTTAAGTAAAAACATGATTTTTGTGATTTTTTCCAAATATTGAATTTTATCAATAATCGTTATTTTACATATATCAAAATTGGAGAAATGCATTTTTGTAACTTTCCAGGAATTTACCCATATACAAGGATAATATTCTGTGAAAAGGAAAAGTGTATATGTCTCTTCAATAAAAAGTTATAGCAACCCAAAATTATTGATTCGATTTCCACAAAAACAACATTTTTGCCCACATGTGTATTAACTGTATGCATGTACGTGTATTAGTGTATTGAGGACCTGTTTGGCGTGTTTACATTGAGTTTTAAAGATAACTTTTGAGTAAAACCTCTAATCACCATGGATTTGGTGTCAAAAGATGGATAATTGAAATATCTTCAAGTTGATAACAATTTCATTGAATTATGTAGTGTGTGAAATGTAAATTTTGAGCCAAAAATTGTTTTTTGTAGATATTTTTTCCTCTAATTTTGGCCAGTATTTCGGTATATTAACTGGACAACAGTGATTGAACATTTAGTGGTGCAGAAAGTTCAAGGGATTTGGAGTGCTGACTGCAATTGATAAGTACTTCTTGTTTACTCTGGGATGTTTCAGAAAATGTGGGCATTAGCAGTCCCCCCTCCCACCCCGCCCTTCCAGCCGCTTGACATAATCTTGCCCATGACCTAGACAAGTTAGTGCATCTATCAACATGAATATAATATAGTATCGCCATGTTTGGTTTGATGGTTTATTTTGCCTGACTACTAAGAAAACATGTGTATGCTTGTAAGAAACTAGGGTACCCACATTCGTAAGTCCTCTCTGAGGAATTTTGGAATAATGCCTTGCCAAAGGGCACTAGCGAGTAGTGAATCCACTTCACATGGTGTCGCCTCCTCACTCCTGAACAAACCTCCTGGCATTGTGATTGATCCTATGTTCTATGTCCTGACAAGATATTGGCATTATCCTGGCTGTCCAGAACGCCAGCCAAAAAAGGAGTCGAGGCTGGTACATGGATAGATTCTGTTTAATTATCTACCTTATCTAGACTTGCTATGATGCACACCATGTTATAACGTTAAGAGTAATTAGAAGGATACTCAGAGAATGAAGGGGATGCTGAGAACATTGTTTTTAAATTTTTATTCAGAAAATCCAATTCTCATTTAAATCAGCCAATGACCTAAATAAAATTTTGAAGAAAATGGAAAGAAGGCCCAGCTTACAGGCCTATCGTGACAATGGGAACGGTGTGGGGATTTTTTTTTTATCCAGGCAAATAATGATGCATTTTTCCTTTTGAAAAAAAATGTTGGATATATCAAAAATACATGTAGGTTAGGAAAAGAGTCCTTTCCCACATCATAAAAAGTCTGAGATTTTAATCACCAAGACATGATTATAATGCAAAGAAGTTCTTAATTTTGAAGAAAATGATGGATAAATGCAGCATTATGCATGTATTATGGGGTGAGTTTGGAAGAAATCTTGGAATTATTAATTCCTTAGTTTTGGTAACGTGTACATCCTGGAACATCCTGGAGATGGGTTTAAGAACGTTTCACCAACTCCGCCACCCCAATTTGAAATAGTAATGAGATTTAAAACTACCAAGATGTGTTTAGAATGCAAACTAGTTCTGAATTTAGAAATAAATTAAGGCATAAGACATGAAGACAATGTTTATAATGGAAATGGGTGTGGGATGAATGTTTGAGAATTGAATCACCATGTATGGTAAATAATAAAAAATGCATTTATGTAAATAAGAAAATGACATAGTTATTCATACAAACAAATCCCTAAATTAGAATTTCCTGACCAGATTGAAGAATATTCAAGAAAAAATGGCTCATTAGATTTTAAAGATTTTTCGTTATATGCAAGGATACAATGTTTATCAAACTATTGAGTTGACGTGGTGTCAACCCCTCACCCCCTCTCTTTTCTCTCTCTCTCAATCGACGCATGTGCTTTACTTTTTACAAGGGGCTTCCGCTGACAACTGCCAGTGACAAATTTGTCATTTTGGGTAGATAAAAGATACACGTATCCTATAAGGAAAGATCCAGAGACAGATTGGCCGTGGGGAGTTCGGGGAATTTTCCCCACGAGCAGCTCTTTATTTTTGGTTGGATCAAGGTCCAGTCGATTTGTGGTCTGAGGGCCACTTGATATATATGCATCTTACATATTCAGTGGGCAGGTCGCATAACACTTTAAAAACCAATGTTCAGTCCCAGTCTGCCCCTGGAAACATCAAATAAGTTTTGTGTCAAAGACATGATGTAGAAAAATAAAAAGGCCTGTCTAAATGTTGTAGTCCTGTTGTTATCTGGTTATTCGATCTTTCGACAAAGCTGTAAAAGTTTTAGTTGCTTAAGGACATATAGTGGATAGGAATTTTAAAACAAATAATTAATTTTACCACATTGAAACAGCATCCAAAGATATATTAAATTCATGTTGATAGTGAAGTTGTGCTAGTGTGATCGGAAGACGTCCAAATTTAGAAAGAAAGGCGAGTTAAGGCAATTTCATAATGTCGCTCCTTTCTGCTTAGGCGAATCAAGGTGAATAATGAAATATATATTAAAACAATTTAGGGTAAAACACTGATGTGCGAACCCTTCCTTTTCAGAACCACAAGAAGGCCTGAGTGACTCCCGTGCGGGAAATATTCAGAAATGAAAATAGGAAATTCATTCCCCACGCCCACCCCTTCGGAGCAATACCCTAAGCCTTAGTTATAAGTCTTCATTAAATTTTTCATTAAAATGTATAAGAGGTTTGGGCGTTCATAAACATTTACCCTCCGAAAAATGGACCTTTTTTAAATAAGAGTACCTTAGGCCAGAAAATCTATATACACATTGCTTTTTGTACATGTATATTTATGAAGCAAATAAATATCAATGCAATAAACTGTATTCTAATGCTTGTAAATTAAGTAATGTTTTCTATATTAACGCAAATAAAAGTATTTATATGTGTTTTCTTCAATAATAAAAAATAAAAAAATGTTTGGCTCAGACTTGATATCCACATGTATTGAAAAGAATTTACAGCACATTAACGCTTCGGCTTTATGCATGGTCTTCTGAAAAATTACTTGAGGATTCACAAGACCGCCATGTCAGTTTTATGGGCATCCCAACAATTTTCCTGAGGGTTCAAGAGACCTACATTGTTGGTCTCGTGGCTGTTTATATAATCCCAGCTAAATCACAAGCATGATTTTTTTAAATGATCTGTCTTTGATTATGTTCAAATATTTGTCTTTACCATGACAAGATTGTACTAAGCGGTCAGATGACAGATGGAAGGGGTGGTGTCAAATAATAGTTAATTGTGTGTGGGGAGGGGATGAGGCACCTGCCCATGCCCCATTTTCTAAAACATCACAGAGTATAGAAATACTTATCAATTGCACTAAGCACTCTCCTGGCCTAATCCTTTTAACTGTCTGGACTGTCTGCATTACTTTGTTCGTGTTCATGGACTAACTTGTCTTGGTCATGGGCAAGATTATGAAAAGAGGCTGGAAGGGCGGGGTGGGGGAGCAACTGTCAATGCCCACATTTCCTGAAACATCTCAGAGTACAGAAGAAATACTTATCATTTGCAGTCAGCACTCCAAATCACTTGAACTTTCTGCAATACTAAATTTCCAGTCACATTTGTCCAGTTACTATACCAAGATACTGGCCAAAATTAGAGGGAAAAAATATCTACAAAAAGCACCTTTTGGCTCAAAATTTACATTTCACACTCTACATAATTCAATGAAATTGATATCAACTTGAAGGTATTTCAATTATTCATCTTTTGACACCAAATCCATGGTGATTAAAGGTTTACTCAAAGTTATCTTTAAAACTCGATGTAAACACACCAAACAGGTTCTCAATACACTAATACAGGTATATGCATACAGTTAATACACATGTGGGCAAAAATGTTGTTTTTGTGGAAATCGAATCAATAATTTTGGGTTGCTATAACTTTTTATTGAAAAGAGATATAAAGCTTTCCTTTTCACAGTATATTTTCATTGTATAAGGGCAAATTCCTGGAAAGTTACAAAAAATGCATTTCTCCAATTTTGATATATGTAAAATAACGATTATTGATAAAATTCAATATTTGGAAAAAATCACAAAAATCATGTTTTTACTTAAATTTGCAATGTTAATTAATCCCAATTTCATTGAAATTGGTATCAAAATTTAGATGATTTAATTCTCTTTCATATGACACCAAACTCATGGTGGTTTAAGGTTCCCTTAAAATATAATTCACAAAATACTATTTTTCGTCAAAGGGCCGCTTTTTGGACGCCCCTCCGATTTAGGATTGTTCGCAACAAATTTAAAAAAACACCTCTGAAATATTGTGTATTATGATAAAATCTTTCAAATAAACAAGGTGTGCTTATTTTATGCGGTAGTGGCAGGCAAACCCCTCTTTTCTGACTTTGGCCCTCCGCGGCCCCAGATCTTTGCCATATTTTTGGACATCTGCATCGACTAGCCTATCTGCATGCTGCAAATAACCTTGCATTAGTTGCATACAATACATGTCATGATGTGAGTGACATGCATACGCATCCATTAGCATTGACTACTATGCTTTGCTGGAGTGAATGACATGTAGCTTTGGCTTTTGCTTTTGAAATGCTTTGCTTTGTAAAATTGATCTGGACAGGTTCATGCAAACTGTCACTATGCTGTGATGTTAACAAGATTATGTATTGCAAATATTAAAAGAATGCTTGATGGGGTACGTGTTTATTTTTGAAATAAAATCAAACAGCAAAAATTGACCAGTTAATTTTTGTTATCATTGTCTGGACACACATCCCCATGCTATCATGCATACAAATAGGACAAAGGCAAATGCAATATAAAAGGCAAATGCAATATAAAGGCAAATGAAATGAAGATGTTCTCAGCATCCCACTTATCCTCCATTATCTTGTTTTCTATTAATTTCCAGGTTTCCCCAAAGCTGGTCCAGCCCTTTTGAAAGAATGGCTTGTCAAGATGAGGAGGGACAAGTGGACACCAAGCCAGTAGTCCACCGTGTGCTCGGACCACTTTGAAGCAGAGTGTTTTGACCGCATTGGCCAGACAACCAGACTTCGCCAAGGTGCTATTCCAACCATTTTCCTCTTCCCTGATCATCTGCAGAAGGTAAACACCAAATGAATGCTAAATTCTCTTGTGGTAATGATTAAAGATGAAACTTGTGAAATTTGATAGATTATTTGAATGTTTCCTTTATTTAAGAAAATATTGTATGGTGAGAGCTAGAAGGGTGTTAAATCATATATTTTAACACAGAGTTAATTCCCTTCTGGCTCTCAACAGATGATTATAATTGTTCCAGTAGTTAATTAATTTCAGTTCAATTCAACTTTCAATTCATTTCCAGATGAGTGGTTTGAATCATAGAAAAGTTCTTCTAAAAGAGTTTGCATTTCAAATCTTAAATGCATATTTTACTCATATATTGTGGGAATGTAAACTGATCTGGTCCAAAGTATGTATCCCTTTCCAAAAGAAACCAGTAACACCAATTTAAAAATGCAATTTCAATTTCATAAATGTAAGACAACATTTGAAGGCATGATGTTTCTGCTGTATATCGGCATATCCATGAGAAGGGAACAGAACATTAAAAAAAGAAATATGTCTTTATGAATATCATTTGCTTTACTTCTGTCAAGTAGTATGCAGGTTTATGTTGTCCATTTGCACATAAATGAACATCTTTGTTTATATTTAAAAATCTATCTGAAATGAAAATATAACCTGAGTTACTATAGAAATGCCAATATAATGGCTGTTATATTTTAAGGACAATGATTAGTGAAATCTGTGAATTTTCGGAGAATTAACCATTTCTTTTTCCAAACTATTTTCATCTTTGTCCCTTATAGACTGTTAAGAAACGCAAGCCTCCAACAAAGCCTAGAAGCAGTGAAGACATGACTAGTCTTCCTAGCACATCAACAACTCCACCACTCCTCATGGCTCACAGGGGCGGATCTAGATTTTTGCTAAGGGGGTTTGACCCAATGACGATGCGGAGATTTTCCCGGCATCTACTAACACAATGGAGACCATAAAAAGCAGTGCATGATAGCGTCTTTTTAAATCAAGTAACAGTTTAATACACAGTTATATCCAGAGTTATCATGTGTTTGGTTAAGTTACCAGGGGTTGACCCAATGACGATGCGGATACTGTGTGGGTCTGAACACATGATGGCGTTTTCTATGCACATCACATTTTCACTTGGCAGCCCAAGGGTTTAAACCGTCCACGAGTC
The DNA here is from genome assembly GCA_037976565.1 of Mesocentrotus franciscanus. Lineage (NCBI taxonomy): Eukaryota > Metazoa > Echinodermata > Echinoidea > Camarodonta > Strongylocentrotidae > Mesocentrotus > Mesocentrotus franciscanus. The sequence continues at coordinate 3,288,039 of CP137679.1, read as the reverse complement.
CGAGCAACGTAGCGGCTGATGTTTTCCTGGCATCTACTAACACAATGGAGACCATAAAAAGCATTGCATGATAACGTCTTTTAAATCAAGTAACAGTTTAATACACAGTTATATCCAGAGTTATATGGTTAAGTTACCAGGGGGGTTGACCCAATGACGATGCGGATACTGTGTGGGTCTGGACACATGGCATTCTTCTATGCACATCACATTTTCACTTGGGAGCCCAAGGGTTTAAACCGCCTAAACCCCCGTAGATCCGCCACTGGGCTGGTACATTACATTTTACAATACATTTTACATATTTATTGGTTTGCATGAAATCTAAATGCAAGATATTGTCTACTCAATGTGAGAGAAACAAAATTATATTTTATTCCATTTCATTTGGACACTAAGAAAAGTTAAGAAAGTAATTAATTTGTGTTGTGATGTTCCTTTTTACACCTGTATGAAACCCTGAAAGTAGAACTATACTATATGTTAATTCAACTGTTTTGTTTAGTTTTCCAATTCTTCAAATTATGCTGACAATTTACCTGTATACATGTACTGGAATTATGATGTATAGTGATATTACTGTTTAGATCTCGACTAGTGTTTGAAAAAGGACAACATTTTGTTAATTATTTCATGTGATATTCAACATTTGTTTATAGTAACACAACTGTAAAGTGGTCTTCAATGAGCTGAACTAAATGCATTTTTGTTGTTGTTTTGTTCCAAAGTGATGTATGAAATTGTGTTAAACAATCAGAGAATCAATATCATTTTTTCTTTTCACTGTATAGTATTAATTAAAAATTAAAAATGTATAACATAATCTTCATGAAAAACGGTTTATAAATATTTAACTACATGTATGTAATTTCATAAGTCAACTTGAGATGTATTTCAGTAGCAATTGAAGAAAGTAAACATTAATAAATTATAAAACAATTCTTTACATTTCGTGAAAACAAATGGTAATAATAATTTTTCCGTTGTGTCATGACTTGCATGCTTGGAAATGGATTTATTGTGGTAAATGCCGAGAAATTTCGAATACACATAGTACAGAGAGAAGGGGAAGGGAGGGAGGATAGGAGAGAGAGAGAGAAAAGAAGAGAGGGGGAGAGACAGATTGGGAGAGAGAAAGGAGAAAGAGGAGAGAGAAAGGAGAGAGAAGGGAGAGAGAAAGGGAGAGGGGAGGCAGATTGGGAGAAAGGAGAAGAGAAAGGGAGAGGGGAGGCAGATTAGGAGAAAGAGGAGAGAGAAATGGGGACATTGGGAGAGAGAAATACAGAGGGAGACAGAATTGGGATAGAAAGAGGAGAGAGAGGGGAGAAAGGAGCTAGAAAAGATCGAGAGAAAGGGAGAGAGAGAGTGGTGAGACATTAAGAGAAAGGGGAGAGAGAGAGAAAGAAAGAAATAGAGGAAAAGGGTGTGATAGGAGGGGGGAAATGGCAACAAGATGCACAAAAGAAGTAATTGCTTGGTACAGGCAAAATATGTTTACAAATATCAAAGCGTAATGTATCTAGGCCTATGTATCTATGTCAATTTTAGACCATAAAATATAATGAAGTGGTGTACAATCAGGAAGCTGTATTCCTGGTACAATTAATGTCGAGATAAAGCTGTTTAAAAACATAGCAAAACAAACCAAGATACACTTATCTTCCTGCATGGTGCTCAGCTTACTGAAAAAAAATTCACGTCAAATATTCACGTCTGCGTGTGAGACGCAGACGTGAATATTGGACGCAGATTTTCCAGCCAAAAAATCTGCGTCCAATATTCACGTCTGCGTGTCCCTTTCTGGAGGCGCAGACGTGAATATTTGACGCAGATTTTCCAGCCGATTTTCACGTCTGCGTGTCCCTTCAGGGCCATTGAGTACAGAAAATGAAAAAATTACCAAACAAAGGTATACGTCAATTTTTTTTGATTTTCACGTCTTGGACGTAAAAGACAAGAAATTGGTTGCATAGGTATACGTCAATTTTTTGATTTTCACGTCTTGGACGTAAAAGACAAGAAATTGGTTGCATAGGTATACGTCAATTTTTTTGATTTTCACGTCTTGGACGTAAAAGACAAGAAATTTGTTGCATACGTATACGTCAAATTTTTGCGTTTGCGTGTCCCTTAGGAGCCACCATACGTTCTAGATCTATGCTTATATCCTTTCCACTTTTACATTCTCATTCCTCTCCACTTGTAATTCTCTTTATTAATCTTTTTCTCCTTATTCAATCTTTACTAACTTGACAGTTTTTTTTAATTAAAAAGTATAAAATTTTAAAACATTTAAATATGGAAACAATCTACAAGAAAGAACTAAAATGGCAATCATAGAAAGGAGGATTGCGACTTGGAATTAAATTAATTTATATAATTTATATAATATAAAACATAAGAATGTGTAGCCCCCAAAACAATAAGGCTCTTAACCTAATATAAAGACCCTTGACAACGTTAGATTTATCGATCTAACGAAGGTTTTCATGTAGTAATGAGCCGATGTCAATTTATCTGGGTCAGATCGAGTGCTTCACCGGCACTACACAAATGCGAGTACGTGGGGCATGATAACGCTGTTTGCGACGGCGCGCCAGTTTTGTTCGATTTAATTCAGGAAAATGCACTTCAAAAGTTGATTTCAGAGATTTTCTAAGCATCATCTTTTCAAGAATGTTCATTAAGATGTCCGGATCACTCTGAGAATGCTTAGTTCAACAGTATTTCAATTCTTAACATTTAAACCGTGGCCCATGACAATTAATGTTAGGAGCCCTGCGGCTGAGACTAGTTTTACAAACCTTGGTCTGATTACAACCTAGGTTTGTACAAACCTTCGTTGGTGAAATGGGTTTGTGGACAAACCTGGTTTGAGTACAAACCTAGGTTTGTACAAACCTAGGTCTGATCAAACCTGGTTTGTCCACAAACCTCCTTTGTGAATTCGGGCCAATATGGTTCGATACAATATTTCATATATATACAGAAAATATACGAAATTAGACAAATATATTGATATAGATGTATTATTATTCTTATTTTTTCATGGCTCTATATACAATGCTATTTTAATAAACAAAAAAAAATGAATGTTAGGCATCCTGGGAGCAGTTTCAATTGTTGTTATGAAATTTTTGGCTTGATCCTGCTGGTTCCAAGGTTTTTTCTGACTTGTTGTCAATTACAAGATCGCGCACGCGATCGTATAATCTACTAGGTACAAGCCAAAAAAAATCTTTCCAAAAATGAACAACATTGTGGTACCGTGTTAGGTAGCGTCTCATTTTAATTACATGGCAGATAAATTAATTAGTACCAGGTTTCATAATTTAAAAATAAAATCTGAATTGAACCCCGGACTATTCTCTCTCTCTCTCTCTCGCAATACAACCGGGGAAATGCATGGGCCCTTTGCCCCCGCGGAGCTACGTCACTGACTAAATCTTCTTTTAATTCCAGACAGTAGGTCTTACAAGTAAACAAGAAAATGGAAAAAAGGATGATAAAGTAAATACTTGTTTTAGCTACTTTTTCCCAGGTTTGCAATTGGATGATCTCTTGGGGTTCATGATTTACCATATTGATGATGTAAATGAGAATGGATATTTGTATAATTTATGTACATAGTGAGGATGAAATAATGTTTTGTTAACACAAGATAGCCTCATCAGTGTGAACACTGTTCCCTTCTTGAGAACTCTACAAACATATTACTATACCAGGATTTGGCTTACTTTGAATCATCGGGTCATCGCGTCGGGTCGTATGGTCGCGTTACTTGACCTGTTGTGAAAAAATGCTTCTTCATTCACGAAATGCCGGGGGTAATGTTTGTGAATTTAACCCCTCTCACCTACAAATGGTCTGGTCAAATTTACCCGACACTTTGAGAAAACTCTTCGGCAAATCTACGAAAGGTCGCGCCCTTAACGTGCATCTTCACATGATCTTCGGCTTTCTTTTCACGAAAGGTCGTGTAAGTTGACCATCCGACCGGACGCGATGACTCAGTGAATCGAAGTAAGCCCTGCCAGGATTTAGCGTTTTGAAAATGTATTAATTGGCTTGACAATAGACAATACGCCATAAATCATTGTCTTCAAGTATCCCCTTATTTTCATTTTCCCGAGTTTCGCTTCGGTTAATTGGTACTGGACGATTTTCATGAAAAAAATATCGTTAACATGATCACATGTTGATCATAGTTTCATCTAGCTTTAGGTGTCATTGTAATTTTGGGGGAAAACCAATTTAGGACGCAACGATTGTTGCTGAATTTTAGCAACAATCGTTCACCTTTGCTGCTCTACCTCTTTCAGGAATCATAATAATTCGTTTTACAGTTGATTCCACTTGGTTGATTCCACTGCTCGGATGATAACGCAGAGAGGAATAGAAGTAAATATTCTCAAGGTTAACGATGACATATCACTATTCCTATTTGTTCAACGTCTCTCCAATGCTAGTTGAATGTTTTGATGACAATAAACGACTCTGTGGTACTATTTTTTATTTTACGTCACACGGCATCCACATGGCAGATACATGATCATCAGTTCTGGGATTAAAATTGAATTTGAAACCTGGGCCATACTCTCTCTTTCTTTCTCTCTCTCTCTCTCTTCGTCCTTGCCTTCATATTCCATCTATTACGTCCTTTTTACCACGAAGTTTGTAATGTGCACGTGTATACCGCGGTCATAGAGAAAATAATCACTGATATCGCTGAAATGATTTGTCTTAATTCTTCTTCGTAGTAATAGTTATAGTAGTAGTATTAGTATTATTATCATAGTTATCATTTTTATGAATATGAATATGATGATGATGATGATTATTATTATTAATATATCATCATAATAAGCAGCAGCATCATGAGCATAATCACCAATGGCAGTAGTATAGTAGTACATGTATTAGAAGGCCTAGAAATAATGGTATCATTCCGATCCTAAATTACACCCTCAATAATATTTACTCTTACCGTTATGTTTCCTCTTCCTCAAGTGTAATTCCACCTGTCTCTGTCTGTCTGCCTATCTCTCCCCCACCCCCGCATGATGACAGTAGAAGTATATATAGTCAATGTCCCGGTCCCGTCTCGCATCATGCTGATGGGGCTTGGGTAAACAAAATTATTATCAATACTATTATTATCATTTTATTTTGTTTTATTATTATTATTACTATTATTATTGTCATCATTATTAGCATTATCTTACCATGACATGCAGTAGCACATTAATCTTTCAGGACTCTGATAAATTCGTTACATTCGCAGTAGAATGTGAGTTAACCCGTGTGGTATTAGTGAAATACAAAATAAAACTGCAAACGGTTTGTAAATTAAGAGCCAGAGCTTTTTTTTTTTGCTCCCAAATTTTAATTTGGAAAAATATTAATGTAACTGACTGATATAAAACAAAATTTGTCAATACATAACACATTTTTTGATCTAAATATCGTGACCTCAAATGGTTCAGATTACATTGCAATCTAACTGAAAGCTCAAAAACTTTGATTTAGATGCTTACATTTGTTTTTATGTTGTACAATTACAAATAGGTGGTATTTATAAAATTCATTTTTTTATTGATGTCTAACCGATTAATAACCATGTTAGCGACCATGGTGGAACTTTATGATTAAACGAGCAGATTATGAAAGCAGAGGGTACTATATATCAGATATACCGTGGAAGTCAAACAAAAGTTTACACTCAGATTGTCATTTATTTTAAAAGTCAGCTATGAACGAAAAGTTATCATACATGTTTTATAAGAGTGTTATATCCCGAATCGTTTGGTATAATTTTTGTGTGGTATGTGTTCAGGCTTGGATGAACAGAAGGCATTGCCTGCGAGAGTGCAAACATCGACTTGCGCACAAGTATTAAAGTGAGAGAATGAATTGAATGTATAAAATGAGATGCATTGCATATGCTTTTTTCAGAAGCAAAGTAACACACACACACACACACACACACCCATAAAGAACACAAACACACTCACATAGCACATTTAGATGCAGACTGACCAAGTCCTTTGGGACAAACATTTCATTGTAATGTTAATGTACCAAACTTTCATTATGGCATTATGATTGAATTTAAATTCCATTTTGATATTAAATGGGAAATTTGCGATTTTACAGAAATTTTCATTACGTAATAATGACTTGGCTGCGTGTATTTTTCATTTATCTGGGTGTGCGAGTGCGCGGAAGTGAGTCTGTGCGTGTGCGGGCGTGTGTGCGCGCGCGTGTGACTGACTTTGATTCTGTGTGTGTTTTGATATGTGTGGCATGATTAATTTTGTGAGGGATGATATTTGGATCTGCAAAGACCGAAATTAATACCCAAATCCCAATTGTTTTATTCAAACATGACATAAGCATTATTTGGCTCTTAAACAATGTCTCCTGTTCATCCAAGCGTGAAAACATACCACACAAAAATGATACTAAATGATTTGGGATAAAACAATCTTTCATAAGATATATAATAACTTACTGTTCATAAATGATTTTCAAAATAATTAGCAATTTTCTAGGTGTAAACTTTTTTGACTCACACTGTATATCATTTGATATGGCTCATATTCTGCCTGTTTTATATTTTGAATTGATTAGTTTTATTTCATTTTTTGGTTCACGCATGTCAACTTCTTTAATATTAAGTTTCCATGACAACGGCCATTTTTTCATTTGACTCTGGCTTCAAATGACCTATTTCTTTTTATTATAATCAAACTGTCAGCTAAAATTAAGATTATCATTTGTTTCATGTTGTTAAAGAACAATTATAGTTTTTTCTATCATTCCAATATTTTATATTAGTTACCATGGTAACGGCCTAGCGGTCGCTTCCATCACCTACTCCATGGCAAACAAACAGATTATGATAGCTAAGGGTCCTAGCAAACAGAAAATCATCATTTAGAATTATGCAAACATTTATTTAACTATATATTTATTTCTTTCAGGTATTTCTTAAATACACATTTCAATCTTTTCTCACTGTTTTCATAGCAACATCAATTTTTAAACATAACTGACACCTGTAATAACTTCAAGTTTTAATCGAATGAGAAGCTTTAAATACCCATATCGAGAGTCTTTTATTTGTTCTTAACCTTCTAAATTACAAATATATGTATTTTTTTCTAAAATTCTAATGTGCTAGCTCCGTTACAATGGTTAATAGCCCTAGTTGTCACACCCACCACCAAATTTAATGCAAACAAGCACATCTGATAGCTAATGGTCCTAACATAAATACTTAATTTAAGAGTGTGTCTAAAGGAGTGGCGCCTTTTCAATTATTAGCCCATGGATTAATATTGCTAATACCTGTGAAAATTGCCATGTACAATACATGTACACGGTAGATGTACATATACAGATCGCGTTTTCCACTCAAAATGCGCAAAAAAAAGATATCAACTCATTTGGGATAGCATAAAATGACCTACCCATTACAGTACATTTGTGTGGCATGACAAAACATATTATGTTCAATTTCATGTTTCATTGCGCCATACATATGTGTGTAATATCCAACTTTGAAAATTTATATCAAACTTCAAACTCATAATGGGAATTATATCAATTAAAAGGTCTTCCTCAGATAGTTCATATTCGGTCAAAAAAGAAATGATCATGATTTAGGACATTCTTTCAAATATTGAGCAAAAAATGAAATTTAAAATAAAATATATATGCGTGGCATCCTACCCTATGTTATTCTTTAGTATTTTTTGCAAGCGTTTTTAGAATGCCGTCCAATGCCGTCCAAAGTATAACAAAAAGAGCGTGTCTTGGCTGGTTCACTATAACCATTTTTATATTTAAGGATATTCTTCCTAAGATCATGAATACACAACGCTTTTGAGGGACCGAAATCTGTCCATCATTTTTTGATAAACCGCTTATCCCCAGTGAATAAAATAGCTTCCGAGCCTTTGATATTATTTTATTTCAATTCAACATCTCTCTCTTTCTTACATCAATATCCCAGTTTAATTACATTAAGCATATTTTCCTAAGATCATGAATACACACTGCACTTGAGGGACCGAAATGTGTCAAACATCATTTCAGGGACCAAATTCGTTGTAGATCAACAGCAGTTCTAGTCAATAGAAGGGTTTCCGAGCCTTTAATATTATTTTATTTCAATCCAATATCTTTCTCTTTCTTGAATCAATAATAATTGTATTAATATTTAAGGAGATTCTTCCTAGGATCATGAATACACAGCACACTTGAGGGACCGAGATTTATCCAACATTATTGATATATCAACAGCTTATCTATAGACAAAGGAATAGTTTCCGAACCTTTATATATATTTTTTAAATTCAATATCATTTTCTTTCTTGCATCAATAATCATTTATTTATATTTATGGAAATTTTTTCCTAAAATCATGAATACACACAACATTTGAGGGACCAATATGCTATTTTCTGTCCATCATCATAAGGTTGTAGATCAAAGTGCTATCATCTTTTATAAGTCAACAAAATGTGTCACTGTGAATTTTTAATTATGTTTTATTTCATTACAATTTTGTCCCTTTGTATCACATTGTCAATTTGATATCCTGTGATATCACAGTGATAACAAAAAAACACACAGCCTATTTGGGACCGGCTCCGCTAGACATAGCACCGTAAAATGTGTAAAAGGACCCTTTCATTAAACGATACTATCAAAATATCCTTTAAATTCTTTCAAATATAATAGGGGAAAAATCTACCTGTCCAACTGTATATAAACATTCCAATTTAGCCTAAAGAAAATCGCAATTAAAACACATGCGGATCCAGAGGGTGGGTGGGGGGGGCGGCTCAACCGGCCCTTGCGCTCCCCCTTTTTCACTAGGGCTCACATAAGTATAGAATTAAAAAAAATGGGCAGTGACTCCTTGCAGTTTCCCCTTCCCCACGACCTTTTCACACGGGAAGGGCCGAAATTAAAATTGATACTCGTTTTGAATATGGAAACGGCGATGCTTGTCAGCTATTTTTCCAACAAGTTGGTGAGCCCCCATTTCCAAATTCCTTGATCCGCGCTTGATTAAAATTGCAAGAATAGTTTTACCGTAAATGCAAGTAAAGAGAATAAAGTTTTCCTAAAGACAGCTCTTATCATGTGTGTAATGTGTGTGTTTTGGATGGATGTGAGAACGAGGCCGGCCCGCGAATATCTTTTTTTCGTACTTGCCGACCTATTGCCTGATGAATTATTAATCAAAAGTGATGTAGGCACGCAATACGTATTAAGGCATCGGATGCACAACTGTATTATCTCTGCCATGATAAATACAGACTGTCCAAATTTAGCCACGCCCACGCCAGAATATACAGTGCGTCCCAGGAAAAAAAACCGAGAATTATCGATGTTTTATCATAACTTAATCGCAAAACTCCGTTTTGTTGACGATCAGCCATGCAAAAAGAAGATGAAAGACTTGATGCATGGCTGATCGTCAACGAAACGGAGTTAAGCCTTTTGTTAACTCTGTTTGTTGCTACGGCAGGCAGCCAGTGAAAACGAACTCGTTTAATCAAATTATGGAAATGCAAGCATTACTTTAAACAAACAGAACTTTGTTATTCCTGGCTCATTTTTCCTGATTGAGGTATCATATGAAAGGGCAGAAATTGAAATTTCTAGAAATGTGATTTTCTCTTTGAAATTCAGATACCGCCCGCAAAATGACTTTTTGGTTTCCTCTCTTCAAATTGTTTTTAATCACTCGTGCGTGAAATATGCATCGTATGAGTTGCATCAAACGAAAGAGGAGGATCTAAGCTTTACAAATATGTGTCATTTATTAATTATAATTGTGATTCTATCTATCTATCTATCAGGCTATAGTTCACCCAGACGTTGGACAAAGCCCTCCTCATAACATTTCCATTCTCTTCTGTCTCTAGCTATCCTAGTCCAAGCGGCCGTTCCCATGTATGATGTTAGGTCGTCTCTCCATCTTCTCTTCTCCCTTCCTCTTCTTCTCTTTCCCATCCTTGGTTGCCATTCTGTTAAACGATTTGTCCATCTATTCTCCTGAAGTCTTGCTACATGCCCAGCCCATCTCCACTTTGATTCTCTGACTTTCTCCATGATGTCTTTAACCTTTGTTTTCTGTCGTATGACTTTGTGATTGATTTTGTATCGCAGAGATAAATACGACATCTTTCTCTCCATGGCTCGTTGAGTAGTTACAAGCTTCTGTTCTAGATCCTTTGTCAATGACCATGTTTCTGATCCATAGGTCATAATAGGTCGCGTTTATCGACCAAATTTTTGCCTAGAATCAGCGTTTTCAAACGTCTTTCAGGCAAATTTTTAAGGCGATAAACGCAAAGCCCTATTTCAAACGTCTTTAGATATGGGCATATTGTAACGCCGAAAAAGGTGCGTTTTGAATGTGACATACAGCCAGAATCACGTTTCTGAGACACGATAAACGCAAAGCTGTTTTGAACCCCACATACAAATCGGACCTTCCCATATAGCTCTATGGACCTTCCCAGGCTAATCCGCTTCCAAGGTCAAACGGCGCAAAGCAGCTGGGCAGAGACAAGGCCTTTATTTTGAATCGTGAAGAGACGATAAACTCGACATCCCGAGAATCACGTTCGTATAGTGGGGTTCGATAGTGGGGTTCGATAGTGGGGTTCGATATGTACATATCTGATGGCAAGACCCGATAAACGCACCCATAGTTATTAGAATGCATTGCTTGAACATTCTTCTTCTTATTGACATGGGTATGTTTTTATCGGTCAACATGTCTTTGTATCTTCCAAAGTTCATCCATCCTGCTTTTACTCTCATCATAACTTCTTCTTTTTTTAGTGTCTTCCATTTTCAAAGTTTGTCCCAGATATTTGTAACTGCTCACTCTCTCTAACGTTCGACCTTTTATCTCGATGTTTTCATCTGTGTCATAGTTGGTCATATATTTTGTTTTATCTTTGTGCATAGTTAAGCCAATAAGTTTGCTCTCCCTGTTGAGACCTGTCAGCTGGTCTTCCAAGTCTTTGATTTGATGTTGAGATCAAGGCCACATCATCAGCGAATCTGAGATCAGTAAGTGTTTCTCCATGTTTACTCCTCCCTTTAAATGCGACTTTTTAAATACTTCCTCTATAGTGGCTGTGAATATCTTTGGAGATAATGTGTCTCCCTGTCGGACTCCCCTCTGGATCTTGACCTCCCTTGATGCATTATAGCTTGTAGGTGGTCTGTTGTTGAGAATCCAGCTTTAAACCCTGCTTGTTCTCTGGGTTGATTCGTGTCCAATATATCTTTGATTCTATTTTTGATTACTTTGGTGAAGATCTTGTACAGATGAGATAGAAGGCTGATTGGCTGATAGTTTTTAACATCAGCTTTGTCACCTTTCTTGTATAGAAGAATTGTTGTTGCCTCTTTCCAAGTGGTTGGAATCTGTTGCTTTTCCAATATCTGGTTAAATAGTTTCAGTAACTGTGTAATTGTCTCCTCCCCTCCTTGTTTGATAATATCACTTGTTATTTCGTCATTTCCCGGTGCTTTGTTGTCCTTCATACTGTTTACAGCTTCCTCAACTTCTCTTTGTAGTATTGGCGATATGTTTGAGTTTCTGGATGAGATATCTGTATGATCCCTCTTTTTCGTTGAACCATAAAGTTCCTGATATAAATCAGCACATATTTCTAGTAGCTCCGATCTCTTAGAAGTTATATTTCCATCCCTTTGCTTCAATTTGCTCATTCTTGACTTTTTGCATTACATCTTTTGTATTGTTTTGGTCCCCTTCCGCCTTTTAGAGTTTCTAAAGTGAGTTTAGAAGTTTTTCGTCTTTTCCTTTGGCGTCGTTTCTTTTTCACCAATTTCACTATTTCTGCATACTCCACTTTTTCTGTTGTTGTCTTGGATTCTTTCTGTCGTATTTCCTTTCTTTTTTGATCTAGTTCCTCTATTTCTTTGTCCTCTTCCGATCTTACTATCTTTCTTTTCTCAGTTGGGGCTACAGATTTGGCTTCTTCTAGCATTGTTGATGTCACAATATTGCATCGCTCATCAATGTCCATATCCTCCAACTCTAATCCATCAAAGCGGTTGTGAAGCTTTAGTTGGAATTCTTCTTTCTTTTCCTTCAGCTTCATGATGTAAATCCGTGTCTTCCTTTTATTTTGAATGAATCTAAGTCTGGCTTATTTAGTTTGCAAAAGTAATGTAATGATCCATGTAATAGCTTCATGATTGAAAAGTGAGTTGAAATAACATTGGAATAATCAGGCATGTGATTATGGTCAATTGCTTTGAATTATTTTAACCGCCCATGTTTACATGCCTCTCATTTTATTCGAAATAGGTTACCTACAGATTCTAATCTCAGTGGCACATATTCAAGCAACACGGTCTCAAAACCTTTATTCAAAAATGCAACCTTTGGCAATTCCTATGGCAATGAGCATCACATATTGAAATGTGCGAAATTGTTATTGACAAAACACTTTAAAATACCATTTTCATATTGTTTGGTGCTTCCATGTTTTGCAATCACATATATAGAAGAAAGTATATTCTTTCAGGAAATGCTAAAAACTAAAATGTGACCATAATGATCAAAATACAATTGTATTAAGCCTGTTTCTCTCCCTCAATCTATCCCTAATAAAAATTATATGAATTTCCTCATTTTACTTTCAACGTAATCAATTAGTAATTTATCAATTGGATGTTTTGATCATACTATATATATTTTTATAATCAAGCACTTGACATATTTGTATTCTTAATACTAGTAATTGTTTCTTATGCTTTTTCATGTATGCAATCAATACTGTAAATATTCTACATGCATTGTTGTTTTTATTGTGTAGGGTCCTCAAGGATAGTAGTTTGATAACTGAAGAGGCAACTCTTTGCTTAAATAAACAATTAAAAAATAATTAAATAAATATAATTTGGAAGCATACCATGTGAATTTTTGTTGATTTGTGCTGCCTTCTTTGTCAAATATGTCCAGGTAGCAGCATCACCAACATTGGTAATAGCAGTTAATTTATTCTTTTTCTTTGAGCTGCATGGGAGTATTGACAAATGAAAATCCAAATACCCAACTAGATTCATGCTGGATTATTTCTATCAAGTTATTCAATTCGAAAATTCGTCAGTCATGGGGAAAAAATAATAATAAAAATGATAACACTGATAACAGTGGGATATTGTCAACAGCTTATCTCTAGTCCGTATCAGGACAATTACCCCCTGGAAAATTACCATTTACCTCTTTAACGCACAAGCCCGGAGGTCTGTTCAATTCAATTCATAATAAGTTGGTTTTAATAAAAGCAGATTATTTTTTTCGAGGGGTTAATTGTCCTCGATGGGGGGGGGGGGGGTTAATGTCCTGGGATTAATTTTCCGGGGATTACTCGTCCTTGGGGTGGTTGTCCCTAAGGGGAAATTTTTCCCTGGGTTATTGTACTTGGGGTTAATTGCCCCGCTGGTAATTGGCCAGGGGGGTGAGTCTTTAATATGATTTTATTTCAAACCAATATCATTCTCTTCCTTGCATCAAAAACCATTTTTGTGCATTTAAGGGGATTTTTTCCTAGGATCATGAATACACAGCGCATTTAAGGGACCGAAATGTTTCCAATATCATTTGTAGAGCAACAGCCTATTTCTAGTCAATGAAACAGTTCCCGGGCCATTAATATTATTTATTTCAATCCAATAGCATTCTCAATTTTGCATCAATAATAGTAGACCAGCCATATATTTTGTTTAAAGGCTCAAGAAAAAGATTACATGGCATTTTGCGGATAATGCATGGCATCCATGTTAAAAATATTGCAAAAATACGAAGGAATAAGATACGGGTGGAAGCCACGCGAATTTTTCACTAGAAATGTCATTTTTTGATTCAAAATTTGAAGGAATGTCAACAATCATGATTTCTATTTTTTTTTAACGGAATATGAATTATCTGATAAAGAAATTTCAATTGAAATAGTTTTCATTATGAGGTAGAAGTGATATCCCTGTTTAATATACATTTGAATGTTAGATATTACAAACAAATGTATGGCGCAATGAAACATGAAAGTTTGATTCACTCAGTATATGGTGTTATAAACTTATAAAAACATATTTTATTTCACAATTTTTAAAAACACCATAAATCTGTAATTGAAACTCATTTTCTTGATTATATAATATACACTTAATAACTAAATTATTCATGCCCCTTGTAAGTTTTATGTTTATTGTGCTTTTCGAAACTCAAGAATAAAAGGTGGGCTGGTTGAATTAGGGCTTTTGATGAATACGTTAAGAAGTAAGCTTTAATATGTAAAATTCTAAAGAAACATAAATCAGGACAAATCATTTTTTCACATACTTAATGATATTATAAAACTGTGTAAGAGTATGAATAATTTAGTTGTTAACTGTATGTTGTTATGCCACACACCGAAAAGAAATGATCAGATAATGTTATATATAAGTCATTTTGCTACCCCGAATGAATTGACGTCTTTTCACAGGATGCGCATTTTTAACGAAACACACTACTTGTACCGTATATTGCACTGTCCACATAATTTATTAGCAGTATCAGTCACTGGACCAAAAACTGGAAAGGCATACACAAACTGAGACACAATCTTAAATTAATTGTTTCTGTTAGTTAGGACCCTTCCCCATCAGAATGTGCTTGTTGGCCCTAAAGTTTGTGGTGGATGTGACCACTAGGGCTATAACCATGTTAACAGATCAAGAACAATAGAATTTTAGAGAATGTCATATATTTGCTTATTTAAGTAAAATACATTGTAAGTATGTCAATATATGTTTTTTCTTATAGACAACAAAAGACAACAACAACCACGAAAAAGCCCTGAAACTGATTTTAAAAAAAGTAAAATAAAGTTTGCGTAAATTTTAGATAATGAGAAATTTCTGTTATCTAGGACCCTCGGGTAAGATAATCTGTCTGGTTGCCATAAAGTAGGTGATGGACGTGAGCGCTGGGCCGTTATAATGAAACAGAATCAAGAAATATTGGAATTTTAGGGAATACTATGATTTTCAACAACATGAAACAAATAATAAGCAAATAATAATTTCAGCTGTCTGTTTGATAATAATTAAAACTTGAGTCATTTCAACAAGCAAAATAAGACCGTTGCCATGGAAACGGAATGTTAAAGAAGTTTCCTTTGAACCAACCCCCTCAACAAAAATAAAAAGAAAAGAAATGTAACTAATCAATACTAAATATAAAACAAGCAGAAAAATAAACAATATGTAATGATACATGTTTTTTATCTTCTACCCTCAGCTATCAGAATCTGCTCGTTTTGACATAAAGTTGGTGGTGGATGTGTTCACCATGGCCGTTACCTATTCGAATTGTATAAATACCACATATCTTTAATTTAACAACAAATATAAAAACATGTGTAAGTATCTAAGTTTGTGTAATATTAGCTTCCGATTTGATTGCAATCTAATCTGAGCTACTTGAGGTCACGATAAGGTAGACAAAATAGTATTAGTACTGCAAAAAGTATTACATGTATGAGAAACTAAATATTCGGAAAAAATATCAATGTAACTGACTTAATAAAAAAAAAAAAAAAGTCCTGTCTATGTCCAAGAATTCCCGACTGTTAACCTGATCCAATCCTTGTGTTCGGATGATTTAACAGAGAGTGAGAGAGAGAGGTGAATATCCTCACGATTAACGACCATGTATATTTAGGGTTTCCCATCCATTTTAACACTTTGTCAACGAATTTCAGACTTTTTAAATTCAATTTCCTCCCGAAACTTCCTAATCCTGCACATCTCATAGTCAATTTCGTCTTTGGTCATTCTATAAAAAAAAAAATTAAAAAAAAATCAATTTCATTTCACATCCAATTTCGTCAAATTCATATCCAGGTCATCATCCTCGCCTGTCATGATCACATTAATGTTTTATTCATTTTGTATGTCTAAAGTTTTCTAAATGTTTTCAAAACAATATCATTTTAGTCGATCAAAGTTTTATCTCGCTTTATGTCTCAAAAGCAATCTTAGCAATGAGTGTTGCTGAATTTCAGCAACAATTATTGCTGCCCTTTATGACTCAATGACATGGAATAGCAATTTCCTTTGTAGGGACTCATTATAAATCATTTTACAGTTGATTCCACTCGGTTGACTCCTCTGTTCGCAGGAATTAGCAGAAAGAGAGCACAAATAACGACGATGTGTTACTATTCATGTCCATCGTCTCTACAATGCTATTTCAATAAACAATTTTTTTTTAAATGTTAGGATTCATGGAAGAAGCTTCAATTGCTGTTATGAAATTTCTGGTTTGCACTCAGTAGATCCCGCTGATTCCAAGATGTTTTTTCTGACTTGTTTTCAATTACAAGATCGAGCACGCGAACTTATAAACTACTTGCTGCAAGCCGAAAATTTCTTTTAAAAAATCAAATAACATTGTGGTACCGTTTGATGTAGCGTCACATGTTAATCACAGGGTAGATAAATTCATTAGTACCAGGTTTCATATTTAACAAAAAAAAACTGAATTTGAACCCCGGACCATACTCTCTCTCTCTCGCTTTACAATTGGGGAAATGCATGTGCCCTTTTACCACCACCCCCCGGATCTTCGTCACTGACTTTATCTGTTTTATTCCAGACAGTAGGCCTTACAAGTAAAAAGGAACTGGAAACGATGATCAAGTTAATACTTGTTGTAGCTACTGTTTCCCAGGCGTGCAATTGGATGATCTCTTGATTCATGATTTACCATATTGATGATGAAAATGAGAATGGATATTTGTATAATACATGTACGTAGTGAGGATTAAATAATGTTTGTTAACACAATATAACCTCAACAGTGTGAACACTGTTCCCTTCTTGAGAACTCTACAATCCTATTACTACACCATGATTTGGCTTACTTCGAATCATCGGGTCATCTCCTCAGGTCGGGTGGTCGCGTTACCCGACCTTTTGTGAAAACATGCGTGTTTATTTATGAAATGCAGGGGTAATGTTGGTAAATGTAACCCCTCTCACCTACGAAAGGTCTGATCAAATTTACCCGCCACTTTGAGAAAACTTTTCGGCAAATCTACGAAAGGTCGCGCCCTTTATAACGTGCATCTTTACAAGATATTCTGCTTTCTTTTGACGAACGGTCGAGTAACGTGACCATCCGACCAGATGCGATGACTCGATGAATCGAAGTAAGCCCTGCAAGGATTAAGTGTTTTGATAATTGTTTTAATGTCTTGACAATAGACAATACGACATAAATCATTGTCTCTAAGTATACCCTTATTTGCATCTTTCCGTGTTTGAATTTTGGCAACAATCGTTCACTTTTGCTGTTTTTACTCTTTCACGAATCATAATAATTCGTCTCACGGTTGATTCCACTGCCCGGATGATTAATCAAAAAGGGATAGAACTGAATATTCTCCCGGTTAACGTCGATGTATCATTATTTGATTTTATACATGACAAAAGAGTATTATGTAAAACATATGAGGTTGGCTGTAACTAATCGAAAACATCTCCCCAATGCTATTGTTATTGTTTTGGTCACAATAAACGACAATGTGGTACTATTTTTAATTAACGTCATACGGCATCAACATAGCAGATAAATGATCATCAGTATTGGGTTTAAAATTGAATTTGCATCCTGGGCCATACTCTCTCTCTCTTTCTTCGTCCTTGCCTTCATTTTCTCTCTCTTACGTCCTTCTTACCACGAAGTATGTAATGTGCACGTGTATAGCGCGGTCATAGAGAAAGTAGGCGTAATCAGTGATGTCACTGCAATGATTTTGTCTTCTTTTTCTTTCTTCTTCTTCTTCTTCGTCGTCGTAGTAGTAGTAGTAGTAGTAGTAATAGTAGTATTAAATTAGACAAAGCGAATGAAAAATGAGCAATACAGACACTGCGTCAACTTTCTGGTGCATTTGTATTTTGTATTTGTATTTTATTTATTTAATCACGGTTAAAAAGCCTGCTATCAGCTAGAAGCTGTTTTCCAGCAAGGCTGTGCATGACAATAATTGAACTCAACAAATAAACGAATACAAAAATTATATACAAAAGAAATCACAACAATTATCATAACATCATGATAAGATGAAAACAAAATAATTAATTAAAAATTACTTGGATAACAGAAACAATGGAGGGGGTGTATTATTAAGAGAGGGATATAAAACGTTGGACTAAATGCCTCGATAATCTTGATTAGCGCAGGTAATCATGGTAATGACGCAATCGAAATGATGCCTCGTGTGAAGCGGGCATAACTCAACGTAACCCCCGAATCATACCGAACATAAATGCATAATACAATATGCTTCCCTTGCAGACTCTGCGGCAAGATCTGAGGCTATGGCGCATATGAAAGATATATCCACGTCAACACTGGCGACAGAAGGTACTGAGGTGATGGCGGGTGTCCTTTCAATCCTTAAAAAGAAAGGCATTATGAAGATGTTAAAGGTAAGTCTGAGATATATAGAGTACTGAAATGTGACGTCGTACCGGCCAAGTAAGTTGTCAAGGTTGCTGGTTCCAAACATTTTTTTGCTCAACAATGGCGTGGTGATCACACCAGCTCCAAACACTGAATAATTTTCACAAAGTCATTTTTCATCACTCGATCTGGTACACGTGATGTGCCATGAACAGACGTACGCACACATCTTGTTTCTAAACTTTGCGAGCGAACGAATCGAGCCAGCAAACAACAAGGAAATTTTTAGTATGGTAAAAATTTTATTTTGTAAACAAAACACACTAGAATGATATGATATTATAAATGCGGGCGCCTCGCTGCCCAATACATAAATAGCAAAGTCATATATTCACACACCTCAATGCACGAATATAAGAATATTCGGGCATCTCATTGTCCAGAATCATCCCATTTCTACATGTTCTGAGCGAGTGAAGCGACGAATCGTGGTAAGAATGCAATATCGAGATTAACAAATATAAGATATAATCGGGCACCTTGCTGTCCGTATAATATAGAAGGGTATTCGATAACTTCCTGAAATCCATACTGTTTTTAAATGTTGCGATCGAGCAAAGCAAACGAGTGACACTCAATTGTCCTTAAAAAATATTTTCTTCATTAAAATACATTGTAGTTTCTAGTATTTTGTTTTCACGAGATTGACCTTTGTTTCATAATGGATCAAACAATAGATGTTTAATACATTTCTCTCGCGGTACCCCTAGATCCGTTGAAAATTTGAGCAAAATTCCAATAGAAAAATAAGGAAATTATACAGTTTTGAAGTTTTAATAGATCAACACAGATTAGTAACCCTGCGACGTATCTTGATAGACCCTCTCCATTAATATTGCTCTTTATTAAAAAGACCTTATTATTAATTTCGAAATGCAAATAATACTTTACACGACTCCTGTATAAAAACAACGCAATCCTTCATCAGTAACTTTGAAAATGGAAATTTATAAAATAAATTCGCACAAGTGATAAGCACTCTGTAAATGCCTTGAGCATCCAACAGAGGCAAATATGCACATGATAAATTCAACCATAGTTACTGAATTAGATAGCTGAATATGTGTTTCCTTCCTCTCTGCAGTCCAGCGATTACCATCTGAACCCCTTGTATTGGCGACTTGTGTCATATGCTGGCCACACTTACCTTATAGGATACCCTAGGCAGCTTGGCGGAGCTAAGGCAACCAAGAAACTCTTGGTGAAAGGATGCTCCATTGAAATGAATCTTCCAGAGAAAGTGGTCGTATCACCGCATAGCAACGAAACGTTCCTCTGTATCCAGTGCGGCGATAAAATTATTTTTCTGAAGGCTGAAAGCAAGTGAGGTTTTCAAATGTTCTATTTTTTTAACATAATACATTTTTTTTTTCTATTGCTCAACATAACTTTTCAAAAAATAGAACATTTGAAAACCTATGTTGAGCAATAGAAAAAAAAATGTATTATGTATATGTATAGGTGATAAAACTCTGGGAGTCCAGTTGGCGGCATTGTAATAGGGAAAAAATGACCAGACTGGGTTGATATACTTATGCATCATAAAATAATCATGGATATGATGAGATTCAGTGTCGAATTTCATATTCAATATTTTGCTTCTCGCGATGTGTCCTACTGAGGTAGAGCTTCGATCGTTGTAATAAGAAATTCAAATTTCGTTATCTAGAATATAAGAATATAATTATATGGCTTGTTCACCACATGCAAATCTTTATTCAGGCGTCAACGAAACAAGTGGGTAAACGCCATACGCCATGCCATAGAAGGACCAGTTTACTATCCGTCGACGGTTTCGACGACCAGTACAGATTCGTCTGATTCCTTCAACGTCCTCCGAGACCGTGATCAACGACTACCGAGGAGTGTCCACAACACAGCAGACACCGCATCTCGCCCAGGAGCCGACTGGAGGAGAGTCAACACAACTCCCGCTGGTCAATTCCAGATGACGAATCGAGCCTCTCTATTATCCATCCCTTCAAGTGCCCAAGCTTTGGCACAGCAAAATCGAAGATCCCAAGAAATGGTGATTAATCGAACTTTTATGATTCTCTTTTAAATAATGATAGATAACTTCCTAGATGAATTGTCAATCTTGTCAATAGTCCTTATTATACATGTATATAATGATTGAAGCAAGTGGAAATCGTACTGTAGGCTATCACGTTTTGTTTGTTTGGGTTTGCTTGTTTAAAAAAAATAAATAATGCTATTTGTACTTTATTGTCTGCATTGCCCTAGTCTCTTCTCTCTCTTATATAGTCAAACATTAATAATAAAAAGGGGACGAGAAACGAGGAATTATCGATCAATCTCATTTCGCCTAATCAAATAGTGATTAGTGGTTCTTTTTTAACAAAGATAATTTTAATCCGTTTTGGTAAGCTGACAATAGCTTTTCTTACAGCTTCTTCAGACCTTCAAAATAAAGAATTTACCAAAATGTATCTGCCGTTTCAGCAGGTTAGCGCCACAGCACTTCAGTCGCAACAGTCGGCCATCCACCCACTCAACTCAGCTGACATAATGCGAAGTTCATCCCATCACGATTTGAATAAATCGGCAATTTTCGACGACGGCGCTGAGTATAATGGGTGTGAAGGTTTTGAAGATAACGAAGTTTCACCCTCGAAACCTCCATCCTTATCGACGAACAGGAGTAAGAGTCAGCCGAATTTGTGTGTCCAGGATCCCGTCCCTGGTAAGCTGTATACCAAGAAATCCCGTTACGGACACTCCGGGTCTGAAACCAAAGCCTTCCATCAGGCTGAAAGCTCTTATGACATCAATGAACCAGGGTATGAACAGATTGAAAGTGATGATAAAGAAGAACACCCAATATTTCCCCTTCCCTCTCCCCCTGACATGACTGGTAACAACTTATATACGGCCCTGAAGGAATACGATGATCAGTCCTCTGTGTCCCGCGTGAACAATCTTGGTCTCGAGAGTGGAGGGAATGACAACGCCTTTCTCTATGACGACACTGCTGCACCAGAACTGCCCAAGCGAGATTACCAGTACCCGACGATTGTGGTCCAGGAAGGACAGGTGAAGAAAAAGTCTAGCAAGAAGACACGTGCGCCCCCAAAGCCCGAAGCTTCCATAGATCAAATGGACACTATTCAGCGGGAGAAGACAGTTTGCTTGGAAACACAGTTTCAGAGGGACCATCAGCCGATAGGAAGGGATAAATCAAATGATGACACAAAGAAAGAAATGCGCGGAAAAAGAGCAGTGAACCCCCAAATGACGAGTCTCTCTATGCCTACATTCAGTGAGTATTCCCTCCATTAATCTGCGTTGAAAGATTACGTAATTTGACTAAAAAAGATCAAAGTTTAAATCAGTTGAAATGCCACCATTCTTCTATTCATTCTTGTCTTTAATAATTCTTCCTCTTCATCTGTTTCATGTCATGGCAGTATGACCATCTTCCATGACAAAAATGTCATAAACTGACATTGCCATTCGATGTGGTTCATTAAGGTCCTTTATTCAGAGTAGGCCAGGTTCAGTTATGTAATGGAGACAGTAAGTGGAGTACTGTGGGTATTGAGGGGGCAATCAAAAGCGGCATTGGGGGAGGGGGTTGGAAGTATTAGGTGTAAGAGCGAGGAAGAATGTCAGAGGGGGTCATTATTACCTCATTTTCCGTGGATTCCCCAAGCCTCTCTCTCAACACTCACACACATACACACGTGCACGCGCGCGCTCTCTCTATATATATCTCTCTCTTTCCCGAGCTCCTAAACCAATTCGATAGGGGGCAGTGGCGTATCTGGGGTACTCCGTCAGGGGCAAGCGACCGAAACAAAACAAAAAAGGCGATGCAAATTTTTACTTCTGGCGAGCGAGCGAGCGAGCCAAAAAATATCTTTAAGTAATGTTTGGTATATAAACTGGTATTGTTGCAAGTCGGGGTGGGCACATTCATTTGTTAGCGACGTTAATTTCATTTTTGCAAGTGAGCGTAGCGAGCAAGACAAAAAAATCACTTCTTTTTTAATAATCGCCACTTAAACTTGGTTCAATTGTCCCATACCGGGTGCAGGAACAATATTGTGTTTAGGGTGATTTTACACCCATTTTAGCTAGCGAGCGAAAATACACCTTTCTCTCAATGAATTGCTATATAAAATTTGTTTCATTGTTGCAGGTCGGGGCGGGCACAATCGTGTTTAAGGCAATGTCAATCCCATTTTGGCGGGCAGGCAACCCCCTACATTTCTCTTTTTAATGATATTGTAGCAGGTCAGTGGTGGGCACATAATTCCACGAGCTAGCTAGTGAGCGTAGCGAGCGAGCGAAAAAACACTTCTCTTTTTATTGAGAACATGGTACATAAACTTGGTTTCATTGTTCCATGACAGGGACGTGATTATTAAAAGCGATGTTATTTCTATTTTGGCGAGCGAGCGTAGCAAGCGAGCAAAATTTTTGTAATGATAATTGGTTCATAAATTTCAGGTTTTTTTGTTGCAGGTCAGGGCTTACACAATCATGTCTAAGGTGATGTTAATTCCATTTTGGCGAGCGAGCACACCAAAACTTCTTTGAATAACGTTTGGTACATAATTATTAACTGGTTGTTGCAGGTTGGGGCGGGCACGTTAGCGATGTTAATTTCATTTAGGCGAGCGAGCGTAGCGAGCAAGAAACAAAATCGCTTCTTGTTTTAATAATTGCCAATTAAACTTGGTTCAATTGTCCTCAATGAATTGGTGCAGGTCGGGGGTGGGTACAAATGTACAATCATGTTTAAGCCAATGTCAATCCCATTTTGGCTGGCAGGCAAAAAAAACCCACATCTCTCTTTTAATGATATTGTAGCAGGTCAGTGGCGGGCACATTTGTTAGTAATGTAAGCATAATTCCACTTCGGCGAGCGAGCGAAAAAATCACTTCTCTTTTACTTTTAGTGAGAACATGGTACATAAACTTGGTTTCATTGTTCCATGTTGGGGGCGGCACAAGCGTGATTTATAGTAAAAGCGATGTTACTTCTATTTTGGCGAGCGAGCGTAAATTTTTTTAATGATGATTGGTACATAATTTTCAGGTTTTTGTTGCAGGTCGGGGCTTACACAATCATGTTTAAGGTGATGTTAATTCCATTTTGGCGAGGGAGCGTAGCTAGCGAGCAAACCAAATATTCTTTGAATAACGTTTGGTACATAATTATTAACTGGTAATTTGTTGTAGGTTTGTTGGCGATGTTAATTGTAAAGACAGCGTAGCAAGAAGTATTAGGTGTAAGAGCGAGGAAGAATGTCAGAGGGGGGGGGGTCATTATTACCTCATTTTCCGTGGATTCCCCAAGCCTCTCTCTCAACACTCACACACATACACACGTGCACGCGCGCTCTCTCTATATATATCTCTCTCTTTCCCGAGCTCCTAAACCAATTCGATAGGGGCAGTGGCGTATCTGGGGTACTCCGTCAGGGGCAAGCGACCGAAACAAAACAAAAAGGCGATGCAAATTTTTACTTCTGGCGAGCGAGCGAGCGAGCAAAAATATCTTTAAGTAATGTTTGGTATATAAACTGGTATTGTTGCAAGTCGGGGTGGGCACATTCATTTGTTAGCGACGTTAATTTCATTTTTGCAAGTGAGCGTAGCGAGCAAGAAAAAAATCACTTCTTTTTTAATAATCGCCACTTAAACTTGGTTCAATTGTCCCATACCGGGTGCAGGAACAATATTGTGTTTAGGGTGATTTTACACCCATTTTAGCTAGCGAGCAAAAATACACCTTTCTCTCAATGAATTGCTATATAAAATTTGTTTCATTGTTGCAGGTCGGGGGCGGGCACAATCGTGTTTAAGGCAATGTCAATCCCATTTTGGCGGGCAGGCAACCCCCCTACAGTTCTCTTTTTAATGATATTGTAGCAGGTCAGTGGTGGGCACATAATTCCACGAGCTAGCTAGTGAGCGTAGCGAGCGAGCGAAAAACACTTCTCTTTTATTGAGAACATGGTACATAAACTTGGTTTCATTGTTCCATGACAGGGACGTGATTATTAAAAGCGATGTTATTTCTATTTTGGCGAGCGAGCGTAGCAAGCGAGCAAAATTTTGTAATGATAATTGGTTCATAAATTTCAGGTTTTTTGTTGCAGGTCAGGGCTTACACAATCATGTCTAAGGTGATGTTAATTCCATTTTGGCGAGCGAGCACACCAAAACTTCTTTGAATAACGTTTGGTACATAATTATTAACTGGTTGTTGCAGGTTGGGGCGGGCACGTTAGCGATGTTAATTTCATTTAGGCGAGCGAGCGTAGCGAGCAAGAAACAAAATCGCTTCTTGTTTTAATAATTGCCAATTAAACTTGGTTCAATTGTCCTCAATGAATTGGTGCAGGTCGGGGGTGGGTACAAATGTACAATCATGTTTAAGCCAATGTCAATCCCATTTTGGCTGGCAGGCAAAAAAACCCATCTCTCTTTTTAATGATATTGTAGCAGGTCAGTGGCGGGCACATTTGTTAGTAATGTAAGCATAATTCCACTTCGGCGAGCGAGCGAAAAAAATCACTTCTCTTTTACTTTTAGTGAGAACATGGTACATAAACTTGGTTTCATTGTTCCATGTTGGGGGCGGGCACAAGCGTGATTTATAGTAAAAGCGATGCAAATTCCATTATGGCGAGCAAGCTCGAACCAAGCTGGAAAATACACTATTCTTTCAATAATAATAATTGGTAGTAAACTTAAGTTTTTTGTTGCAGGTTGGAGTGGACACGATCATGTTTTAAGATGATGTTAATTCCATTCGGCTAGCGAGCGTAAAATATAATTGTCTTATGATGATTGGAACATAGATTAACATCTATCCTAGCAGGTCGGGGCCTTATTATTATTTTTTTTAAACTGATTTGCTGCAAGTTGGGGCAAGCACAATCGCGCTTAAGGCGATGTTAATTACATATTTGGGAGTGAGCGTATAGCGAGCGAGCAAAAATACTCTTTTCTTTCAATGATAAGTGGTATATAAACATAGATCTCTATGTTGACACAAATCAACTCATATATCAATCACTAAAATCAATCAATTCATCAATTCTGGCGAGCGAGAAAACAATATCTCTTAAAATAACGTTTGGTACTTATTTACTGGGATTATTGTTGCAGGCAAGGGGGCGCTCATATTTTGTTAGAAATGTCAATTCCATTTTGGCGAGCGAGCAAAGCGAGCAAGCAAAAAAAAATCAATTCTCCTTTAATAGAAATTAATACATAAACTTGTTTTTATTGGTGCAGGTCGGGATGGGCGCAATCGCGTTTAACGCGATATCAATTCCTTTTTGGCGAGAGGGCGAAAAACACTTCCATTTTTAATGATATTTTTGCAGGGCAAGGGTGGGCACAATTGTTTTCAAAGCAATGTCTATTCCATTTATTCGCGAGTGAGCGTAGCGAGCGAGAAAAAATGAATTAGTCTCTTTTAGTAACATTTGGTTCATAAATTGGGTGTTATTGTTGCCATCGTTGAAGGTCGGGGACCGTCGGGGCAGGCACAATTGTATTCTAGGCAATGCTAATCCTTTTCTTTTTTCGAGCAAGTGAAAACAATTAATACAAAATGTGCTAGCAAGCAGCTCGCGCCAGCGAATAGTTTCGAATTTGTTATATCACTTATATTTTCCTATTTTCATTTGTCTTTTTCAGGGCCGTATGCGGAATATTTTTCTGGTGGGGAAAGATGCGTAAAAGTTTTCGAAGAAACTCAAAAGCGAAAGGAGTCATGAGGGAGATCGAGCGACCGAACTGGTCATGAGGGTACTTTTGCATTTCAAAAAGTAGAATTGAAGGATTTGGTATAGGCCTACACTACTTGTGAGCTTTGTTAAACATTTTCAGAAAAAACTGTACGTTTTCAAAATATCTGGGATCAACTGCCCCCGGTGCGTACGGCCATGGTCTTTTTTTTAATTTCCCCATTTTTTTCTTTCCTTTTCTTTTCCCTTTTTCTTCCCTTTCTCTTCTTCTTCCTTTTTTCTTCTTCTTCCTTTTTCTTTCCTTTTCCTTTTTTTTTTTCTCTTTCTTTCTTTCTTGTTTTTCTTTCCCCTTTTCCTTTTTCTTTTCTTTCCTTTCCTTTCTTTTCTTTTCTTTCCCCTTTTTTTTCTCTTTCCCCTTTTTTTCCTTTCCCCTTTCCACATATTAAAGGGTTCAAGTTATACTCTTACCCGGAACTTAATAACTTGAAGAAAACAAATCTTTTAATCTCAACTCACAAAATGAAAGTTCCCAAAATAAGGTCCTGATTGGTTGGCAAATCAAGTTACGTTTGATTTGTTGCCTTGCTTTTGAACGCTTTTTTTGTTGCAATAGGTCTTATAAAGTCATGTCTGTTTTTATTTGTTCTTAGTCATAAAGATGATAAAATTGTTTGGAATCTGCTGTAAGATTTGGTTGAGGCAAGATGATAAATTATACAATGTCAGTTTTATAAACACCGGTTCTTATTCTAGGAGACGTTTGTGGTAAATAAGTCAAAACCGAAATTACATGTTATTTCATTATTTAGATGATAAAATAGATTACAAATTTCAATGAGTTCTACTACAGTGTGAGTCAAAAAAAAGTTTACACCTAGAAAATTGCTAATTATTTTAAAAATCATCTATGAACAGTAAATTATCATACATCTTATGAAAGAGTGTTTTATCCCAAATCATTTGGTATCATTTTTATGTGGTATGTGTTCACGCTTGGATGAACAGGAGGCATTGTTTGCGAGAGTGCAAAAATCGACTTGGGCCAAGGTTGCTTATCTGATGTTTAAATAAAACAATTGGGATTTACGTATTAAATCGGTTTTTGCAGATCCAAATAACATCCCTAACAAAATTAATCATGCCACACATATCAAATATCGAATATCAAATATCAAAGAACATTTGTGCGCGTGTGTGTGTGCGTGTGTGACAAAAAGCATATGCAATGCATTTCATTTGATACATTCAATTCATTCTCTCACTCCACTAATTCCAACATAATACATGCTGTAGGCATCACTTTGGCGCAAGTCGATTTTTGCCCTCTCGCAAACAATGCCTCCTGTTCATCCATGCGTGAACACATACCACACAAAAATGATACAAAATGATTTGGGATAAAATACTCTTTCATAAGATGTAAAATAATTTACTGTTCATAGATGATATTTAAAATAATTAGCAATTTTCTAGGTGTAAACTTTTTTTTTGACTCACACGGTATTTATGGTTTATTTCTGAAATACAGGAGATTTCGGAGTGAGTTGTTTCGAAAAGATGGTTTCATTGTCGAAGTAGACAAAACTGATCTTTCACCTGAAACCATGAAGTTGGTGTGTGTTGCTGACTGCATTTGGTGAGCAGCTTTCACTTATATATACCGTAATAGTAACATTTAACAAAATAAGTGTTTGAACTCTCAAATTTTTGTCATTTTTAGTGATTGTTGTATAATATCGTCTCATAAACAGAATAAAACAAATCGAATGATAGTCGGTGGCGCAATGAATAGTCCCCTTTGCTCCCATAGATACATATTGATACTGGTGATAATATTTACCTTGACGTTAAATCAAAGCACGCAATTGGTTTTTTCTATATCAAATTGAACGGCTTAAACCAGATATGGCAATTTCATCAAATTCTACAGTAATTAGGGGTTGAGTTTTCCATGACGTGGTTTAGGGTTATGGTGATGTACAATGTCTACCCGAGGGCTGAAGTTAGGAAGAAGCCAGATCGTACGAACATGCGCGTGGGAAGAATAAAGGTCATTTGTACAAAATTATTGTAAAACACATCGAGACGAATACTTGAAACGTACTTAACGTAAATCCTTATTCATCTATTCACAAGGAATATTCTAATAAGGGACAACAAGCACCTCCGCAATGATTTTGTCAAGGACTTTTCTGAAATGCAGTAAGTAGGACTTCTCCATGTTAAAAAATTATATGGATATTTAGGGATGATTTGTACCTTGTGCCAACTACGAACTGGTCTATTCGATAAGTGTTGCAAAATGTAGAGGAGAAAAGTACCTTCCGTACATGTGTCAAACATTCCAAATTCATTACTTTTATTTTGTTGCTATTTTTTTCTTCCTTTAACCTAAATAGCATCGCTGCACTCCCGAATGTCAAATTGCACTCCTTGTTGCACGTCGATGACGTCATAGTGAAAGTGAATCGACAAACACTTTCCTCCATAGACTTCTGCTACGAACTCTTTAGAACAACAGACGAAAATAAGGTAAGGTTAGAGTACACTCCTAAAAATCCCGACCTTCTAATCGATGACGTTCTGTGTCTTCGTTTTGGGCGACGGTGGAGCCTGCGACGGTAAAATAACTGCGACTGTATCGTCGGGCGTGCGAAGTGTCCGTCCTGCGAATTACTCGTTTCGTTTTTCACGACTGCAACGAACTGGCCAATTTGATCACGTGATCACCAACTTGATCACCTGACATGCCTGATCATTTCGATCGCGCGCTATTCGACATGGCGAATCTTCACCGAGTGAGAGAATGTTTACTTCTCAGTTATTGTTTGGATATCATTGACGAGGATGATTTTACTCTTCTTTATGATATCAACAAGCCTACAAATTACGACTTTAGGTACTATGAGTATGAGACTTTTGATCTGGATGATTTTAATGACGACGAGTGTAATTCATATTTCAGGTAAGCCGTAGCATACTGGCGCTGGCATAGCATCTAGCTTAGCAGTAGCACTACTGGGCCTGGGCCGTGGCTTAAGCATAGCGTTGTCGTTGGTTAGAGTTATAGTTAGACTTATTAGTTATAATAGAGTAATAAAGTCCTAACACAAAAAGAAACATTACTATGAGATATGATTATGATTATGAGTATGATTGTTAATGCAATGTTAGATCTAGATCTAGCCTCTAGGCTCTAGTCGTCTAGATATACTAGGTTACTATTATTAGTAGACCCTATATTATTGTGTGAAAATGAGAGATATTCGTTTCTAAATAAATAAGCTGAGCTGAGCGCGAGCCCGAACCAAATTAGATTTACTTATTTACATGTAGAGTTCTAGATCTAGATCTTTAAGTCCAACTAAATTAGACAAAATGACCACTTTCAAAAGTAGTGTTTTGTGTCAATTCATAACAACCAGAGTCCAGAGTGATATTTTTTGCCAAAGCACAATCTATGAATGTATATTTAAGAAGCTAACAGGGCTTTGTAGGTACATGTAGGTACATGTAGTGCAGACTCTATCAATCGTGTCTTTCATGAATTTTTGGTGTTGGTGATATGATAAAAATCTATGATTATTGCATCTTTCTGGCTGCAGTAAACACATACAATTTAGCTGCAATGATTATCAAGATTACGCTTGTTCGCATGCTCAGCCCCCACTTTCAAAAACGCTCCGCGGCCCCTGTTTCAGTTAGAAAATTAATGGGCATTTTGGAATCTTGTATGGCATGAAGCTTTTGTTAAGCAGACAAATTAATTACTACTTTACTAGTTAAGACAAAGAAGTAGATCATTGTATAGATCTAGATGTCTGGGGGAAACAAAAAATCAAATTACATGTATATTATTAGCCCATACAATAGAACTTTTTCTCAGAGTTTGTATGAGTATGAGTGGGTTATCTAGTATGATAGCTTATAACAAATACTGAAGAAAATATTATATTATTGTAAATTTCATGCTGATTGTTGCAGTGACTAGAAAAGCCAAATACATGTTTGTTTATTTTGCTCTCTGTGTTACCTTTTCCTCAGATTCGAAAGAATGACATATTTCGCCTCAAGGCCGCTCTCCAGATTCCTGACAGAATCAGATGCACAAATGCTACCCGTATTGATGGAATAGAGGCATTGTGTATCATGCTATCGAGATTCGCCTATCCTTGTAGGTACGGAGACATGGTGAAGGATTTTGGACGTTCTGTTCCCCAACTGTGCCTTACTACAAATTATATGATTGACCATCTCTACAACAGTTTTAACTTTCTTCTCGACACTCTGGATCAGGAGTGGCTCCGTCCAGGCCGTCTCGAGGAGTACGCCACCGCAGTAAGCGCGAAGGGAGCAGCTCTGACAAACTGCTGGGGCTTTGTGGATGGTACTGTGCGCCCTGTTTGCAGGCCTTCGCAGCATCAACGGGTAATGTACAATGGCCACAAGAGACTGCATGCCCTCAAGTTTCAGGCGGTAACAGCCGCCAATGGCATGATTGCTCATCTATATGGGCCAATGGAGGGACGAAGGCATGATTGCTATCTTCTAAGAATGTCAGGACTTCTCAATCAGCTAGAAGAACGGTCTTTTGATACCGCAGGGAGGGTAATGTGTATTTATGGCGACCCTGCATACCCTCTGAGAGCCCATTTGCAGGCCCCTTTAAGGGGAATCTTACTCCTCAACAAAGCGATTACAACAAATCAATGTCAAGTGTGCGAATCTCAGTTGAATGGCTCTTTGGAGACATAGTGAATTTTTTTAAATTCGTAGACTTCAAGAAGACTCAGAAGGTATTTTTGTCTGCTTGTGGAAAGATGTATGCCGTTTGTGGACTACTGACCAATGCCCATACCTGCTTGTATAGTAATAACACTTCAAAGTTCTTTGGATTGGAGCCTCCAACACTAGAGGAGTATTTCCAGGCTGGCAACTAGAGAACATATTCTGAATGGTACATGAATGTACCACAATTAAAGTCCAATATCTGAATTGAGAGTTGCCACATTGACAAAAACTAGGATTCCTTGTCTTGACTGTTTTGATACATGTATGCAAAAATGTGCGTATTAGTCTTGAGGTACAAATTGGTTACATGATGTGTAACATTCAGTATTTCAGGCTTTTTCCAATGGGGGTGTGTATTTTGGCAATTATTCTGATAAATCAAAGGTAAATGAAAAGTAAAAGGCAGTGTTATTTGGTATGTATCAGTACTAACTTATAATTCAGTTTTGTTGCATTGAAGTATGGAAATGTGGCCAAAGGTTCTATTTTGATATGAGGTTCTGGTCGAGTCAATCAACTAATGCCAGATCATTTTAAGCTTAGGAAAGTAAAGCCTGGAATAGTGACTGAATTATTTTATATGCATTTTTTTCTCTGAGAACCCAAGTGTCATAAATTGCTGCATTGGTTTATAAACAGAAAACCTAAGTGTATTTCAGCAAACAAAATATGCCTTCTTTCATATACATACATGTAGACGAGAGTAGACTTATGTGAGTGAGATAAACTATGGTGGTATATGATATTTATGGCAGGCCATTTGAGTCAAAAGATACATTTATGAAGTCTTTATATGGTTGACTTTCAGGAAACATTAAGGTAATGATTTTTATGTCTGTCTATTCATTCTTTATCCTGATTTAATAAAATTGTGTTAAATGCAGTTCAAAGCGGGTTCTCGCTTTCTTTACTAATACAAAAACACTAATACAAAACTGCTAAAAAAGAATATTTCACTTGGCAAGAATTTATTAATGTAACTCTGTTAAATAATATGTAATATCAGACATTGAACACAAAGAGACAAATGAGATTTCAACACAAAAATGTGGCTCTCTTATGAATGTACCCGTACATAATTCTGAATGGTAGCTGTCAATAGAAGTATAAGTAGTCACACAGTATTGAATAAATATGGCTATATACATGTCGGTGGATATTCTGTAGATCCTTCACACACATTGCACTGTCAGAAAAGTATTCCATTTATATCTCTCTTTGGTTTTACCATTAAAAAAGACACTTTGTACCTGGCTTAGTTATAAATGTCAGTATGATTAAGTGATGAATATCATTCTTATAAGAATAAATTCTACAGAAAAAGATATAATAGTTTCAACAGGGCAATTTGATGGCATTGAAGTTTGTATCAGTTATCAGGTTATTGCTGCTGACGAGTTACTACAAATATTTAAATTGTTTAATTGTTGATGACAGTCAGAGGTAGCAGCCAAAAGAATGTAGAGATTGTTACAAAGGAGAATATTGAATGGAGAAAAACATGTGTCTGGCCAGTGAAGTATATCAACATTTTGTGTCTCTTTGTAGAAAAAGGACAAAGAATTGCACCAAAACAAACATTGTTACCTTTAAATGCAGTTCACAATCTACAAAAGAAACTATCAATGGATGAAATATTGGACAAAAGCCTATGTATGTCAACTGTTCACAGGCTTATGTTTGCATTGCTCTAAAATCCAATTTGTAATTTTACCCATTTTGTCAGTAATGAAAAGGAATGTTTAATAACAAAGAGATTATTTAGTTACTTGGCATAAACATGACCAAACTGATAAGTGTGATAGCATCGAGTATGAAAGTACACAAGTTGGTGTATTGAAATGTTAAATGACAAGATTAACTATGCTTAGATTCAATAGATCCTATGTGCATTATCGTCCGAACTGAAGATTTACTTCTTTTTTTATCATATATTCCAACACATTTTTCATGCTCAATTATTATTACTGCAGAAATAGAATTTTTATAAAAATGCTGGTGTATGGTAAAGCCGTTTTGATCAGTACGATTTAGAGATGTATGGATCTAAATATTATGAAGCATTCTTTGTAAAAATTGACAAGGTGATTTCTGATATCATTAACAGAATAAAGAGAGTATTGTTGTATGAATCCACTCCATTGTCTTCATGAAATTGTGGTTTATTCACATTGAATCTTGTATATTATTAATTCCTACAGTCCACTCTCGTTATAACGAGGCAATTCTCCTGGTCCCTATTTCAAACAGTCGTGTATAAACCTATGTGGTCAGGGCCTTCAGTATAACAAGATTTCATTATAACAAGGTTATTGGTTTGGTCCCGAGCACCTCATTACAACGGGAGTAGACTGTATTAGGTTATTTCCGCACCAATTATCCATACAAAGTAATAATCAACAAATAAAATGATAATCATTACCATTTATGTCGTACAGTACTTTTTAACTGGCATAAAATTGTTTGAATAGGAAATGCCTTGAGCCCTTTTCCCATTTTTTCTTCCTGACAGAGGTTACACATTATTTTCTCGGAATGTGGAAAAAATAGATCAGCTTTTAAAAGTGGAATGTAAATAACAATTTTTCCTCTACTGAAAATGGAGTAATAGGAAGCACAATGAAGTATAAACAAATGCAATAAGTAAGAAAAACCATAGTGTTAAGAAACTATGAAAACAGTTATTAAATGCACTAAGTAAGAAATACCATAGTGTTAAGAAACTATGAAAACAGTTATTAAATGCACTAAGTAAGAAATACCATAGTGTTAAGAAACTATGAAAACAGTTATTAAATGCACTAAGTAAGAAATACCATAGTGTTAAGAAACTATGAAAACAGTTATTAAATGCACTAAGTAAGAAATACCATAGTGTTAAGAAACTATGAAGTACATATAATTCAAATTCAGTGCATTTCAATAAAAGGGTAATCACCAGGTATACATTTATAAATTCCCCAAAATATTTCTGGAAATGAGTCACCAAACATGATGTACCAACACAGGAAACATTGCATAAACTCTTCCCAGACAAAAAATGTCCAATAAAAGAGACTTTCAAACATCCCCAACAAAAGTAGCATCAAAAAGCTACTTTCAGACTATATTAAATTTGTTGCCAACAAAATTTTATCAACATTGATTGTTTAAAATTGAGTTACCATTATATTGAAATGCCCTGTATAGTTTCAATGTTCATAAAAATCTATAAAAAAATTTAAAAAAATTACAAGAATAAAAGTAAGTCCTCCACTTAACTAGTGCATATGTGACTTGATAAATTTTGCCATCAATTAGAAGAAAAAAGTTGACCAGAGAATAATGAATCATATCAACTTTTGCACGTCTCCCTGATAACCATAAGATTTGTCTTTGCTCAGAGAAATCTCCACAAAAATATACATGAAAAAAATAGTAAATACAAAAAGACACTATCACGGTATCATGAATGAAAGTGACACAATATGGATATCAAAAATAAAAATTTTCTTTATGTATGTTACAAAGAATATAACAAAATAATACCTGTAATATTATGCACCTGAGTTGATGGAAAGTTTAAAATTACATAACGTTAATTGGCTCAGCAGGAGTTAGAACATTTATTATCATCCAAAAGTGTCAAATGTTTTTTTGTTAAACACCTTGTACATCAATAATACTCTAAAACAAAAATCCAACATAGTATCACAAATGAAAGCCCCACAAGGTTATGAATATGGGTATTCAAACAAACTTTTCTTTTAAAATTGTATGTTATGGATATCAAAACAAAAAACACATGTAATATTATGTACCTCAATAGATAGAAAGGCGATCAAACTTTTGATCTTTAAAAAGACATCTTCTTAACAATCTACATACAACTCTACTTTCAAACTAACTTACAAAAGACAGCAGCAGTGATATACATATGAAAACTTTGAAACTTGACAATGATGACATGCAGTTAGGACTTGTGACTTGTGATGTTCACCTAGTTTAGTCAGTGTTTTCCTTTGCTTTCATAACCGCTAACATCATTGCCTGCATCTGTGTTGCTTGCTGCTGCATAAACTGCTGCTGTTGCATTAGTTGCTGTTGCATTTGATGCTGTTGTTGTTGCATTTGCTGTTGGTGCTGCAGATGCTGCTGTTGTAGTAATTCAAACCTTCGATCCTTTTCTTTTCTTCACGAATTCTTCTTTCTTCTTCCTCACGCCTTCTCGTCATCTCGTCTCTTCTGAACTCTTGATCAAACTGCATCTTCTTTTCCAGAATAGTGAAAGCCTCTGTGCCATTATTCCTCCGCTTCCTGTTAGGAGTGTCTTCGTCTTGATTTCGTCTGAATGAAAAGAAAATGCATACAAAATAAGCAACTCAAATATAAATTTCAAACAATCTGAAAGGATGTGGCCAGATCTTGGTTTAAAGCCCCTCTGCACTAGTTTGGCCAGGAGGGATTAGAGGGATTAGCGTGATCACTGACAGGTGGTTATCTCATCAACTCCGCTTTCAAGTAACATAAAAAAGGGATCATGGGGGACCAACAGGCACCTGTTTCTATATAGAGGGAGCAAGTAGCTACAAGTAGTACAGTGGGGCTGTAAAGAGTTTGCCACCCCTGGCAGGTTTGTTAACATGAACTAATGACTGGCCTTCCACAAAAATCATTCTGCCCTTAGCTATTCACAGGTATAATCATAGTTAACCAGTTGACTTCCAAATTCTCTCATTTCCCTTGGCTTAATAATATCAGATCCATCCAGTAGGCAATGTATTAATCAGAGACATACACGTCTTCACTTTAGGGGTAGACATCTTAGTCGTTAAGTTCAGGAACTTAAACTTTAAGCACTCTATTGCTGGTTCAAGACTTTTGTAGAAATTAAAGCTGCTGTTAGTGAGTATTATGAATGTAATAGCGAATTAGCGATGGAATTAAAAACAAACAGAATAGACATCAACAAAAAAAATTGGTCTCTTTATATGATTGTTTGATTCATTTTAAGGACCATTTTGAAAACAAGTTTTACATGACATTTCTTATTTGACCGACAATAGATAGGTACATTTATTCATAATAATAATATTGGGTTCTTGTATAGCGCTCATATCTGTCAGACCTGACACTCCTGGCGCTCCCAATTATTATCATACAACATGAATAAACACATGAATGATAGACAAAAACATTTTCTTTAGAAGAAGCCAAGGTTCATGGTAAAATGATATCCCTTTAACTCCCCATACAACTTATAATTTAAAAAAGATGCTGCTAACCATTTTTAGCAGCTTCATGTAATGTTACCTTTTCTTTGTCTCGGAGAACCTCTCCAGCATAACTTTCTGCATTTCTATGCCATCTTGTTTCTTTTTTTCTTCCTCCTCCCTCTTATGCGGTTGAATGGTATCCCCATCTAGTTCCATTTCTTGCAGCTGCTCCACAAGTTCTCTGACTTCCTTCTCCAGCTCCGTCTCTTCAGGGCTTATGCCTGAAGCAGCCCTTTCCTTGTTAGCATTGACCCTGTGCCGGGTCGCCAGGGCCTTGTACCTGTCACGCACAGTCCTTTGGGCGAGGGCACAACTGTGTCCAGATGAGAGCGCACTGGCTACTGCGTCCCACACTTTGCCACGCTCCGTTGACCCATGCCTGTACACGAATGGATTTCTTACTACAAGTTCTTTCAATAAGGCCAACTCCATGGCACCCGTCCATACAGATTTCTTCCTGCAATGATAACAACAATTGATTAAGAAGTAGAAAATATTTTGCAGTATAATATGATTCAGGCCAAATGGTGCTCTGTAGATTTGTATTTTCTAAAATATACATACATGTACACGTGCTTAAGAAAGCTACATTCTCAGAAGCATTACTTTACGATTGAATATTAAAATGTAGACATCTAAAGGAGTTACTGTGGAGCAGTGAAAACAAAATACACAGGAGCTCAGATCGATTTAGCTCTGATAAGCTCTGAAAAGACCTCTGGTAAACTTTAAAAGAGCTTTAGTAATAATATAGAACACAAAAAAACAATGGCTAATCCAGACAGAGCTCTAGTTAACAAAAAAGTAATATTTACACTGCCCTGAGCATTGCACAAACACAACAAATTCAACTTACTTTTTACAGCATGAGCTTGTGCTAGCTGTCTTTCCTTTCTCACTGTCACCGCCCTTCTCCTCACTCACTTGCGAGTCCTGTTACATTAAAAAAGGGGTTTAGAAAGAAGGAAAAAAATCATTATCACTTCTTCTATGAATTCCACAACCATAACTTGTAATTTGTATTAGCTCCAGATGTGGTGGTAAAAAGTTAGTGACTGTCTTCACTGGCGTACTGGTGGGGCAGTTGACCCCACAAATAAAATTTGAATGTGGTTTATTTCTAATTCGATATCAGTGATTTACAAATGTTGCTGAAATGGTATGATTTTTTCCCTGAGCTTCCATGGGGCTCTGTCCTCTTGGACCCAACCAAGGGACTTGAGGCGGGCCCCTCGTAATTTATTGTAATTTATTGCCTAAAACCCCTGAGCTCCGCCCCCTGGAACCCACTCCAATTAGCGACCTACCAGTGTCACAAATAAGGTATCAAAATATGCTCATCAGACCGTTATAAATGCCTAAAACCCATGAGCTTCAAACTAGGGCTCCGCCCTGGACCCCACGCCAATTTACTCTCCACTTGCTTCGCTCTACCTGATCGTTGAGACTTTAGCCGGTAGCCCCACTTACTACTTAGATAATTTCACGGGGCCTACATTTTTTTCCTTAACCCCCGCCCCCCCCCCCAAAAAAAAGTTTTTGCTCATTAATTATGCCACTAAAGAATAGACTTCAGATCGACTTCACTTTCTTTATAAATTCTAACATTCTACATTTAAGAGTTTAGACTATCTGTAAAACAACTAGAGATTCTAGACTCTACTCTCTAGTAGTTCATGAAATAATTAATAGTATCAGAACAAAGTGTTTGGAAATTTATTTAACAAAATAACACACTGTATTTCCATCGTTTAATGCCCAGGCATGAAGCTCACCGGTATAGCCGAATAAGGCCTAACAGTAGGCCGGCCAAGTCCCCAGAAAACATATCAAGTCATGGGACGGAGTGAAAAACGCCCGTCATGAACATCTTTAAAAACTTTTTTAAGACCATAATTAATCTGATTTCACTCAACATGGGTCATTTTGCTTGCAGGAATTTGTAATATATATAGGTCTAGTCTAGATTGAAACTTACGGAATGCATAGCTGAAGCTCTGTAATTAATCTTGGTCAAGTTTGCCTGTGAGAAAGTCATTCGTACCTAGAAGTCTATAGTTAATTTGGCAGCATGTCGTTGCGTTTTCGGGGCGACGGTAAAACACCCTGAAACCCGTCGTAGATTTTCGATGACCGACGTACCTCCAGTTACGAGCATGCGCAGACGGGTCCAATACCTAGCTTTACCGTCGCAGGCTCCGCCGTCGCCCAAAACGAAAGCACACTAATATCCCCTTTATACCCACTTCACATACACGGATTTTTCTTACGAGTCATTACAGATCGCCAACTCGTAGTCAATTGCAAGCATCCGTAAATAACTCGTTGGTATCCGTAAATAACTCGTCACAACTCGCAACAACTCGCAGACACTCTTAAGGATTCGTGAAAGGAGAGGCAAATTTTTTGACATGTCAAAAATCTTCTTACGATTGTTCACGGATTGATTTTTCTGTAAATAACTCGTAAATAGATCGTAACAATCCGTAAGTATCGTAAACAGCTCGCAACAACACGTAACCACCCGAAAACTGCTCGCAAGAATCCGTAAATGACTCGTAACAAAGTCTTGTAATGATTTGTTACGGTTAGTTTACGATTTTTTTACGGATTATTTATGGATTATTTACGGATTAGTGCGAGTGCTAACGCGTTGTTAACGATTTCATTCGGGTCGTGTTACGATGGCTTTACGGATTGTTACGAGTTATAACGAGCAATTTATGAGTATTTACGAGTACTTGACGAATAGAAACGTATACTTTACGATTTAGGGAAAGGTATAAAAGCTGCAAATTCGAACACTTCATTTTCAGTTGTTATTTTTTTGGCTAAAAATCGTAAGGACTCGTAAATATTCGTAACTATTCATAACAACACGTAAACAGGTCATAACTAACACGTAAGTTGCTTGTAGTATTACATCGTAATAACTCTTAATAATCCGTAATAAACCGTAAATAGCTCGTAAAAACTTGTAACAACTCGTAAATCCGTTGTAAAAGTGGCAAAATCGTAAGGATCCGTGAAAGATCTGTGAATATGTGCGATCCGTAAGGACTCGTAAGAAAAATCTGTGTATGTGAAGGGGGTATTACATACACAGATTTGTCTCTCGAGTTCTTACGGATCGCCAACTCGTAGTCAATCGCAAGCATCCATAAATGACTCGCTGGTATCCGAAAACAACTCGTCACAACTCGCGACAAATCGCAGACACTCTTTAGGATCCTTGAAAGGGAGGCAAATTTTTTGACATGTCAAAAACCTTCTTAAGATTGTCCACGGATTAATTTTACCGTAAATAACTCGTAAACCGCTCGCAATAACACGTAAACCATCCGTAAACTGCCCGCAAGAATCCGTAAATGTTTATGCTTTGTTTATGGATTATTTACGGATCATTATGAGTGCTTACGTGTTGTTTACGATTTCATATAGGTCGTGTTACAATGGATTTACGGATTGTTACGAGTTATTGCGAGCACTTTACGTGTAGTTACGAGTACTTTACGAATAGATACCTTTAATTTACGTATTCTTAGGGGGCGTTCCCACTATCACGATTGGCGCCACGATTGAAATTGTGGTCTTAATCGTGATGTAATCGTGGTGATCCTATCAGATATTATCAGATCTTGAGGTCAGTCGTGGCAATCGTGTTGATCGTAGGAAATTTTGGACGGTTCAAAAATTTCTACGATCAACACGATTAATTGTCAATCGTGATCATCGCATCAGATCGTATTGGATCGTAATAAAACGCAACATATCGCATCTAATCGTGCTTCCTAATCGTGGTGATCGGGATCAACCTTAGAAAAGACAAACACCACGCTCTGTTGAGATGTGTTGCGATCTGCCACGACCTGTGACGCTCTGTCGGGTACCATTGCTCACGACCTGACACGAACGACTCAAGAGCAGATACAAGATGATACGAGTAGATGCGAGTAAATGCGAGTAGATACGAGAAGTCACGCTTTACACGGACGTTTACGATCTGTTACGAGTTCTCGCGCCCAGTATATTTACACTTTCTCTCCTTCCCTCTCTCTCTCTCTCTTTTTTAATCATATATCTCTCTCTCTCTCTCCTCTTTCTCTCTCAACCATTTGTTTCTCATTCACTATCATTCTCTTTATAGTCCTTAATCATAATAACTCCTTTTCCTTCACTCCATCAGCTTCTTCAACCTCACACTCTCTCCCTCTTGTTGTTAATATTCCTTCTCACCTCTCTCCTCTCTCTCTCTCTCTCTCTCTCTCTTATCAATCATGGAAGGTAATGTAAACATGTATACCATTAATTTGCAGACTTGAAATAGAAAGTTGTGTCCATACAATCAGAAGATGATAGATACCAACTTTATATATTTCGATAACATTATAGACAGATATATACATACAGGTGTGACAATTTTGCAGTGTGTAAACTATAGTGCCATACTATTAAGTATAAGGTCAAAAATAGCTTTTGTTCAGGTAACTGCTATTTAAACATCTTTTAAAATGTATTACATTATAGTTGATCTTTCACATGGAAGTTTTTGTTGTTCTTGCACAGACATGGACAATGAAAGAGTTAAAATTCTCTCCCTTTTCTTTATCCATAAATATATGTCACCTATATTTAACAACTTTGCTGTAATTAACCTAAAATGAGTTTCCACTGCTCTAAAACATTGACTTAGAATAGTCAGTAAAAATAGAAAGAAAATCATGCATCTTCAATATCAATTTCCTGAATTTTTCAAAAATAAAAATAAAAATATCAAATATCATCCTCTCCACCTTCCGCGTCATGCAGCCTGGCCATCCTTTCCTGCCATGCGACCGCACCTTGTGGTGAGTTGAAGAAGGCCTTTAGGAGTTCCTTGTGATGATTTGCATCTGCTGTAGCTGAGTTGCGAGGTACAGAAGGTTGATTCACATCTAGCCAGTCCACATGGTCCCTCCATGCTCCTGGGATGACATTCTGGTTTTCCGCCTCAACCATATCATTCACATTAGACACCTGAATCTATTGGCCAGGATACCGAAGGCATTTTTCACCACTCTTCTCCCCCTTGAGAGTCTGTAGTTGAAAATCCTCTCCTCCCTGGCCATCACTCTTCTTCCGTATGGCTTCATGGGGTAGTTCCTGAGTGCGAAGGCGTCATCCCCAGGATGAAGAAGGGCATGTCTTGGAGGTCATCAGGGCTTGCAGTCAAAGGGCAGGGTGGGGTGAGTCCTAGGGCTTCCTCTTCCAGGCCATTGAACAGC
Source organism: Mesocentrotus franciscanus (assembly GCA_037976565.1). Lineage (NCBI taxonomy): Eukaryota > Metazoa > Echinodermata > Echinoidea > Camarodonta > Strongylocentrotidae > Mesocentrotus > Mesocentrotus franciscanus. Next base: position 3,246,410 of record CP137679.1, on the reverse strand, counting down.
TCAGAGTCGCCAAATATCTGATCATCTGACATGTGTCCTTTTCCACCAAGCTCGATCCACACAAAGTTGTAATCTGCATCCACCAGAGCTAGGAGTGGTATCGAAAAGAAGCCCTTGTAATTGTAGTACAGGCTTCAAGTGTGGGGTGGCTTCTTGATAGCAATGTGTTTGCCATCCAGGGCCCCAATGGCATGGGGTATGTTCCATCTCTGCTCAAACTGGTTAGCTACGGCTGTCCAGGCTTCAGGGGTGACAGGTAGGCTAAAACCTCATTTTGTACGCTTGCACAATTGCCTGGCACACTTCTGGAACCATCTCTGAGATGCTGGACACTCCACACCTAAATGCATACGCAAGGAACCGATAGTTGTCCAGTGGCAAGGTGCCTCAGTGTCACTGGCAGTTTCAGTCCAGTTGAGAGGGGTTGCCTGAAACTGGTGCGTCCCTCTCGATTGCTGGGGCACCCCTGCAAGACTTCATCGAAGAGCTGTAGTGTTAATCTTGTGTAGTTTTGGAACACTATTGGATCTTCCAGCCTCAATTTGGTGTCTAGGAGGCTGGAGAACTGGCCAACTGTTGTCTCGTCTCCTCTGTGAGCCATGGTTGCACCCAGAACTGCCTGACTGCAGCTCTCCTGTACTTACGTGATTGGGGCTGTGGCTGGTCTGTACCGTCTGGCTGCTGCTCGTCTTCTTCCTCTCTGGCGATAATAATATAAGCATACAGTAATACTGCAAATGTCACGTTGTCATCATCCTCAACTCCTGTCATCATCAATGGTTGTGGGTTGTAGTGATCACTTTGTAGAAGTTCAAGAAACAATGAAGTCCATGGTCAGTCGGCCTGTATATATATCCGTCGGGGTCCAATCGTAGCTCAAATCCTGATCACTCTCGACCCTTATCGTGAAAGACATCGCAACCACAACCGTATACTGTCGCAACAGAGCGCATCGGTTCGTGATGAACGTATCGGAAGGTATTCGAACGTATCTACACGTACCCGATCGTCCCAAATCGGGGACCCCGATCGTGATGATCGTGTCACATCGAGACCCAATCGTGGACTCAATCGGGACAATCATATCGGAACGTATATGATCATATCTGAACGGGAGACCAGATCGTGTCACCTGAAATTGACCAATCGTGACCATATCGCAACCAAGCGCACCAAATCGTACCATAACGTATCGACTCGCATCACCTCGTATCCAAACCTAGCAATTCAGAGAATTTCCACGATCAGCTACGAATGGCCAATCGTGGGGTTCGTAACGGATCGCACGACAGTGGGAACGCCCCATAACGTATTGTTTACAATTTGGGAAAGGGTATAAAAGCTGTAAATTCGAACACTTCATTTTCATTTGTTTTTTGGGGGCTAAACTTCGAAAGGTCTCGTAAATACTTGGAACTAACTGGTAACTATTCGTACGACACGTGAACAGGTCGTAACTAGCACGTAAGTTGCTCGTAGTTATCCGCTACAGCTCGTAACAAATTGTGAAATTTTGCTGTAGATACAATCGTAATAACTCGTAATAATCCGTTATATACCGCAAATAGCTTGTAATAACTCGTAACAACTCTTAAATCGGTCGTAAAAGTGGCCAAATCGTAAGGACCCATGAAAGATCCGTGAACTTGTGCGATCTGTAAGGAATCATAAGAAAAATCTGTGTATGTGAAGGGGGTATTCTACCCCCTTCGCGATGTATTTATGGCAAAATTCCAATAATTGTAACGAGTTGTCACGGATAACTACAAGCAACTTACGGGCATTTTACGACGTGTTTACGTGTTGTTAAGAAAAAGTTTGTTACGAGTATTTACGACTATTTACGAGTCATTATGATTTTGCAGCTTTTATACCTTTCCCCGATTTGTAAACAATACGTAAGAATACGTAAAGTATACGTTTCTATTCGTAAAGTACTCGTTACTACGCGTATGCTCATAATAACACGTGACCCAACAATTGGTTCGACGATTGATCACTTCTACACTAACCGTCCAGATCTATTTGATTCTATTAGTGTTCAGCCTAACCCAGTTTCGAGTGATCATCTCGCCATCAATTTTAGATGCAGACTGCTCGAGCCATTCATTGGAAAGGGTACATTTCTCCTCTACAAAAAAGCCGACTTTGACCATTTCAATTGTTGGAGTTAGCTCCTTGGGACCTGTGTTTTGACCCTAATGATGTTGATGCCACTTGGGAAGGATTCCTTGATTTGTTGTTGGCAGCTTTCCGTGATGCCATACCACACAAGTTATCCAGATCCAAGAAGGCAAAATCTTGGATCACTCGAGAAATCAAGGGCCTCATAAGGAAGAAACATAGGCTCTTCACAATTGCTAAACGCTCTAATAGGTTAGATGAGTGGATGAAGTTTAAAGACTTCCGGAATAAAACGAAGAACATGACTAACAGTTCATACTGGTCGTATGTCAACCATCTGTTTACGTTGAATGATAACCGGAAACGTTTCTTTGCCTATGTTAGGTCAAGAAAGACTAGCTTGGCCCCTCCGGTCCTCGTTAATAACAACAACGTCATCAATAAACCAAATGACATTGCAGAAAGGTTTGCAACTTACTTCCAGTCTATATTTACCCTCCTCCTAGTAACATACCAAATGTTCCTGACGCATGTGCTCATCCGATTCCCCCACTTTGTTCCGTCGAGATATCTACTGGTGATATAGCAAAGGCTATCATGCTTCTACAAGAAAAGAAAAGCCCAGGACCTGATTCTATCACGCCAACGATGCTTACGAAATCTGTAAAAGTTATCTCACCAATTCTTCAGCGCCTATTCGCCTTGTTTCTTCGACATCAATCTCTACCATCTTCGTGGAAACAGGCTTATATTTCACCTGTTTTCAAAGCTGGTGATCGGTCGCTTGTAACAAATTATCGTCCGGTAGCGCTAACGTATATTGTGTTTAGTAAATTGATGGAATCGTTCATTTCTAGGGCAATTTGCAATTACATGGAATCAAATTGCCTTCTATCACAAGTCCAGCATGGTTTTGTTTCTAAGAAATCATGTGTGACCCAACTTCTGACCATTACTAACCAGTGGATGTCTATCTTAGATCAACGTCGCCCGCCCCGTATTGACGCAGTCTTTTTCGACTTTTCAAAAGTTTTCGACCGCATGCCTCACGATGTTCTATTGCACAAATTGTCTTCATTATATAATGTTACTGGTGACGTTTGGTACTGGATTCATTCTTTCCTGTCTGGACGTCAACAACGTGTTCAGTACAAAGGATATTTCTCTTCATGGAGTTCACCAACATCCGGTATCCCCCAGGGCAGAGTATTAGGTCCTTGGCTAATTAACTTGTTCATCAATGACCTGCCCCGCTACATTGACTCCTCATGCGCATTGTTCGCGGATGACACTGTCATCTCTCGCCCTATATATGCTCCTGTCGATCATCAATACCTCCAAAATGACATCGATAGAATTCATCAGTGCATGGTGTCAAGACAACAAGATGTGTCTCAATGCTTCAAAATCTAAAGTCATGAGGATATCATGCGCTAAGAATCCAGGTATTCCCGAGTACAGCATCAATAGTCTTCTTCTTGAGGTAGTCACTGAGACCAAATATTTAGGTGTCATGATAAATAATCGCTTATCTTGGGAAAATCACGTCAACTACATTGTCTCACGAGCCAACCGGCTCCTTGGGCTGCTTTCTAGTGTTTCATCTGGTCTCTCTTCCCACGCTACATTGTGTCTGTACAAGGCTCTTATTCTACCAATAATCGAGTATGGTCTACCGGTTAGGACCCCGTATACGAAAATTTTAATCGGTAAGATTGAAGATATTCAACGTAGAGCGACCCGAATTATCCTTAATAGTCAGGTGGCTTAGCGTCAAATTTATCGATTATCGTTACTTGCCGGATAAAAGCACAATTTTTGGTACAGGGCTTCCTTAGGACTTACTAAGCGATATTAGGCTAGGATCCCCCGGCAAAAAATTCAATTTAAGGGTGTGGGGGCGGGGGCGTCTTTGGAGGCCCCAAATAATTTTATAACATTGATTTGTTGTTGTACAAATGCCAATTTTGGTACAGGGCTTCCTTAGGACCTACTGAACGATATTAGGGTAGGAACCCCCGGCAAGAATATCATATAAGGGTGTGGGCGGGGGCGTCGCTTCGTAGCCCCCTAAATAATTTAGAAGGTAATATAACATTTATTTGTTGTTGTAAAAATGCCATATTTGGTACAGGGCTTCCTTAGGACCTATTGAACGATATTAGGTAGGAGCCCCCGGCAAGAATATCATATAAAGATGTGGGACAGGGGCGTCGCCTCGTAGTTCACAAATAATTTGTAAGGTAATATAACATTGATTTGTTGTTGTACAAACGCCATGGGACCCCAATCACACATATATGAATATGTATGCCGGGGGCACCTACCCTACCATCATTCAGCAGGTCCTAATGAAGGCCTGTACCAAAAATGGCGTTTGTACAACAACAAATCAATGTTTTATTACCTTACAAATTATTTGTGGACTACGAGGCGACGCCCCTATCCCACACCCTTATATGATATTCTTGCCAGGGGCTCCTACCCTAATATCGTTCAGTTGTTCATAAGGAAGCCCTGTACCAAAAATGAAATTTGTACAACAACAAATAAATGTTATATTACCTTCTAAATTATTTGGGGGCTACGAATTGACACCCCCGCCCCACACCGTTATATGATATTCTTGCCGGGGGCTCCTACCCTAATATCGCTCAGTAGGTCCTAAGGAAGCCCTGTACCATTAATAATAATAATGATTTTAACAGTTATATGATAAATGGTAGCAATAATATTGATTGTAATAGTAATGATGGTAGTAATAATGATAGTGATGATGAAGTTGATAATGATGATAATGAGGAATATGCTTATATATATTTGTAACAGTGTGATCTTTTAATGCTGTTTATGCTTTCTTATTGCTATTTATTTAATTGTTGCTGTTTATAATTATTTAAAGAATATCAATAATTCTTTTTGTATATTCAGATATGGTCCTGCTTCGGTGAAGTTGACAGTCATATATATCGTATTGTAATTAACTGCATATTATTATTGAGCGACTTCATAAGCATCAATTTTTTGTAATATTTGTATCTTTTCGTAGTCTCTACTTTTTAGAAATTCCAATTACTATCAATATTACTCATTAACTTCACATAATAATCGCCTGCGATGTATACCGTATAATTTATGTTCCAATTCTCATTAGATAATATGAAACAATATTTACATGTACTTGAAATCATACACAGTCCATTTTTAAACATTCCAAACCATTACAAAATTGTATTACTAGTATGATCTGAATTGTAATATTGTCATATACATGATATGGGGCTTTACCTTCATCTGTACATATTATGATCGTGCAATAGTTTTGAGACTGGTTGTTGTTGAAATTGTGTTCCCAATGAAAATGAATTGTTGTTGATGTTTTAATATAAATATATATATGTCAATGATAAAATGATAGTAATGATAATAATATTATTATTGTTATTTTTTATAATGTGATGATAGTGTTAATGATTAACAGTAACAATATGTAACTACACTTGTCATGAAACCACAACTTTCTCATTTTTAATGCAATGTTTATTGATTTTGTTTTATTCTTTTTCCCCATTATCTTCTCCTCATCTTTCTTTTTTTAAAGCTTTATTTAAATCAATATCAGGTGCATCTGGTCGGGTGTAGGGAGGAAGGTCTGCGGATCACAGTTATTTGGTTAACTTTTTCCATAACCGGGCAGCTTGACCGATTGCACCTGCTATTGCAATATTTATATATGCTTTCTATTGATTTAATCTCAATTCATGTTTGTTATATTGTTGTATTTATGTGACTTGATTTGCCAAATAAAATAATAATAATAATAGTTACAATCCGTAAAACCATCGTTACACGACCCAAATTTATTTATTTATTTATTTATTCAGTTTTATTTAAAAACAGGGTATTATTTTCAGTGCCAAAGGCCTGCTTTACAAAAGAGCCCTGTACATACAAAGATTTACAAAAAATGGAATACATTGTACAAAACAAAGACATTATATAAACAACATACCATAATAGATTGAGAAAATTATATCAAATGAATAAAAAACTAATGAAATCGTAAACAACACGTAAGCACTCGTAATGATCCGTAAATAATCCGTAAACAAATCGTAAACTATCTGTAACAAATCGTAACAAAATTTGTTATGGGTAATTTACGGATTCTTGCGAGCGGTTTACGAGCGGTTTATGATACTTACGATTGTTACGAGTTATTAACGGAAAATTAATCCATGGACAATCGTAAGGAGGTTTTTTACATCTCAAAAAAAATTCCTCTCCTTTCACGGATCCTTAAGAGTGTCTGCGAGTTGTTGCCATATGTGACGAGTTATTTACGGATACCAGCGAGTTATTTATGGATGCTTGCGATTGACTACGAGTTGGCGAGCCGTAAGGACTTGTAAGAAAAATCTGTGTATATGAAGGGGGTATAAAACAAAAAAACAAAAGGTCTTTGTTTAGGACAGCTCTTTCATATTGTTAACTTTCATTTAACATTGTGAACATTGTGTCAAAACCCTGGTTTGGTGCTAATCTTGATGTTAGGAATTTAACAAAAAAACGTCTGTTATAGTTTGTAGTTTGATACTCACCGGCGCGAAGTGTCAACATATTCCCACAAAAAAAGCTGTAATTTAAGTTACTGAATGATCATAAAAATATGGAATCATCATTTTTGACCCGATTGCAAAGACTTTCGCAAAATCAATTCCGGGACGCTCAATGCCATTAGCCTATATTGTGCGTCCCACAGTGATTACGTATGTATTCCGTAAAATGTAATTGCCATGTTCGCACATTGCAATAGGTGACTGACACCGCTATTGAAACTGCCTTATGTTGATGTATGAATTCCATTATCAGTCCGGTTGCTTTCTTCGCCTCTCTGCACGGTCGCTCCTTTGTCAAAGGTGCAATTTTACACAATAGGCTCCAATTGATGAAAGGATTGCTTTGTGCAATGAACAAAATTGCTTTGCAAATTTACCCATCTCCTGTCTTGATTAGCTCCATCAGAAACCTTTTAACACTGATATAGATTAATCTTGGACTGGAAACAGGTAATTAATCTTGAAGCTTTTTGTACATGATAAATACAGGATGGCACAGGGAGATTTTTTGCGTAGCATATAACAGAAATATGTAATTGAATTACCAGAAAATAATATTTTCCTGCTTAAAATTCAATTTCGTACTACAGGTACAGCTCCATGTCAAAAGGGTGATACATGGCAGCCTGTGTCACGTGATCTTGTCAGCCAATGGGGACGTCGATTCTCTGGGACTCGAATTCGGGAACCAAAGTCAGGGCAATGAGGTACGTGTCTCTTCATTCGAGTCATTTTAATGCCGTAAGGTCGTAACTCTCATCCCTACATGAATGCTTTACCCATAATCAATTCAATAGTGAAATAAAATATATACTACGGGCTTCGATCATCAAACAGTATGGGGCCTACTGTTGGACCAAACTTACCTGAGTATTTCCCGAAAATTTCCATTAAGCGGGCGGGATAAGATATGCATGTTTGCCAAGTATTGTTTCTGAGGGGAGGGGATGAAATAAAGCTGGCTAATTGCTCTCGATATTTTAAAAAATAGATGCATTTTTATCATCAACAAACTCCCCTTCAGGTTACAGCTATGCATAGTGAAGGACTCGTTGCGAAGAGTGGTAGCCCTTCTCGGCCACACACGCATGGTGTCGTCAACGGTGGAATTCCGGTAAATTGGGGCTTAATTGAGATAAACCAGTCACCAGTCTCTTTCAACAGCTCACCAGCAGACGTACGTTATTGATATTTTGAAATATTTTCTTCATATATTCAATAACTCGATAGTATCTGTCACAATTCACAGCCCATTAAAGATTATTTTGTTTATGGTATAGATTGTGGCTAAAAATGGGATGAAAATAGTTTAGTCTCATTTTGTTTCATTTACATGTACATGGCCTATCATGTCCACTATTTTGATGTTCAAACCATGATTTCCAATAAATGAAAGTGATAGCCAGTGGAAATCTGAAAAAGAACTCTAGATAAAGGGAGATGTGAGTGGTTTTTGTACTGTAAGTATTGCCGTCAGCTCTCTTTCTTCGTGAATGTAAATAATCACAACGGATTTATGCAAGTCTTCTTCTTCAGCTTCTTCTTCTCCTTCTTCTTCTTCAAAATCATCTTCTCTTCTTCTTCCCTTTTTCTTCTATATTTTTCTCCTTTTATCTTTCTTCTTCTTGATTCTTCTATATTTATATTCCTTTTCTTTTTCTTTTTCTTTTTCTTCTTCTTTTCTTCTTCTTTGTATTATTATTATCATCATAATCATCATTACTATTATCATCTTTACTAATTATCATCCTCACCAATATCTTGAATATCACTTATCATAAATGTTTCTTTTTAATTGTAGGTACGGGATCAGATTCAGCGCTCAGGGTGTGAGCTAGCTCTTGTTTTCATTCCAATGGACATCATCAACATCTTAAAGGAAAGACCGTGTGGAGAAAGCACTGATCAGACATCTAAAGGAGAAGGCAAATGTTAAGCTACATTCACGACAATATGCAAGCCAGAAACCCAGAAATACATCCAATCCACCTTTTATTCTTAAGTAACAAAACATACAAATAACATCAAATTTACAAGGAGTATGAATAAATTCAGTTGTTTACTATAATGTATATACTTGATTAAATGAACTAAGCATATCATACCATCTATACTTACGGACTGTGGGCCTATTTTTAAGGTAAATCTACTTCATAATAATGATATGTAACGTTTCCCCAGTTTGGGGGGTTACTTGGCACCGTTTCAGAAGACTGTCGCAACTACACGTTCACCAACAACCCATTGAAACGGGTGTTTAATTAAAACACGCTTCAATGTCAAACTTGTTCGTATGACGGTTTCGTGAAACTATGCCCTGGTGTTTAAATCAAGACCTATTTACGACTCCAACCGTTACCATGACTCCAATAGTACTATTTACTATATGAAAAAAGGACCGTTCTATATCATCCTATGACAAATTTAAATTCCTACATACATTAAATTACAATTTGATGTCATTTCATTTATTTGTTTCCTCATCCTGATTTCACTTGATTTCATTTATTGGCTTCAAAATTCAATCATATTATTATTAAAATTTGTAAAGTTAGTTGAATACTACGTTGCCAACAAAATGATGAATATAATTTACATTACATAGTTCAGTTGGGTGCACTTCAGTTTATTCCACTCAAAAGCAAACATAAAAATGCATGATACATGTACCTATGTTCGTTACATAGGCATATTTACAAGGCTATATACAAGTACAAATCTTAACAACATAATGTACAACGAAATGGAAAGCTGACAAGTGGAAGGACTTTAAAAAAGGCTACTCTTGTATAAGCAAAGACCAATAAAAAACAAATAACATCATATTTACAAGGAGTAAAAATTATTCCGGTTGTTTCCTATATGTATATATATATATATATATATATGTAGGCGTGAAGAAAAAATGGTCTAGGAACGTGAGACGTAGCTGTACTTTACAATTTTATTACGAGCTTTCGGCTTGTGAGGCCTTCTTCAGGTTCTGAAGTGCAAACACATACAGAAACAAATACATTGTATGAACAGATAGATATACATGGCATAAAAACTTAATATCACTCAATCATATAGTCAAGCATCATGAACATAGCAAAAATTAGTACGAGAAATACTTCGGAATAAACTTAGAAATAACTAGAAAAGTAATTCGTCATCAGGACGAATTAGGTGATCTGTCTTCAATTCTTATGATCATGCTAATCTTCAATTCAATGATCCAATTTAATGATGTTAATGTAAAATGATGTATTAAGATATGAACTGATGAATGAAGTACTGATGAACTGATAGATTGAACTGATGTGAAATGAACTGAATTGATGAGCTAAACTGATGAACTGATGAATGAACTGATAGATTGAACTGTGACCTGAACTGAAGTGATAACTTAACTGATGAACAAAATATTGAGAAAGATTATGATCAAAATCATGATCATAATGAAATTTAATGAAAATATAGATATAGAGAAGGAGAGAGGGAGACGAGTTATTGACATGTAAAAATACATGAGCTGGACCGAGGGAAGAAAGAGGAATCAGAATGCATACACTTTGAAGGAGAGAGGACATGGTAGGGGTGAAATAAGAATACAAAGGGCAAAATGAAGAGCTAGAGGAAATTAAAGAAAATTACAATAGATATCGGAGGGAGAACGAGAACCAGAGGCCGGGAAAGGGAGAGGGTGAGAGAGTATACAATGAGAGGCAGAGACAGAGGGAGCTAGGCAGAGCAAGAGAGGGAGACAGAGATAGGGAGAGAGTGAAAGAGTAGAGAGAGAGATGCAATGAGAGAGCAAGAGAAGGATAGAGGGCAGATCAAGAGAGGGGAAGGGAAACAGAGCAACAGAGAGCAAGAGAAAGAGATGCAATGGAGAACGATGCTTTTAATATTTCCAGCATAAATAGAATTGAATATTTACTATATTATAGAGAAAGAGAGAAGTTATAGACATGTAAACAATTCTATGTCCGCGGGAGAGACGTAAAGATTGCATATACCTGGGCTGAATTACTGGAAAGTATAAACGTCTGGGAAGGAGACTAAACATCATGAAAATGGGATGATTTGATATATTCCAACAGACTTGGGAGATTAACCCTATAGGTTTAATACACGACAAGGAATCAGATTTCCCATAGGGTTGTACTCAAACGATTGACATTCTTCTCCCATAGATATAACACGCAAAATTAGGCATTTTATTACATTGTTTGTGATTGTATATGATAATATGTTATAATAGTCGAAGAAGATCATAAAATCAAATTTAAAACGACGGCAAAAAAAAAAAAATGACCCACCAGGAATCGAACTTGGGTCGCCGGAATGGGAGGCAAGTGCTATGACCACTATACCAAAATAATCCACATAGACATTACACGTGAACGGAAAATGGAATTCTCAAATCCCACTTTGCAAGTGAAATATGAGCATGATCCCGGCATCTGATCGAAAAATAAAGGGCACACTTGTGATAGCTTATTGTCTCAGCTACAACATACTCAAAGCTCAGCAAAAACAAAACTAAAACGACGGAGATATTGCTCGCGAAAGACGGGAATGTAGAATCCAGTTTTGAGAAAAAGTCATGTCCCATAGAGAATACACGCAAAATGTGAAAAATTGACATGCCTCCTTTAATCGCAAAAATACGCCATGATGCCTTTGTCAAAATGGAAAATCGTGATGACTGCATTCGTAGAGAATTGTCTCAGCTAGAACATATCAAAATTTGGAAGAAAATCGATCAATATTTACAGAGATACAATCAATTTTCCAAAAATATGCTGACGTCATAATATGCAAATTGAAATTTTGAGTTCGGAGGCCATTATGATGACGTCATGAGTTAATTGAGGGTCAAATGAGACATGAAATCATATCTCCGACTCATAATCTATCCAAATATGAAAAAAATTTGGAGTTCCCATCCATTCTGAAGAGTTACAATGAATTTTGTATAGGCATGTTTTGCCCATGTATTGTGGATAGAGATAGCGCGGTCCGCGGGTGCTGTTATACTTTGACGGACGCTCATTGCTTTATTACTGGTCAGAAAAAGGTGAACAAGGTATCAAAATGCTTGGAAAAATATGCCAAATATGATGACAGAGAAAATTTGGCGATTCTATGTTGCAAAATGCCAAAACGCGCGAAAACGCGCGCGCATGCGCGCGTGCGTTTTTTTGCAAAATGCTTAAAATGGCCTGAAACGTATCCAAAACGATTTTGAGACGATTTAGAGCATTTTGAAATTTTGCGCGCGCTGACGCGCGGACGTACGCATGCGCGCGTTTTTTGACATGAAATTGACCGGACGGATATTGACCTTGATCATGATAAATATGAATGAAAAATGACTTTCCGTTATGAAGATATGATCATGAGTTGAAAGTACCAAAAAAAACACAAAATGGCGCCTGGATGACGTCATGAAGACTTGATGACCTTGAAAATGTTACTGTCACGTCTCATGACTATGACCTATGACTGTATCAAAATTGAAAGAAATTGACCGAACCGATCTTGAGTTATCCTCTACACAAAAAAGGGGCGGAAATAAATAAAAATAAATAAATAAATAAATAAAGAAGAAAGAAAATTCTGACGAAATCAATAGGTGATCTGTCAATGACAGATCACCTAATTATGCAATTTCAAAGTGTTTTACCTTGCTTGTGTGTTGGGCTGTCGTGTGTGTTTATTCAGTTGATGTGATGTATGTGTACGAGTAATAAGGGAAGTGCGGTCTCGTACTAATTTTTGCTATGTTCATGATGCTTGACTATATGATTGAGTGATATTAAGTTTTTATGCCATGTATATCTATCTGTTCATACAATGTATTTGTTTCTGTATGTGTTTGCACTTCAGAACCTGAAGAAGGCCTCACAAGCCGAAAGCTCGTAATAAAATTGTAAAGTACAGCTACGTCTCACGTTCCTAGACCATTTTTTCTTCACGCCTACATATTCTGGAACACCCGTTGTCATGTCAGAGTTGAGAATTCTCGCACTTTTATATATATATGTATATATATTTGATTTAATGAATTTAGTTTATCATACCATCTCACTTATGGACGTGTGGGCCTATTATTACGGTAAATCTACTTCATATAATGGTATGTAACGTTTCTTCAGTAGATTCTTTATTTTTCTCTTTTACATTTGTGTTAAACAACTATTTTGAAAATATAAACAATCGATGAGGATCAAATTATACATGTACTTCGCTAGTTATTATGATACTATTACTATTATGTGCCATATAACGTTAGTTTTTACATGAACCAATTATTAATGACGGCATGTGTTTGCATAGTATCCGAAATGTTAAGATTATTTATGGCAACACTTTGTGTTATCCTGCTGTATTATGTTTGTGTAGCTGGGTATAATAATTATGAACAGTTCTAATATCAATAACATTACTATCATTATTATTATAATTGGTTGCATCATAATTCCGATTATTTTGCATTGTTTCACAAGATTGTCGAAAGTACACGTTCACCACCAACCATTGAACCGGGTGTATAATTAGCACACGTTTCAATGGGATATAGGCGAACTTGTTAGGTTTCGTTAAACCATGCCCTGGTGTTTATATAAAAACCTAATTATGACTCCACCCGTTACTATGATTCCAAAAGTACTACTGATCATAATTCCTTATAGAGAAAGGACCGTTCTATATCATCATATGACTAATTTAAAGTCCTACGTACATTTAATAACTTTTTGACGTAATATGATTTTTGTTTTGTTTCCTCATTCCGATTTGGTTCGATTTAATTTATTGGTTTCAACATTTAATTACATAATAATTAACATCCGATAAGTTGAATGAATACTAAATTGGCCCATAAATGATAACAAACATTTACATTCCATAGTTCAGTTGGCTTCAGTTCAGTTTGTTCCATTGAAAAGCAAAGATAAAGATACATGGTAAATACGTTTGTTACATAGGTATATTGGCAGAGCTATATACATGTACAAATCTTAACACCATATATGTACAGCGAAATGGAAATTTTGCAAGTTGAAGGACCTTTGAAAAGGCTACTCTTGTAAGCAAAGACCAATATAGCCTATGGCATAATGAGCGACAAAATAAGTGAGAGAGCCTGAGACAGAACTTTCTTAAGCTCAACCAACGCAATACATACAGTACTATCAATTCGTTGAATCAGAGGGAAGGGGAGGGCTATAGTCCTACCCTCACCTCCCCTATTAAGAAGACTTCGTAATTTTTCGTAAAAATTTTGAATTATAACGACATGCTCGGCAAATTATGTATCTTCCATTGCAATGTCGCTAAGCGAATAAACAAGAAAATTTCACGTTTGGTAGTTTAGAAATTTGCATTTCAGAGCACTTTTTTATCACAAGTGTGAGCAAACTATCTATGTCTATTCTCTCTTGTGTTATAGGGATAGGTAGCTTTCAAACATTTTTGCGACTCTCCGATATCGGGACACCTCCCCTCTAAACATTGATTCCAATGAAAGATGCTTCTCACTTGAATAACCGATCCCGAATTTCGTATATAGTAAATACCATATTGCCCTCTATAACTACATGTACTGTAATATAGCGTTTTCAACTTTTTTTTAGTCACGGCATCCTTTCGAGAAGTAAAAATTACTACACAAAATTTATTTTTCATCACTCTGGTACACACGTTCGGACACATTTTGTTTCTAAAATTTGCTAGGGAAAGAAGCGAGTGAGCAAACAACAATGACTTTTCACTATGGTAAACATGTAATTTTGCAACAAAGCACACTAGATAAGATAATATATTATGTATGCGGGCACCTCGCTGCCCAATATATGAATAACAAAGTCATATATTCAGTAACCTGAATGCACGAATTTAAGAATATTCGGGCATCTCGTTGTCCCGAATGATCCTGTTTCTAAATGTTCTGAGCGAGTAAAGCGACGAAGCGAGGAAAAAAAAAGCAATTTAGAGATTTGAAATTATAAGATAGAATAGAGCACCTTGCTGTCCGAATGTATGGATATTCGATCACTTCCTGAAATCATACTGTTATTTTAAATGTTGCGATCGAGCGAAGAGAGCGAGGGAAAATGATACTTAATTGTCTTTAATATGTTATTTCCTTATAAAAAAATACATAGCGATCTCTAGTTTTTTGTTTTTACGAGATTGACGTTTATTTCATAATGGATCCAACAATAAATAAATATATTTCTCTAGCGGCACCCTAAAGATGTCCTGGGACACCCCGGTTGAATATTGCACAACCCCCTTCTCACGGTTCTGTGACACAATGCTCCGGCTATTGCCTACCGGGGTCTGTCAATAATTATACTGCACTTAACCGAATTGGGGGAAGTCTTCCTTGATATTTGGTTGGTTTCAACGGAAGCAGAAACGTTTCTCTGTATCCAGTGCGGCGAGAAAGTAATATTTCTGAAGGCTGAAAACAAGTTAGGTTTTCAGATTGTTCTATTTCTCAAAAAAATGTGTTAAGCAATAGAAGAAAATGAACTGTTTATGTATATTTATAGGTGATAAAACTCTCGGAGTACAGTTGTCGGAATTATAATATGGACAGAAAGACCAGACTGGGTGGAATACTCATGCTTAAAGCTCATAATGATTTTTTTTAATTACAAGCTCGAAAATATTCGTGAGCCCTTTTGCTCTCTTCTTGTTGAACATATTCATTTTCAAAGTATTGTGAACTTTATTGATAATTGCTTCTAAGCCCCAAAACAATTTGCTTTGCGGGATTTCCCTTTTCCACTTCATGCATGTTTAACAAAAGTCAATTGTCATGGATATGATGAGATTCAGTGTCAAAAGTTAGAGTTTCGATCATTGTAACGAGGAATTAAATTGCCAAATTATTTTGAATCTGACAAACTTGCCTGTCCAGTTGAATAGCGGTTCTTTGTTCACAAGCAGAGTTTTCCCCCTGTGTTGGTGAGCTGACAATCGCTTTACGTACAATTTTCTAGATACAATTTCAATCTTGTCAATAGTCCTTGTAATACATGTACGTTATGATTAAAGCAAGCGGAACTCGTACTGTAGTCTATTAACTTTTGTTTTGTTGGTTTTGTTTGTTTGATTGTTTGTTTTGTTGTTGTCGTTTATGCTATTTGTACTTCATTGCCTACATTGCTGCAGCTTATTTTCTCTTCTGGTCAAATTTCAAACATTAATAATAAAAAGGGGACCAGAAACGAGGAATCAATCTCATTTCGCCTAATCAATTGCAGATTTTTTTTCTCTCAATGTAACAAACCTGCCTCCCCAGTTGAATAGTGGGTCATTTTTCACAAGCAGAATATTTTCCCCCGTTTTTGTCGTTGACAATCGCTTTTTTAACAGCTTCTTAAGCCTTCAAAATGAAGAATTCACCAAAATGTTATCTGTCATTTCTACAGGCTAGCGCCATGGCACTTCAGTCGCAACAGTCGGCCATCTACTCACTCTATTCAGCTGACAGAATGCAAAGTTGATCCCAGCACGAACTGAATAATCCTTGAATTTACGACGACGCGTCGTCGTAAATTCCAGGATTATTCAGTTCGTGAGCTGGCGTCAAGTATATATAATGGGATTGAAGGTTTCGAAGATTACGAGGATTCACCCTTGAAATCTCATTCCTTATCGGCGAGAACGACTACCAGTCAGCCGAATTTGCTCATCCAGGGTCCTGTCCCGGGCTGGAAATTCTTTTTCCCACGAACTAGTTACTTTCATCCGCTGTGACGGCTTCGAGAGAGACTACAACTATAATACTTGTATTTTCTCTAAGTTTCCTTAATACTATAATATCAGCAAAAGAAATCAAAGATCCAAAGATCACCCCACTCGAGACCTTTCAGTCTCAAGCGCAGCATCCAATCTATCCGATCACGCCACACCGAGAGGTTGCTCACTCTGGTTGCGCTTTATACATATGACTGCGTCACTGCGATGTTGACTAGTCTTGATGAAATAAACCGTATATTTATCAGGGCGCGGATAATGACCATGTGCGCATGCGCAGGTATAACTAGTTTGTAGGAATAAGAATTTAGCTACCCGCCCGGGTTATTTCGTCTAGACTATCGTAGCTATATGAAAACATGTGCAAACAGGGTGAGCAATCAATCGGTGTGAATCTCGATAGGCCGATTTTGAACCCGTGTTTTCTTTTGCTTATATTATAATAAGGTGAAACTTTGAGAAAATACTATAAAGAAAAATTATAGTTGTAGTCTACCACTAGGCGTTGTGGCGTGCGCCTGTAATCCAACAAACAGTGGAAGTAACAAACTGATTCAACCGAGGGCGCAGGTTCGAAACTGAGTCACGTCTCTCGGATGGTGACGTTTAACAAGCGCGTAGCCAGGATTTGGTTTTCGGGGCGGCGGTAGTGAGCACGCAAAGCGTGCGAAACATCGCATCACGCCACCTTCGTGTGAAAAAGAATTTCCAGCCCGGGACAGGACCCTGGATGAGCAAATTCGGCTGACTGGTAGTCGTTCTCGCCGATAAGGAATGAGATTTCAAGGGTGAATCCTCGTAATCTTCGAAACCTTCAGAGCGCGCGAAGGGGTGGGTGCAGGGAGGGGGGTTTCCTCGCGAAGCGCGGAGGCTTTGACGTTTCATTAAATTATGAGAGAAAGAAGACAATTCGTTATACCGTTCTCGACTCGTAATCCTTGTCTGAATTCAATCCCAAGGGGGTGGGTGCAGGGAGGGGGGAGTTTTCTCCCTCGCGAAGCGCGGAAGCTTTGACGTTTCATTAAATTATGAGAGAAAGAAGACAATTCGTTATACCGTTCTCGACTCTTAATCCTTGTCTGAATTCAACCTCCTCCCGCGCGAAGCGCAGAAGCTTCAACGTTTCATCATATTATGAGAGAAAGAAGACGATTCGTTGTACCGTTCTCTACTTTTAATCCTTGTCTGAATTCAGTTTCCCCCTCCCGCGCGAAGCGCAGAAGCTTTGACGTTTTATTAAATGATTAGAGAAAGAAGGCGATTTGTTGTACCGTTCTCGACTCTTAATCCTTGTCTGAATTCAACCCTCCCCCCCCCCTCCCGCGCGGAGCGCAGAAGCTTCAACGTTTCATCATATTATGAGAGAAAGAAGACGATTCGTTGTACCGTTCTCTACTTTTAATCCTTGTCTGAATTCAGTTTCCCCCCTCCCGCGCGAAGCGCAGAAGCTTTGACGTTTTATTAAATGATTAGAGAAAGAAGACGATTTGTTGTACCGTTCTCGACTCTTAATCCTTGTCTGAATTCAGTTTACTCCCCCATCCCGCGCGAAGCGCTGAAGCTTCAACGTTTCATCATATTATTAGAGAAAGAAGACGATTCGTTGTACCGTTCTCGACTCTTAATCCGTCTCTAAATTAAGTTTCCCTTCTCATATTTTTGACATTTATATTAAAACATTGACATTGTAAGTTTAGAGTAGTTAACGCTTTGCTTTAGAATTGAACAGATGGATGGAGTCGGGGATAAAGGATCTTCGGAAACGTGCACGTTGGGTTCGTGGTGTGCACAGGCGTATTCCAGATCTGTTATAATTGAAGTGCTCATTCAGTGGGTGGGAGGGGTCATGCATTATTTGTTTTACTTTAGAAAGGGCATTTTTCTGGTACAGATCTTCTATGGATGGTAGATCGGCTCCTGTGATACGTTTTGCTGCCTTTCTGGGACGTTCGAGGATTTTTTGGCAGCCATTGTGGCATTTGCATAATAGCAAATTAGGTTAAAGGTTAGGACACTCTGAATTAGGGACTTAAAGAATAGTTCTATCAACTTACTATCTACTCTTAAGTTTTTCATTACCCTAACAAATTATAGTCTCTAGTTGGCTTTCTTTTGGATTTCTACAATGTTCTTTGTCCAATCAAGTGACTTTAAGATAGTAGTAGCTAAATACCTATACTCTGTAACTTGTTCTACAGAAGAACCATTTATCAAAATCGGGGTATGATCGAAGGGGTTTCGACGAAAATCAATTATCACCTCTTTGTTTTACCTACGTTTAGTATCAGGAAGTGGTCATTGCACCATCTTACAAACTCATCTAAAGCCTTAACGTATGGGTCTACATCTTCAGAAATGTAATCTGTAATAACAGTATCATCCGTATATTTGATGATGCTACACTCTCTTACATTACATAGACAGTCACTTGTGTTGAGGGAGAAGAGCGCAGTGGAGATGACACAGCCCTGGGGCGCCCCTGTATTCACATATTGGACTGGATAAGGCGTTACCTAAGACCACTCTCTGTGGTCTGTCACTTAAAAAACTCTGTATCCACAGACTTAACTAGGGTGGGACAGCCATATCAATGAGTTTGTCTATCAGAAGGTGGGGGATAATAGTGTTGAAAGCACTAGAAAAATCCACGAAAGTGGATCAAACATAGGTCTTAGCCTTGTCTAAATGGGCATATACCTTATGTAGGTATGTTAACACTGCATCATCAACTCCTCTCTTACACCTGTATGCAAACTGCATGGGGTCAATGTAGGGGGTAGTGTATTTAAGAAGGTACTTCATCATGATCTTTCCGAAACATTTCATGACACTACAAGTGAGTGAGATGGGTCGAAGATCATTAAGCTCCTTAACTCTCTTTCCTTTTGGAATTGGTCTTATCAAGGATGTTTTCCAAAGAGTAGGGATGTATTCCCTTTCCAATGAATGTTGGAAAAGTTCATTAAATACCCCGGCTAACTGATCCCTACAAAGCTTGAGCACTTTTTTACAGATACCGCCAGGCCCCGGGGCTTTATTTATTTTAAGTGCCCCAAAACATCGCCTAACATCATGTTCAGAGATGCAAATGACATTTTCAGATTCACTTAACATTTGCCTTAGTCTGAGTGTAACTACACTATTTTCAACTCTAAACTTTTATCATATCTACAATAATAGTCATTCAGCTCATCTACAAAGTCCTGTGTAATGTCAAATCCCAGAGTCTTGGGCTTTTTGTTTATACCCAATGATCACCTCCATTGTTTTCCAAGCAGCAGCAGGTTTGTTATTTCCAAAGTTATTTTCGAGCTTGTTTTTATAAGACATTTTCCAACAGTCAATTAAGCGTTTAATTTCCATTTGTACCTCTTTAACACGCGCCTTGTTACCGTTGATGAGTGCACCATTCTTAACCTTCAGCAGGTCCCGAATTTCCTTTGTAACCCATGGCTTATTGTTGGGAAACATTTTAAACGCTTTACAGGGCCTATCTCACTGAGCGGTGAATGCTTGCGAACGTAGCGAATTTGGGGTTTCGCCAGGGTTCGTAAACGGTTGCAAGAAAGTTCGCAAACAGTTTTCATTGTCGCAAACAGTTTTTCTCGTCGCAAAACAGTCGTAGGCCTTTGCAAAACAGTCGTAAGCCTTTGCAAACGGTTGTAAGACGGTGTAGCTAAAGTTCCTTTTTGATCCAAAAATCCAAAATTCGCTACGTTCGCAAGCGGGGTATGATCGTGTCGACACAAAACTTTAACATAACTTGTAATCGCGTCAGTGGCTTCGTCTAGTGAGCTCGCCGAGTTGAACAATAGGTCCTAGTCCGTACAGTCAAAGGCTGCTCGATCGAGTTCCTCCGTTGAGTCATGAGTCCACGCGTACAGTTACGGATGCGATGAAACTATGGTTGGCCGTCACCGTCAAAACGCGTGCCAAAACCATACGCGTGCAAGTCAGAACGTACGCATGGTTCTTTCATAACGTACGCGTGGGTCCATCATAACGTACGCATGGTTCTGAAAGAACGTACGTATGGACATTTTCTATTATACTTCTATGAAATTCTTAACGTACGCATGGTTTTTGCATAACGTACGCGTGGTTCTGTCATTACGTACGCGTGGTTCTGTCATTACATACGCGTGGTTCTGTCATTACGCACGCGTGGTCTTGTTATTACGTGTGCATAATATAGTCATTACGTACGCGTAGTATAGTCATAACGTACGCGAGGTTTTGTCATAAAGTACGCGTGGTTGTGTCATAACGTACGCATGGTTCTGTCATAACGTACGCGTGGTTGTGTCATGACGTACGCAACGGTTCGTAACTTTTAACACGGATGTTGGAATGTCCAATCAAATTTCTCGTTATATATACCCAGCAAACACAAAACGTTTTCAGAACGTTTACAGAACGTTCTTATCAGGTTCCGTACGTCTTCGTCCTTTTCAGAACGTTTACAGTACGTTTTTATCAGGTACCGTACGTCTTCGTCCTTATTAAACGTTTAAAAAACGTTTATATAACGTCTACGTTGGGACCTTACATTTGCTGCAGAGCTAAGTCTTTTGAAGACGTTCAGAAAACGTTTTTTGGACGTTACAAATTAAACGTCCTATATAGGTCCTGTAAACGTTTTATTCAGACGTATTTTTATTATGTCCAAGATAATATTTCTTTAAAAATACCAGTTGGCGAAATTAATTGGGCCACATGCATACGCAGAGAGGGGGGAGGTACGTCAAACTGATGCACATGCTCCTGTGGTGTAGCGATGGGGGGCACGTGCCCCCAATAATTTTTTTAAAAAATAAAAGAAAACATAAGGTGACATTATTTGAAGAAAAAAGAATACATAAGGAGTGCCCCTCAAATAATGTTTGTGCCCCTCCCACCCCCACCCCCGCCCAATCAGTCCGACCGCGCTACGCCATGCACTGATATGCTCCATTCAACCACGTGTATAAAAGTGCGTACGTACATGGTGGGGATGGGGCTCAACTAGATCTCTATGGCTCAACTGCGCACGCACCGTATATAATCGTACCCGGCCCCCGGCGCGGCGCGCTCGCTCCAGAGCGTTTCTGTTATTATATTACGATTGCCGCGTGTTTTGAACTGACGAATTGACTGCATGCTGACTTCGTTCGAGATTTCAAATAATCTGCTTGATCTGTTAGACTGCGACACCGAGGTAAGCGTTATTTTATCATTTTGATATCTGTTAGGAATTTAAGCTTTGTGAGAGTGATTTTGAGGCATGTAAAATGAAGTAAAATATTGATTATTTGCAGGCGCGTGGCCGTTGACATTGTCATTGACTGGTAATTGGGTATGTGCACACATAGCTAGCTGCATTACTTTCCTGGCTGTGTAAAGCTGTGCTATTGATACTCAACATTTCAAACACCACTGTACAAAACTCAACCGATTTCACTAAAAATCGGTACTTTAGTGACAATTGATGACACCTAAATAGCAGTAAAAATACAATTTTTTCAACTTACCGATGTTAGAAAGAATAATTTAAATTTTAAAGATTCAAATTGTAAGTCTACTGTCAAACTTTGCTTACAGTTACAGCCGCATGGGCATGATTGTGTGCATTTGTGTATTGTGAGTGTATTGACGGCATGTGAGCGAAGGCTGCCTATTAACAAGTAGTGCAGTGCTAGTGCTAGAGGTCAATACGCATTAGCATTGACTCTCTATGCTTTACTGGAGTGGGTATGTGCGCATTGCTCAGTCAGAACGGTATCACTGTTAGCAATTACTGCATATTATCCCACCCCTTATTACAACAGGTCACTCCAGCAAAGCATAGAGAGTCAATACTGCGTATGGACCTCTAGCGCTGTACCATGTGCTAATAGGCAGCAATTTCACACGTGAATAGTCAATAGACTTATAATACACAAATGCACACAATCATGCCAATAAAACTGTAAGCAAGTTTGACAGTGGACTCACGATTTTAATTTTTAAATTATTCTTTCTAACATCGGTGAGTTGAAAAATTGTATTTTACTGCTATTTAGGTGTCATCAATTGTCACTAAAGTACCGATTTTGAGTGAAATCAGTTTAATTTTGTACAGTGGTGTTTGAAATGTTGAGATCAATAAAACAGGTTTTAATACACAGCCAGGATAGCGATGCAGCTATGTGTGACAACAGGTAAGGTTTTTCATGACATTTGTTACAAAACTTTGTTTTTAGGCAATTGGCATAGCTCCTAACCACCTTTTTTGTATGGATATTGTTTTTATATATCTTGTTCTCAATTTCGTCCCTTTAATTTTTTTTTTTTTAAAGTTCAGATGACACATTGGAATAATAACGTAGATTAATTTAAGGATTTATTTGTTTTATTTTTACAACTATGTGGAAGCGCAAAACATCGCCAGGAAGGCGGAGGACACGTCAAACCTGGAACCGGAAGATGATGCTGTGCAAAAGCGAAAGAGACGTCTTCCCCAGAGATTTAGCAAATCTTCATCAAGTGATTCAGGAAGTGACGCTGGTAAGTATTTGTCTCTTGATGGTTAGTAGTGCTTGGTTCGGCCAGAGACGTATAATTTACATCTTATTTCTCGTTCTCACTAAATAGTCTCAAGCTTTTCTGTTTATCCCACGAATAGACCTGGGCCCATATTCATGAAACTCTGCTATCTTAGCACACTTCAGTGGGTTTTCCTATGGGCATCCAGTAGCGTAAACATTTATGTTTTTTCCTAAAGTTATGCATGATTTATGTTCTACGCACAGTGGTTATAGTTTGTTTTCATAATTTATCAATTGTTTATTTCATTGATTACTTTGTCTCTTTGATAATTTTTAAAAGCATTAATTTTGAGTTGATGCTTATTGCCATGCACCCGTAGGAAAACCCCTGATTTTTGAAGCGTGCTGAATATGGGCCCTGTAGACTGTTTTCAAATTATATGCATATTTGTTGAACATAAGTTTCTCTTGACAACTAAGAAGCTTGCCCAAGGATTGCCTGACAAAGCAACAACTAATGTATGCAAAATGAATTCCATCTATTGAAATGCCATTATGCACAATGGGTGAACTGAATAGCTACTTTCCAAGGGTTCTGGAGAGAAACATCCATACATTTTTCAGCTTCAAATCATAATTTATTGCAATTCCCTTATAATTTACACCTACTATCACAGATTAATGCAGCACAATAAATAATAGTGCATTCTTCCTCTTCAAAATCCAACAGGTGATGAAAACCTAAGATAATTTATTTGGGATTGCTAGACCTGCTTTGTGTCCCAGCCATGCAAAATGATGATTGATAGATGTGGCACCATTCCGGCAAAACTGAAAATTAATATGTTTAATATCTAGGCATAAATTTCGGACAAGAAGTTTACATTATCCAAAAGCTTGTTCAGTTTTTGAGAATTCTTGTCGTGTCTTGATATCCCTTTTAACATCTGCAATGTGTCTCTGTTTTACAGATCTTGAATCGGACCCAGGAGAACTACATGTACGCGGAGGAACGACTAAGGCTGTGGCAGCAGAGATACCAATGCCGAAACTGAATGCGAAATCCAAGTCCACATCGCATTTTTCAGTTCCATCCACCAGCTCCGGTAATCAGGGCAGCAGGCCATCCATCAGATTCACCTTGCCCTTGTCATCCTCGTCCCCGTCCCAACCCACAACTCCAGCAAGGGCTCGGGCTTCGAAAGTAAGTTTTTTCAGATAGCATTTCACAAACGAATGTTTCTGAGGGTTTTTATCATCAGAAGTTACTGTAGAGCGTATAAACTACAAACAACATTTGCCATTTTTACTAAGTTGCTACACTAAAATACTGTTGGATTGGATAAGAGAGACGGATTATTTCGGCATACATGTAATTTATTTTATCAACAAGGCATGGGTATAGTTTTCTTACAGAAGAGATGCTTTTAAATCCTTACAGTATGTGATGCTTTGTTGGAAGCGCTGCGCAGGTGCTGTCTTTGAAGCTGGGTGATATATTCCTGAAGTGACAAAATTGGACAGCTATCAAACATATCTCGCCAAAATATCCTATTCATTTGCTGTCAGAGTTTTTAATGACTTCAACTGTTATTATAATGCATTTTTTGTGTCTGTTTTTTTCTCAGGCAATTTCCTGTGTACGCTGCAGAGGCTGGAGGAAGGGCAGCAGCAGCTGATGCAGTTGGTACAAAAACTGCTTTTGTCCAAATCGGGAGTGGCCGTTGATGTGGAAGACCTTAGGGAGCCGTTTACCGAACCAGTGCTTGCTCTAAATTGCAGAAACAAGACGCTGTCATTGAGGAAGCTGTCGCCGAGCAAGCTTTGGATGATGGAGAGGATTCTGCCATGGAGAATTGAGTGGTGTTTTCTTCATCATTTGTGACCTTACAAAACGACCATTAAGTCTGGGGAAATGACTATGCTGATTTTTAAATCGCATGACATATTTATGTAAGGCAAATATTTTGAAAATGACTTTAGCACTTTTAAAAGAAGGGAGAAACGGGCCACTTCGAATATCAGCGTCCATTCACGTGCTGTAATCTGATAATTAGTATTTGATGAAAAAACATACGTAAGCATGATTTCTGATCAAAATTTCATTACATTACATAACAGTTTTGTTGGTGCATCTTTTTGGATTGAATTGCCAATATCTTGTTGAGAATTCAAGACAAAGTTGTATAGGTCTGTAAATATATTACTTTTTGTAAGGATGCTGAAACCAATATGTGTGCTGCCAAACCCTCGACACTGTTTATATAACCTTGTCTTCTGTATTCATAGACCCTTAAATTTGAGTATTCATATTTGCCTGTTAATAATTCATATCTTCAACTCGTTTCTATCAGTTTATTGTAAATAGCTTTTTGTAGATTGTTCATGTGTTTTGTGTTGATTTTATAGTTGAAGTAAGGAGATGCAAGGTCCAATGCAAGGCTTCTGGGAAAACTTAGAGCACAAATCTCGACCTGCCCACTAAATCTTTGGTCGATCAAAAGGACAATTTTTACTCAGATTTAAGGGGGAAATCTACCCTAAAAATTTCACTTATTCAATCAAAGGAGATAAATTTTAACAAAATTAAAAAAGAAATGGGCAAAATTGGTAAGGAAAAAAAAATAAGGAAACTACTCTTTTTACATTTTCTAGTAAATTACTCTCGGCTATTCAAATTGGCAATGCTGATGACATCTTGAGTTAGTTGAGTAGCTCTCAATTCACTTTGTACACACAATTTCACATTTTCTAACCCCATAGTCAAAGTATGTTGTGTAGAAAGCTATTCGTCATCTGAACATACTCTGATTAATAATTGTGGAAATGTGTAACTTTAAGGAAAATTTAGAAAATATGAAATTTTGTGTACAAAGTTGATGGATAGCTACTCACAGTTGATGTCATCAGTGTTGCCAATTTGTAGAGCTGAAACGAGTGTAGTTTTCTTGTTTTTGTTTTTTGGCCGTACTTTCAGTTGAAATGTGACTTCTTAAAATGAGGCACATTTTTATCACTTGTAGAAGTTGATCTATGTTGGTGAGAAAGTAAATACAATACATGTACTCGTTTGAATACCGGAGTAGTTATAATTTGCACCGGATGATGAAGCTAATCCTGGGTGGAGGCACATAGCTAAATCGGTATTCACATGTATTTAATGATAATTTGTTACATTTTAAAAAAAGGTTCTGTTGAATTAGTACACAAAATAATTCTATGCACTATTTGGTTTTACCAAAGATCAAGACTTATTTTTTTGGCATGAATTGCCAACATTTTTGGAGAATGCAAGACAAGTTATAGGTTCTGTAAATAACTCAAATTGCTTTTAGTAAGTGTGTTACCAAAGTTGCTATGTGTGCTGCCAAATTCTTGACACTATTCATTTTATCTTGCCTTGTATATTCATAGAGACATAGACCTGTAAATATATGAGTATTCATATTTGCCAGTTAATGACATCTTCAACTCATCTATCAGATTATTGTGTATTATTTGTAGATTGTTCATGTGTTAGGTATCTATAGTTTTAAAGGGATAGTTTAGTATTGGTCAAACTTAACTTTAAAACCAAAACCTGCACTATCACGGTGCAAAGTAATAATTACAAACGACTAAGTAAAACCCTGTTATTATTCAAAATGACCTGTTACTTTGTGCATTTAATGTTTGTTAAAATGATAATTAAATATAGATATTAATTACTTTTTAAAAACCTATTCAGATTTGTTTCTTCTCCAAAGTAGTCTTCAAGCATTTTTAATCTTTTGAATAAAAAAATATTTATGGATATTTCAGCCGTTTGTGAACCGATTTTGATCAAATAACAATTTATTCTGAATATTAGAATTGTATGTTCTTTCAGGGGCACTTCAGGAAATACCAATACTCATACTCAACGCTACCTTTAAGTATAGCGGGTATTCTATTAAAAAAATGTCAATAATAGCATAAACCCTAGTTTCCTAAAAGCTTTTTTCAAATATACATGATGTACTGTATTGCTAAGCCTTTGTATATATTTTGTAAATATGTTTGATAATAAATTCATAAAAATAAACCAAATACATGTGTGACCTAGCGTTTATTAAAAATTCACTATATGTTGGACGTTCTTAAAATGTTTTCTGAACGTTCTTAAAGGTTTTCTGAACGTTCTCAGAACGTTTCCAAAACGTTCTAGACGTTCTTAAAGGTTTTCTGAACGTTCTTAGAACGTTTCCAGGACATTCTAGGCGTTCTTAAAGGTTTTCTGAACGTTCTTTAAAATGTTTTCTGAACGTTCTCAGAACGTTTCCAAGACGTTCTAGACGTTCTTAAAAGGTTTTCTGGATGTTTTAAGGTTCTTAAAACGTTCTTAAAACGTTCTTAAAACGTCCCAAACGTCCGACAGGTTTTCTGCAGGTCCTTGCTCTTAAAAGCAAATCTATAAAAGGTTTTTTATTGGTTCTAAAAACGTTTAGAAAACGTTCAAAAAACGTCCATTTGGAACGTTCTTAAAACGTTTTCAACCTTCCACAAATTAACGTTATTAAAACGTTTTCATAAAACGTTTAAAAAACCAAATTGGAACCTTTTTAGAACGTTCAGAAAACGTCCAATTGTTAGTTGGG